>JADRCH010000517.1:0-31280 GCA_019843965.1 Rhynchomys soricoides | reverse complement strand
CACAAGATGGCCCACAAATTAGGTCAGAGTGTATGATATTAGGCAGGGAGAAAAAGAAAGTTTATTTAGAGAGGGTCATGGAGGCATTTCGACAGTACACCCCAATGGACCCTAAATCACCAGAAGCCAAGGTGGTGGTCGCTCTAGCTTTATTAATCAGGCCACACCAGATATCAAGACAAAGCTACAGAGGATTGAGAGGTTAGGAGAAAGGAGTCTGAGAGAACTAGTGATAGTGGCAGAGAGAGTATTTAGTGGAAGAGAGACTGCACAGAAGGAGATTAAAGGAGAGAAGCAATAGATTCTAGACCTGGCAAAGATCCTGTTGCCAGCCAAGGCCAAACCAGAAGACCCTAAGAGCTTCAGAAGAAGGAGATTAGGGGTTCCTAAAGATCACAAGTGCCTCCTTCCCAAGCCCAGGGTAACTATAAAAGTAAAAGGGAAACCCACCAGCTTTTTGTTGATAATTAATAAAGTTCAATATTCTATCTTGCTAAAACCTAAAGATAAAGTTTCTTTGTCAGTTTAGAAATGACTTTTTGGTGGCAACAGAAACAAATATAAACCATAGGAACTTGTAGATACCCAGAAAAATTTGGACTACTTGAGTCTCCACTAAGAAGGCATTACTCTGCCAAATACAGGAAACCTCCCTAGACTTGGGGGATGCATACTCAGACTTCAGGTACTGGCATCAGTCAATGGCCAATAGGGCACCATTTGGCAGAAGCTGTCTCCTGCCCTGTTTGCACTCACTGCAGCAATGACCTCAAGGTTAAAGATGATGCCAGAATGAGTCATTACCAGCCTCCCTTCTCAAATGTCCTCAGGATAACTTTTCAGCTGCTCTGCTGCCTGACTGTGACCTCAATCAATGCACATCTTTCTGATTGCTCAGATGGATGTAGAGATAACATGGTTCACCAATGGCAACAGCCTCATTCAGGATAGACAGAGGTATGCTGGGGCAGTGGTGGTCTCAAACAGGAAGATCCTGTGGGCAGAGCCACTCCTTGCAGGAATGTCAGCCCAGAAAGCTGAAATGGCATCTCTGACCAAGGCATTAGAGCTGAGAAAACACAAGAGACAGAGATAGATGGTGTGCCATTGCTACAGCTCATGTCTATAGGGAGGGAGGTCTTCTGATGGCAGAAAGAAGGACTAAACTCCATCCCAGAGAGCAACAATACAGCCCAGTGGGTGGCCCTAGAAATTGGGCCCCTAATGTCTTTGATTGCAGTTGACCCAGGAGATCTCACACTCTCAGACCAGACAGAAGATGTTATCTGGGCCAAAAAATCTGCCCATGTCTCAATGTCATAAGAGATGATGGAAGATGCCAATTTGTAAACAGCTGAAATTGTTTTAAACCTAAAATTGTTAAGGCCTGTCAATTGGCTAATGTGGTTGCTAATGAGAAGAATGCAAGTACTCAATACTGGAGCACCCAGCCAGGAGTCTGTCAGGAAACGAACTTCACAGAGATAAAGACAGGAAAATTCGGATAAAAATATTTTCTTGGATTTATAGGTAACTTTTAGGATGGACTGAGACTTTCCCAATTAAACATGAGACTGTGTGGTAAAAAAGAAACTACTAAAAGAAGTTCTTCCAAGGAGTGTTCTTTTTAAGTTTGTAGGGTCAGACAATGGACCTACATTTGTGTCCCAGCTAAGTTAGAGATTAGCTAATATTCTGGGGGTTGATTGGAAACTTCATTGTGCTTACATACCCCAGAGTTCAGGACAGGTAAAGAAGATAAATAGAACCCTAAAAGAGACTTTAACTAAGTTGACCTTAGAGACTGATGGTGACTGGGTGACTCTTCTCCCCTTCATCCTTTATACAGTGTAGAACTACCCGGACCAGATGGGACTCACCCTTTTTGAAGTTATGTTTGGTTCACGTACTGACAGAAGTTATTACAGAAACAAACCATTGCTAATTATTCCACAATCTCGAGGGTATTCAATGGGTACAAAAAATGTGTTTGGCTTAATCTTTGTGCTTTCCATGAAACAGGTCCACCTCTGGACATCGACCAACTTCAGCCCAGAGATTTAGTCAAGAGTCACGGCCAGTGGTCACTATAGCTTCACTGAAAGGATCCTTGTGCTACAGAGTTACAGCATGGATCCACCAAACGGCTGTTTACAGTTGAAGAGGACCCTGGCCAGCAGGAGGAAAATTCAGCCTCAAGACTCCCTCCTTTCTTCCACTGAAGGGCCCCTCCCCATGCCCCAGTGACATTACAGAGACATGGCCCTGTTGGGTTAAGTGGGGTCCTGAGTCCACCCCAGGGCTTGGGCCACAGGGGGAAGTCAGACAAGGGAAGTTTGACTGTGCTTACCCCACACCACCTCCAAACTGGTGTCCAGCTGTGAGAATTCTCAGACATAGTCCATGTGTGGGGAGCATGGACTGGGGTTCCAGGGACTACATGGAGCCCCCAGGCTTTTGACAAGGCTGGGACCATCTGGTTCTCAGGCTCCTGGGCGTACCAGGAAGTGCTGGATGCTGCAGAAGAGCTGAGAATAGAGTGGGGGCCCACAGGCTGGATCTAGAATGGGGCCAAGGGGCAAAGGCAGGGAGGAGAACAGCTGAGTTTGGCTGGGGACCGAGACCTTGGCTTGTCTGCAGGTAGCTTCCCTTGATGAGGCTGTAGCTGGGAGCTCTGAGAGGCCGTCTGTGGGAGACTAGCATCAGCTCTCTAGAGGAAGGCTTGTTCCATTGTTTCCCATGGTGGATCAGATGAAAAGAGACAGTCCATGGTTTTAAGGTATTTATTGTCATGCTGGAGAGTGGCAATGAGTAAAACCATACCCCAGTTTCTCAGGGCAGGCCTGAGGTTAAATGCCTTTTGCATGGAGGAGGGTCTGGGAAGGGGTGTTTATTGGCTGAGCCTCCAGCCCTTTAGCTACCTCATTAAAATGGAAATCTGTCTTGAGGCTACATGACCCCACATCCTCTACCTGGGGCGTGGCCTTAAGTGACTGAAGGCTACAGACCTATGGAGAGCTGCAGCCTTGTGTCAGGAGCCTGGGGTCTAGGAGCATGACAAAATGCCTACAATCCCTTTCATGGATATCCCCTGCTGAGGATCCCCTGCTGGGTCACCTGGGTTTCAAACCTTAGCTCAACCAGAAACCAGGCTGTTTCCCAGGGTCCTATATAGCCCTATTACTGTTTTCTTAAGCTTCAGAAAATCCCTTGATTGAATATTCTTGTCACAAGGAAAAGGGGGAATGAGAAGCAAATCTTTTAATTCAGTCTCCATTTTAGAGAACATGACCTAAGTTTGAACTCAGGTAAACTAACAGGATGGTATGGAGCACTAATTTCCAAGTTGTCCCCCAACAAAACCAGAGCCTAGCTCCAGTATCTAGGCTAATCCCCAACAAGACCATCTTTTTCATCTTAAACCCTCAACAGGACCAGTGTTTTCCGATTATTCCCCCAACAAACTGCAACCACAGTTTACAAGCCCACCCCTTGCCTAATGACCACCAATGCAGAGGGGAGCAGAAATCAAGTTGAGGGTAGGATTCCCAGCACCAGTCAATTATGTTAAAGGCCACAGTAGGTTTCCAGTTAGATTCTCCCACAAGTACTCCATGCTTGCTGCTTTCCGTGAAGTCTTGCCCCAATATACATTTGGTACTCCCCCATCAATAAAACCTTCCTGTATTATGGTGGTATGTGTGTGTGTGTATGGGGGTGAGGTGGCTCGAATAGAATAAAGACCCTCCTGTGAGTTGTTTCAGATTCACTCCTGTCTTTGTTTTTGTGGATCACTAACATTTTCCTGGCACTACAAGAATGGATGCTGGAGTTGGAATCCAGGAAATGATCTTAATATCCAGACTTGGGAAGTGAGAAAGTACAATTCTAAAAGCTCTGAAGTTGGGAGAAGTAGTATCCTGGAAAATGAGATAGCCAACAACTTGGAGAAGACCGGTGGCTCCTTAATGTGAGCCAGTCTTGAGGACAGGTTGTTACTAAACTGGTAGCTGGCAAGCCTTTCCAAGATGTGCCCTGGACTAGAAGGCAACTGATCTGTGTTCTACAGTATCCCAGGGACCCAATGTGGTTGATGCTGAGCAATGGAGACAGTCTTCCATTTATGTTGACTGTGCAAACTTGTACAAAAAAAATTGGAAATTCATCTGGGTATTTCTCACAAATAAGTCTACCTCAAGACCCAAATATATTACACTGGGCATATACTCAAAAAATGCTATGCCATTGTACAGGGCATTTTCTCAACTACATTCATAGCACCTTCATAATAAACAGAAACTGTAAGTCATCCACTTGTCCTTTAATCGTAGAATAGATAAGGAAAATCTTGTACATTTATGCCATGGAATACTAATCATCTATAAAAAATCAAGGAATATTATGTAATTTTCAGGTAAATGGATAGAACTGGAAAATATCCATTCTGAGTGAGGTAACCTGGACCCAGAAGAACTTGCATGGTATGTTTTCACTTATAAGAGGATATTACCCACAAAGTAGAGGATAACTATGCTACAATCCAAACACCCAAAGAAGCTAAGTAACAATAGGGCCCAAGGTAAGATGATTGAATCTCACTCAGTAGGGGAATTAAAATCTATCAGTAATGGTTGATTTGAGGGAATTTATGGGAGAGTGTATGAGGACAGGAACAGTTTTGGGGATCAGATGTGGTGGGAATGACTGTGGGGGCGAGAGTGTCAGGAGAGAGAAAAGCAGTCCATTTGGGGGCATCTCAGGGACAAGCCAGAGACCTGGGATGGGGCAGCCTCCTGGGAGGATATGAGAGTGACCATCAGTGAGACACCAGCAGTTGGGTATAAGGAGACTGAAGTGGTTCCTTCCTGAAGCCAGGCAGGATTTCCAGTGGAAGGGGGGGGCACCAACTGTACTGGCACCTTTTGTGTGTCACCTTGACACAAGCTGGAGTTATCACAAAGAAAAGAGCCTCCATTGAGAAAATGCCTCCATGAGATCCAGCTGTAATCATTTCAATTAGTGATCAAGGACTGAAGGGCCCATTGTGGGTGGTGCCATCCCTCGGCTGGTAGTCCTGGGTGCTATAAGAAAGCAAGCTGAGCAAGCCAGAGGAACCAAGCCGGTAACATTACTTCATGTTTCCTGCATCAGCTCCTATTTCCTAACCTGCTTGAGTTCCGGTCCTAATTTCCTTTGGTAATGAAAAGTAATGTGGAAGTGTAATAAACACTGATTAACACTTTCCTTTCCAACTTGTTTCTTGGTCATGATGTTTTGTGCAGGAAGACACCACCCCACCCACAATACCATCCACCAAAAATTTGCAGAGCCTAAAAGATGCACAGTGATAAAGACGGAGCAGAGATTGAAGGAATAGCCAACCAATGACTAGACAAACTTGAGACCTACCCCATGGAAGAGAGCCAAACTCTGACCTTACTGATGGTACTTGGTTATGTTTAAGGAAAAAAAACCTGGCATAAGTGTCATGTGAGAGGCCTCATCTTACACATGATGGCAACAGATGGATACCCACAGCCAAAAATTAGGCAGAATTCAGGGAGTCTTGTGGAAAAGTCAGAGCAAGTATAAAGGGGACCAGCTGTCAGCAAGTATACAAGAAGGAGCCAAGTCACCTAGACCCATTGGAGTTTCACAGAGACTTAACCTCCAATCAAAGAGCATTCATCATCTAGATCTAGGCCTTCTATCCAAATGGAGCAGATGTGACACTTGGTCTTATTGTGGGTTTCCTAAAAATCCGAACTTGGTTGGTCTCTTATTGAACTTTGTTGCCTTCCTTTGGAACCTTTTTCCCTAGCTGGGATGCCTTGTTTGGTCTCAGTGGGAGAGGATGCATTTAGTCCTGATGCAACTTGGTGTGTCAGGGTGGTGTGGTAACTGTTGGGGATAGGGAGTGGGGCCCTCCCTTTTCTGAGGAGAATGTAACCAGGAAATGAGGGGAAAGGTAAGAGGGTAGGACTGGGAGAAAAGGAAAAGCAGGATGGGGTCAGGTGGTAAAGTGAATAAATGAATGAGTCAATGAAAACCTAAAGAAATTATAGATAGGGAGCTAGATATGTTTAACAATATTTAAACTTTGACCACTGAAAACTGAATTTACAGGTGTTCTCCCTGAAATAGGTTAGCAACATCTTTTCATGGGCCACTTATAATTATATTAAAAAGCCAAGAAATATGCAATTTCTTTGCTATAAGATAAAGTTGTGAGGACTTTTGTGAAGCTTGGTGACTATAGTTACTATGTACTTATAACTGATAGTTAGCATATGTAAATTATATAAACATTGTTGTTTCAGTCAGACATTTCTTTACAATCACAAATAGGTAAGGTTATATTTATTCTTAGTTTCTTATCTCCCCCCTCTGCCTTTTCTCCTTTTCCTCTCTTATCGATATATGCTATAATCTTACAGTATGAAAATTGTTCAGGTTTTTATTATTTTAATTTTTATTTATTTATTTCTTACAGCTTTTATTTAATTCCTGAGCAAGGATAAGATGAAGTCAAGAGAGAGCAGAATGAAAGTGCTGAGGGAGTCTAGCTCCACGTCAAGAGGAACTTTCTTGAATTTTCATATTAGGTATTCACATATGTAAATAGAGTGATACTGAATTTCTGCTCTGAAGTCTAAACCTGTGGTGTGCTGAGATAACTGTTATGTAGTATTATACCCTATTTAATGGGGTTCCCAGTTCCAGTGAATGGTTAGGTAAACACTCTATGAAGTGAAGCTTATCCAGACCTTTCTTGGAATGACTCAGGACCTTGGTATTATTTTGATAGAACTATATAGTGACTTTTTAAAAAAAACAAGCAAAGATGCAAACCATCAACGCATGCATGTACAGAAAAACATTTTAAATGTAACAAATAAAAGATAATTCCAAACACATATTGCACCTCACACAATAATTTTGGGAGACTTCAATACCCCACTCTCATCAATGAAAAGATCATGTTAAAAAAAAAAAAACCAAACTAAACAGAGACATAGTGAAACTAACAGAAATTATGCACCAAATGGATTTAATAGTTATAGAACATTTCATTCTAAATCAAGATGATATACCTTCTTCTCAGCACCTCATGGGACCTTTTCCAAAATTGATCATATAATTGTTCACTAAACAGACCTCAACCGATAGAAGAAGATTGAAAAAATCCCATGCCTCCTATCAGATGACTTCAGATTAAGGCTGGTCTTCCATACCAACAGAAACAACAGAAAGCCCACATACACATGGAAGCTGAACAATGGTCTACTCAATGATAATTTGGTCAAGGAAGAAATAAGGAAAGAAATTAAAGACATTCTAGAATTTAATGAAAATGAAGGTACAACATACACAACTTATGGGATGCAATGAAAGTGGTGCTAAAAGGAAAACTCTTAACTCTGAGTGCCTCCACAAAGAAACTGGAGAGAGCATACACTAGAAGCTTAACAGCACACTTGAAAGCTCTAGAACATAAAGAAGCTAATACACCCAAGAAGAGTAGATGACAGGAAATAATCAAACTCAGGGCTGAAATCAACAAAGTAGAACCTAAAAGAACTATACAAAGAATTGACAAAACCAGGAGCTGGTTCTTTGAGAAAATAAATAAGATAGATAAACCCTTAACCAGACTGACCAAAGGGCACAGAGACAGTATCCAACTGAACAAAATCAGAAATGAAAAGGGAGATATGACAACAGAAACTGAGGAAATTTAAAAAATCATCAGAATTTACTACAAAAGCCTATACTCAACAAAATTGGAAAATCTGGATGAAATGGACAAGTTTTTAGACAGATACCTAATACCAAAGTTAACTCAGAATCAGATAAACCATCTAAACACTCCCATAACCTCTAAAGAAATAGAAGCATTCATTAAAATTCTCCCAACCAAAATAAAAAGCCCAGGACCAGATGGGTTTAGTGCAGAATTTTATCAGACTTTTGAGGAAGACCTAATACCAATACTCTTCAAACTATTCCATAAAATAAAAACTGAAGGAACACTAACCAATTCGTTCTATGAAGCCATAGTCACACTGATACCAAAACCTCACAAAGACCCAACAAAGAAAGAGAACGTCAGGCCAATTTCCCTTATGAATATTGATGCAAAAATACTCAATAAAATTTTCACAAACCAAATCCAAGAACACATCAAAACGATTATTCACCATGATCAAGTAGGCTTCATCCCATGGATGCAGGTATGGTTCAATACCCGGAAACCCATCAATGTAATCCACTACATAAACAAACTCAAAGAAAAAAACTACATCATCATTTCATTAGAAAAAGCATTTGACAAAACTCAACATCCTTTTATGATAAAAGTCTTGGTAAGAACAGGAATTCAAGGCCCATACCTAAAGTAGTAATAGCAATATACAGCAAACCGTAGCCAATATCAAACTAAATGGAGAGAAACTCGAAGCAATTCCACTAAAATCATGGACTAGACAAGGCTGCCCTCTCTCTCCCTACCTATTCAATATAGTGCTTGAAGTTCTAGCTGGAGCAATCAGACAACAAAAGGAGGTCAAAGGGATACAAACTGGAAAGGATGAAATCAAAATATCACTATTTGCAAATGATATGATAGTATACTTAAGTGACCCCAAAAACCTCCACTGGAGAACTCCTACAGCCGATAAACAACTTCAGCAAAGTGGCCGGATATAAAATTAATTCAAACAAAAATCAGTAGCCTTCATATACTCAAAGGACAAACAGGCCGAGAAAGAAATTAGGGAAATGACACATTTCACAATAGTCACAAACAATATAAAGTAGCTTGGTGTGACTCTAACCAAACAAGTGAAAGATCTGTGTGACAAGAACTTCAAGTCTCTGAAGAAAGAAATCGAAGAAGACCTCAGAAGATGGAAAGATCTCCCATGCTCATGGATTGGCAGGATTAATATAGTTAAAATGGCCATCCTGCCAAAAGCAATCTACAGATTCAATGCAATCCTGATCAAAATTCCAACTCAATTCTTCAAAGACTTAGAAAGAGCAATTCTCAAATTCATTTGGAATAACAAAAAACCCAGGATAGCAAAAACTATTCTCAACAATAAAAGGACTTCTGGGGGAATCAGCCTCCCTGACCTCAAGCTGTACTACAGAGCAGTAGTGATAAAAACTGCATGGTATTGTCACAGTGACAGGCAGGTAGATCAATGGAATAGAATTAAAGACCCTGAAATGAACCCATACACCATACAGTCATTTGATCTTTGACAGAGGAACTAAAACTATCCAGGGAAAAAGACAGCATTTTCAAAAAACAGTGCTGTTTCAACTGGTGGTCAACATGCAAAAGAATGCAAATTGATCCATTCTTATCTCTTTGTACAAAACTCAAGTCCAACTGGATCAAGGACCTCCACATAAAACCATATACCTGGAACCTAATAGAAGAGAACATGAAGTAAAATCTTTAACACATGGGCACAGGGGAAAAGTTCCTGAACAGAACACCAACGGCTTATGCTCTAAGATCAAGAATCAACAAATGGGACCTCAAAAAATTGCAAAGCTTCTGTAAGGCAAAGGACACTGTCAATAGGACAAAACGGCAACAGATTGGGAAAAGATCTTTACCAATCCTACATCTGATAGAGGGCTAATATCCAATGTATACAAAGAACTCAAGAAGTTAGACTCCAGAGATCCAAATAACCCTATTAAAAATGGAGAACAGAGCCGGGCAGTGGTGGCGCACGCCTTTAATCCCAGCACTCGGGAGGCAGAGGCAGGCAGATTTCTGAGTTCGAGGTCAGCCTGGTCTACAGAGTGAGTTCCAGGACAGCTAGGGATACACAGAGAAAGCCTGTCTCGAAAAACCAAAAACCAAAACCAAAAACAAAAAAAACCCAAACCAACCAACCAAACAAAAAAACACACAAACCAAACCAAACCAAACCAAACCAAAAACGGGGAACAGAGCTAAGCAGAGAATTCTCAACTGAGGAAATTCGAAGGGCTGAGAAGCACCTAAAGAAATGTTCAACATCCTTAGTCATCAGCGAAATGCAAATCAAAACAACCTTGAGATTCCTCCTCACTCCAGTCATAATGGCTAAGATGGAAAAACTCAGGTGAAAGCAGATACTGGTGAAGATCTGGAGAAAGAGGAACACTCCTCTATGACTGGTGGGATTGCAAGCTGGTACAACCACTCTGGGAATCAGTTTGGTGTATCATCAGAAAATTGGACATACTACTACTTGAGGACCCAGATATACCACTCCTGGGCATATACCCAGAAGTCGCTCCAACATGTAATATGGACACATACTCCACTATGTTCATAGCAGCCATATTTATATTAGCCAGAAGCCTGGAACAACCCAGATGTCCCTCCACAGAGGAATGGATATAGAAAATGTGGTACATTTACACTACCACATTGGAGTAAATGGAATACTACTCAGCTATTAAAAACAATGACTTCATGAAATTCGCAGGCAAATGGATGGAACTTGAAAATATCATCCTGAGTGAGGTAACTCAGTCACAAAAGAACAAACATGGTATGTACTCACTGATAAGTGGATATTAGCCCAAATTTTCGGAATACCCAAGATTCAATTCACAGACCCTATGAAGCCTAAGAAGAAGGAAGACCAAAATGTGGATGTTTCAGTGTTTCATAGAAGGATGAACCAAATACTCACAGGAGAAAATAAGGAGACAAAGGGTGGAGCAGAGACTGAAGGAAAGACCATCCAGAGACTGCCCCATGCCATATACAGCCACCAATACAGCCCCGACTTTATTGTGTATGCTGGGAAGTGTTTGCTGATGGAAGCATGATAAGCTGTCTCCAGAGAGGCTCAGGCAGAGCTTGACAAACACACGTGTGAATGCTCACAGCCAACCATCAGACTGAGTTCAGGGTCTCTGATGGAGGAGTTGGAGAAGGGACTTAAAGAGCTGAGGGGATTTGCAGCCCCATGGAGGGAGCAACAGTATCAACTGGCCTGACCTTCTAGAGCTCCAGGAGGCTGGACCACCAACCAAAAAATACACATGGAGGGAGCCATGGTGCTGGCCACATATGTGGCAGAGGAGGGCCTTGTTGGACATCAGCAGGAGGAGAGGCAGGGTGTTCGATGCCCCAGTGCAGGGAAATGCCAGGGCGGGAAGCTGGGAGTGGGTGGGTGGGTGTGGAGCACCCTCATAGAGGCAGGGGGAGGAGGGATGGTATAGGGGGCTTTTCGAAGGGGGTACTTGTAACGGAGAAAACATTTGAAATGTAAATAAAGTAAATATCCAATAAAAAAAAAGGAAAAGAAGGAGGAAAAAAAGACTCTCACAAAACAGATCTGGAGGAAGAAATAGAAGTCTAAAAAATATATAAAAATTACAAAAATGGCCCTAAGTAGATGACTCTACAGTAAAGAGCACTGGCTGCTCTTTCAGGGTACCATATTTCAGTTCCCAGGACCCCCTTCAGGTAGCTCATAACCTCCCGTAACTCTAGATGCAGGGGGATCCATCACCTTCTGGCCTCCCCTAGGACTCCCACTCACACACAGATACAAATGTTTAATTAAACATTTTACACAAAATTATTAACAGAAAATTAAAAGACAACTTTCACAACATTATGTGGCTTAACTCCACAGTGGAGTGTTTGTCTTCTTCTAACAAGCCAAAGTACTTTTATTTTGATTCTTTAATTTCTTGAGTTTTCTGTTTCATGAGTCTGATCTCAGAGAAGGTCTGTTTGCAAGCAAGATGTAGTTACCTTATGGCTCAAGGATTATTAGTGGAAGTGATCCCATGATGTCCCACAATGCAATGCTCAGGCTCTTTTTGTAATGAACAAAGAGTTACGATTCATACATTAGTGGAGAAGTGGAGTTCCTTTTGTTGATACAAAAACACAGCTCTGATCTCAAAGGGAATAAAAAATTGTTCGTTCTGGTTACTCCAAATATCATATTTTGACATGGAAGCAGTTTCATTAAGTTTTTTTTTTTTTTATTTCTGAAAACAAGCTTTACTTAAATAAGGATTTAAATACATTACATAACATTAAAACTGGAAGGGAAAAGAAAACCAAAAGACCAGTTTGTTCCTCACATGGCTTTGGCAGAGGCTCATATGGAGTTGAAGCCTCTACAGCTAGCCATAGGACCAATGGCACCAGCTTGGCATTTGTTCCCTTGTTGTAAGTTTAACTGATACCAGGCTGGCCTGACCCTTCATGTTTCAACATCCCTTGGCTGTTGAAACATGACAAGATCTTTTCAAGATCTGCTTGAAAAGACTGCCTTGCTGGTGAGCTCGATGTCCATGAGTTTTCTGGAAAGGTGGCCCTTTCTGAATTCTACCTGGTTAGACACCAGAGGTTCTTTGTACTGCCAGAGACAACCTCTAGTGACACAGTTGGGGCAGCATTACCCATTATGTTAGTCAACTGTTCAAACGGTGTCACTCTCCTAAGGCAGGGGGCTCTGTAGAGGGAGTCCCAAGGAACCTCTAGTCAGACATAGCCTCTTGTGATCTTGGTGTTCTTGGCTTGGCTGAAACCTTTTTATTTATTTATTTATTTTTGCTTTGTTTCAGAGTGGACACTGCCAGGGCTTACTACTTATCCTGTTTAATTGAGGGACTTCAAGACTACACAGCATGGCTTTTTACAGTTTATTGCATGAAGGAGTTACACTAGTCCAAGTTAAAAGCGGACCCCAAATGATTACATTATACAAGCTGTGAGGTCTTGAAACTTGTGACAAGGGACAGAAGGGAAATTCTATTCATTGTAAGGAAATCCTCACTTAAGCTTCAGAGAGCCAGAAGCCCTTAAAACACATGAAGCTTCAGCTGATCATCCTTAGCCAGTCCAATCTCTATCAGGAACTGGCATTTGTTCTTGAGCTGATCACCCTATAACTGAATTACTTCTTCATATTTTGGATGCTCAATTACGGTATCATTTCAGGCAAATTTCTTCTAAATCACCTTCACTAGTTTGCTTTTCAATTGTAATCATCAGCGACCTCTTGGACAGTTGTGTCTTCCTGCCGTTTCTCTGTTGAATTCCTAAATGGATATAATCTTCAGTGCCAGCAGAAAACAGGTTTTCACCCTTTCTTGCATCAGCAAAGGGGTAGAAAGGGTGGAGGTTCTGGATAGTGGACATATGACTTGATGCCTTTTCCTTGGTGTAAATGGCCTGCTGAAGGTGGCTGCTGGAGAAGGTGGGCAGGGGACAGGGGGGACAGAGCGTCTGGAAGCAAGGGGGCTTGAGAGGGAGGCAGGTGAGTCCTCTGTAGCGGCTCAGTGACTAGGCTCAAGAAGTTCATATGGTAACAACAACAAAAAAATCTTAAATTAAAACAGTTCTTAGATATTTCAGTAAAAAGTTAAAAATAATTACGTTGCTAGAAACCTCAGTGGGTGGGTTTAACAAAGCTGAGATATCTCTCATATAGGTCTCAGAATCCATCGGAGAATATTCTAAAGCCTTTTGATTAGTGGGACAAGGCATGACTATTTAATACACTAAAGCTTCCCCAGGTCAACTGTGTTCAGTCTCCTGCCTGAGGCATTCCATCCTCCCCATGTCACTGCATGCCACTCAGCCTCTAAAGACACAGCATCTTCCCAGGAATCCCTTTACAGCCCTTCTCACTGAGATTCAGTAAATTAAAAAGAATTCACGAAGAAATTCAGAAGGAAGCCCCTGTATCATCTTATTAGAGTCTGAGAGGCAGGTAGGCCAGCTTAAATCCCAGAAGGTACCAGATGAGGAAGGAGGTAGTGAGCGAGAGTCATATCTTTAGAGTAAGGGGCAGTAATGGAGGTCTGCAAACCCAATAGAAAAAGGAAGGTGGGGTCTACATAAGAGAAGAGCAAACATCTCAGAGTATCTCAGCACATAATTCACACAGGTATTGGAGGGACGAAGGTTAAAGGCTGCATTCACAATTGAGTTAGAACCCAGGGATCAGGCTGGTTTGGTGGTGAAGATGACTGAGCAACTGTAGGAGGGAGGTGTAAGAACAGCAGCTCATTAAGGGGTTGATCACCCCTACCATGTCCTTGGAGTATCCTCAGGTGAAACAGCTGTCCTTAGGAATGTTCTCCTTGGCCAAGGGATTAACAGGCCCAGTTGGATTAACACATAAGTTAAGGGGATAATATAATGTTCTCATCTTTGGTGCAGATTACAATGTCAGGGTCACCACAGGGTTAGAGGTCAAATGCAGATCCTATTCTATGCCCAAGTAAAAGCAGCTTTCCTTTAACACCTGTTAAGAAGACCTAATTCCTCTGCTTGACCCATAGTAAGGCCAGTGACACTTGCTGTGATGAAATACCCCCAAAAGAAGCAGTTTACCTGGAAAAGTTCTATTTTTTTTTTAAATTCTCGAACAGAAAACATTTGAAATGTAAATAAAGTATCAAAAAAGGAAAAAGAAAATGAAAAGAAAAGAAAAAGGTCTTCTTTGTCTCACAGTTTATGTGAATTCTGCCCATCACTGCATGGAAGAAATGGTGGCAAGAGTGAGAGGCAACTGGTTGGGATGTGTGCACATGCAGGGAACAGAGAGAAGGCAAGGGCCATAGCCAGTTTGCACTCTCTCTTATTTTGTTAGGACCCCAGAATATGAGGTGATGACCTCAGCACCTCCACATTCAGAGTGGAGCATCTGCCTAGTGACTCTTTTAACAATACCATCGGATATGTTTCCCTGCTGGGTCTAAGGCACACCAAGGTGACAAAGTTAACCGTTATATAAATGTTTCTTTTGTTGTTGTTGGATTGCTTTGGTGTTCAACACAGTTTCTCTGTGTACCATTGACTATCTTCTAACTTTGCAGACCAGGTTAGCCTACAAGTCTTGGAGCTCTTCTTGCCTGAGCCATATGATGTTGGAATTAAAGTTGTGCTTCACCAAGCCCTACCCCTAAATGGTTCTTAAAACCCAGAGTAGAACACTAAATGTTTTCTCAGAAGTTGGAGGAAAGCTATAAGACTGTGGCCAAAGGCTTTAAATACTTCCAAGGATTTGCTCTCTTGGAGCCCTAGCAAGTCATGGAAAGGAATCCTCACAGGTGAGAGCAAGTTGCACTTTCGAGTAACAAGCATTCAAACGGCAAACCTTCAAGCTTTAAGTCAGTACAGAAACTAACTCTCCTGAATTCCCAGAGACCTCTTTCTTAGGTGATTAGAGCCAGTCTAGCTGACAGACAGTCCCTGTTGCCCAAACCTTACACCTCTCCCACTGCCAATCCAAACATCCACTGTCTACTTTTGGTGCTTAGGTTCAGTGTGATGGCTGAGCATGTTGATGGGAGTTTGTATCACTATGGAAACCCACCTCAGGGTGTTTCTTTAAACCTTCGACTGAGCCAAAAGGTGAACCAACTTGAACAGGAGTGGCATCATCTAACGCACTAGACTCCAGGACTGAATAAAAAAGAGAACTCAAGCTGAGCGCCACATTAATGTCTCTCTGCTTCCTGTTTAGATGCACTGTGATCAGGCCTCTCCCCGTCTTTCATTCATTTCCCACAATAACATTATGGAACATATTCTAGTGATCTTACCTACCGCCAAGACTGAAAATCCCATGACAGAATTGCATGAGAAGAACCGTGGGATGTGTATCCTCTTTACAACTCATGTCAATTAGCTCCATCTGTTGTTCCTTGTCCCTTAGTATTTTGTCCTCTTTTCTACTGACTGTACTGTAACCACGTGACTCCTCATGTACACATAGCGACAGATCCCACATATCTGAAAGAATATGCATTTTTCTTTCTTTCTTATATTGGATAACCTCACTTAGTGTTAGTCATCCTATGTCTTTGCATTTTCTGCAAATTTTATAACTTTGTTCTTCTTTAGAGCTAGATAGTATTCCATTTTATGTATATGTCAACCTTTTGTTATTCTTCCATCTGTGGATGAACAACTAGTTGGAATGTAATTTGGTGCTATAGTGAACACAGCAGCAGTAAACAATGGGGTGTGAAATACGTCTGTAGGAGGGTATGGAATCCTCTGTGCACATGCCCTGAAGTGAACAATCGGGGTCATATACTATTGCTAGTTTTAGTTCTTTCTGAGGCATCTTTCAGATGCTTTCCCACAATTCTTGTATAATTTGCAGTGCAGCCAACAGTGACTAGTGCTCCATTCTCTCTACCTCCTTACCAACACTCCATGTCAGAAGTTTTGATGACAGCCATTGTACTGGGGTGTGGAAGTTTCTCAGTCATTTTAAGTGGATTTCCCTGGTGGCCTGGAATATTTGGCAACATTTTAAATAATTATTTCCCATTTCTGTTCTTTCACTATTTTTGTTTACACTGATTTATTTTCATGTGCACTAGTGTCTTGCCTGCATGTATGTCTGTGTAAGGATGCTGGTTCCCCTGGTACTGGAGGGACAGTCAGGAACTTCCATGTGGGTCATGGGAATTGAGCCTGGTCCTCTGAAAGAACAGCCAGAGCTCTTTGCCACTGAGACATCTCTCTGGCACTCCCCCACTTCGTTTTTGGAATAAAAGCCCATCTCTACTGATAAACTTCCTCCAGCAAGGCCATAGCTCCTAAGACTTCCCAAACAGTGCCACCAACTTGAGACCAGACATTCATATCCCCCCAAGAATAGAGGCAGCTTCTTATGCAAACCACCACAGATGGTTCAACCTCTAAATTTAGTTTTAGCTTATAATTCATTCTCTTGGACATAAAACAATACAGAGAAAAGGAGGGAATGAGGCAGACAGTTGTTCAGTAATCTCTTTAATACATACAGACATTCCTAAGCTAATGTTGCTTTTTCTTGTAACTCACGTTCCTTTGCCTTCTAGAGTATAAAGACCTGGAGCAATAACTTCCTGTATGAGGGGAGTTGATTCATTGCTGTGGGTCTTACAGGTCTCATCAGTTACTCTATCATTAGACTTGACACCTGGACAGAAGATATCTGTGAAAGGCTACAGTCATCAACTCCCTCGTGTTACTTTCTGAATCTGTCCTTCTGGTGTTTCTGATTGGGAGATTAGAAGTCATGTGACTCTCCCTTAGCATAGATTCTGAGAGAAGAATCACTGCGGTGATAGGACTCCTCAGGACACTATGAAAAGGCTTCAAGGAGCCTTAGGAGTCAGCATGCAGACATACACAGCTGTGATGAAGAGCTTGTCCTTTGAAGGAGGGCTGGGAGTACACAGTGTGTTTTCCATTAGCCCAGCTGATAAGCACAGATCACTTGTGTTGACCTAGAAGTTGAGAACCACCTTAACTTTCTGCTTACAAATGTGTCCCCCCACACACATAAATACCACCTGCCCATGCCACTGTGTGAGGGTTCACTCCTCTAGCACTGTTTTTATATTGGTTTGTGAGAACAATACTGGTTTCACAGGTTAGTCACATTTTCCCTTTTTCTGTGGTGTTCAGGTACTTCCTGTTTGTAGGCATGTATTGTGCCCAATCTTTGAAGAAAGGGACCTTGGTCCCCCTCCTATGGCCTTTAGATGGCAGTTGTTTCACTGTCTGTCTTCATCCTTTCTAGAGCTGGGTTTTTTGTTCTGGCTTCAATGTTTAACAATACTATCCTCCTGCCCTGCTTATTCATAGAAAAATTCCTATTTTTGCTTGAAACTTGAAAAAGCCAAAACACTGGTGATATTGGTCTAGTCTTGGGGAAAATTTCCTCTTTGCCTTTTCTAGGAGGACATAATAGGAACATTTATTCACCAACCCTCCCCATAGAAATAGGCACTTAACAGAACAAAGAAAGATTGCAGTCAGCCTAGGTAAAAGGCAGCTGTACCTTGGAAAAGTTTTCCTGAATTATTATAAGACACATGTATGTGTTTCAGCATCTCTAAGGTTTATGTAGCTGCCCTCAATGCATGGTGACTTAGGACAAAGTGAATTGTCCTCAGGACAGGGTCTAATGAGAGTCTGACTTTCCTTCTCTCTCCAGGATTGTTTGTTAGCAGATCCATTTGACCTTGATATCTGATGTCTAGTTCTGTTTTGTTGTGTGACTACATGTCAAGGACTGCTGAAGGTTACCACAGCTGCAGCTGTTCCTCATGGCATCAGTGACATCAAGCTCATCAATGCTGCACTGAAAAGCTTTACTATATGAACACAATACCTTCCTGTTCCTGGATGGCCCAGGACCTGGGTCTAGTGCTGGTATGAAAAGAGAAAAATGATCCATGCTCCATGGAACTGATAACCCCTGTCTTCAAGTGAGTTCCAGTGCCTGCCTGAGACTCATGCTTCAGACTAACTGATGAAGGAAGAGCTGAGATGTACTCTGTCAAACATAGTGCTTTCACTGGTGTTGCTAGTGCTGCTGTGTCAAGACACAAGCATGGCATCCATGTGTAGTACATTCAAGTCATGGCCTTTTCTCTGGAGCCTGTATCAGTCTCGGCCACTGAGCAGATGGCAGGCTGCTGGTCACAGTCAGGGCTCCGTGGAGTAATAAGTGGCTCAGGCTGGGAATATCTACTGTTTGTTTCTAGTGAAGCAGCTGGAGCTAGCAGTCAACCAATTTCCTGTCCATAGACCTGGAGCTGCACACACCTTGACTCTCACAACCATGGAAAGCAGACAATGTGCTGAGGGGTAAGAAGCTATATCTTCAGCAGGCATTCAGGCAACACCTGGTCTCTACATTTTTCTCAATGTGTTTTAGGGATGCTGAAAGCTTTTAAGGTCTTGCTAAACTATACCTCTGTATCTATGCCCCTGTAATTGGGTGTGGGGTAAACATTTTTGTTCAATATTGAGATTGTTTCAATCACAACATTTTCCTCTCCCGGAAAACTCCTATACAATTCTCTCAAAGTGCCTTCAACTTCAAGGTCTCTTTTTTGCTCAGCTGTTTTTGTACCCATATAGGTTTATGTACACACATACTTATTCATAAATATAACCTGTTGAGTCTTAAATATCACCCGAATGGTGAGCATAAATTTGTTGTTTTAGAGTATAAAAAAGAATCAAAAAGACAAATCTAGTTCTTGCTAAAACAACCTCTTATCCAGCATGCCTTGGAGCCAAGTGTGCATTTAGACTGTCCAGGTTGTAGTTGCAGACTTCTCCTCTGAAATCAGAACTTTTGCTTTTCACTGTGCTGAATAGATCTGCTTCTTCTCACAGGTTCCGAGCAGTGCTTTCTCTTCTGGCCCAAGATAAAGGCTGGCAAAGAGGGACTAAGTTCTGTACAATACACAGTACTGTCATCAGGGTTGTCCCTGCTTCACTTCTCTTATTACCCAGACTCCCCTCCCCCACAATGCTTCCCTTGCAGCTATCACCCCAGCTACTATTTCATGCTCTCATGTTAGTTGTCACCTCAAGATCATCTTGACATGTGCCAGATACAGGATGAGTTACAATGAGAAAAGGAATTTCCAGACGATTCTTGAGGAAGGAATTGTCACAAGAGTCTCAGGTGTAAAAGTGTAAACACCTCAAAATCCTCCACTCCTACTAGCTCCCTCACACAAAGATCCACTCCTCCCAAGTGATGACAGCAATACAGGACCAAACAAAACACTATAAGACAAGGCAAACATCTCCATAGCAAGGTTGTAGAAGGCAACCCAACAGGAGGAAATGAAGGCTGGGTATGTTTTCATTCATTCCTTAATTTATATTACGTCCTACATTAAGTTAGTTAGTTTACAAATCATAGCTTCCTCTCCCTCCTTTCCTCTCAGTCATTCCATCTCCCTTCCCCTCCCCCAACTCCTCACCTCTTGTCCTAAGAGAAGACATGGATGTATGTTGACTTATCAAGGTGCATCTTTTCCTATTGAGGCTAGACCAGGAAACCCAGTTAGGGGAAAGTTATCCCAAGATAGTCAGCAGTCAGAAACAGCCCCTGCTCCTGTTGTTCCAAGTGCCACATGAAGACTAAGTTTTAGAACTATTACATGTCTAAGTTGCCTAGGTCCATCCTATGCAAGCACTCTGGTTGGTGGTTCAGGGCTAGGTTGGTTGATTCTGTAGGTTTTCTTGTAGTGTGCTTGACCTCTCTGGCTCCTTCCATCCTTCCTTTCCTCTTCCACAAAGTTCCTCAAAGTCTGTATAATATTTGGATGTGGCTCTCTGCATCTGTTTCCATAAGTTGCTGGGTACAACCTCTAAAAGAACACCTAGGCTAGGCTCCTGTTTGCAGAATAGCATTAATAGTGTCAGGGCTATTGAACTCATTGTAAAAGATGACCACTTCCTGAACAGAATGCCCATAGCTCAGGCACTAAAATGGGGCCTCAAGAAACTGAAAATTCTCTGTAAGGCAACAGACAGCATCGATAGTACAAAATGCCAGCCTAAAGAATGGAAAATGGTCTTCACCAACTTTACATTCAACAGAGGGCTTAAATACAAACAGTATAATTACTTCCACAAATTAGACATCAACAAACCAAATATCTTATTTACAAATGGGGTGCAGAGATACCTGTGAGCAGTTGTTATCTATGGGTTGTTTTAATATGACCTCAAGCTGGGCAGTGGTGGTGCTCACCTTTAATCCAAGCACTTGGGAGGCAGAGGCAGGTGGATTTCTGAGTTCGAGGCCAGCCTGGTCTAGAGTGAGTTCTAGGAAAGCCAGGGCTATACAGAGAAACCCTGTCTCGAAAAACCAGAAAACAAAACAAATAAGCTCCACCCTTTTTATTTGATATGTAACATTCAACCACTTCATTAATTGAATCAGAGATTTTTTTCTTTACAACTCAGAACTTAAAATAAATGCTTTATAGTGGAGGGACCTGCATATTCTTGGACACCTTTATGTACACTATGGGCACTTCACAGAGCTTGGGGTCCACAGGAATAAGGCTCTTGAGGCATAAAGTCCGGATAGAGAGGTTCCTGGTAGTAAACATGTTGAGGCATGACAAGAAGACCAAAGTTCAAAGCCAGACTGGAAAGCCTGTTTACTTTGGCCAATGCAGTCTTCTTCCGTTTATGCACCTCTGATGGGACCAAGGTACCTTGAAGTCTGAACTTACTGGATGTTAATTGTCTGTGATCCTTTTCATGCTCCTTCAATGGCTGTGTGTTTATGTTGCTCATTTGAAATGCTTTGTGCACATAACTGATCAGCCACACAAGAGGGTTGTATGTGTAGCCCAGGCAAAGGACAAGAAGAAAACAAGTGTCAAGAAAACTTTCATTTTATCCATGCCAATTACACCTGGAACTTGGTTTCACTCATGAAATAGAAGTGTTTGTCTTTCATTCCTGGGCCCAATGAACCTTCTTGACCCTGAGGTTGGTAACAGTCAAAGACTCCAGACAGAGCACATCCAGGTTTATAAGCACACAACAAAGCATCTAGTAGTTAGACTGACTGAGCAGAAGCTACATAAAAAGGCCAAAGTGTGTTCTTGACTCTACCAGGACCCTGTTCCCACAGTCCATTCAACTGTTCCCAATGTGAAGCTCAGCCTTCATGGTTCCAGTCACTGTACAATCTTTTGTTCCTAACCATTTGAGCAGTGTCTAAAGTCACATTCTCTGAGCACCCGGGATGAGAGATGTGTCCCAAGCCTGTCATTTATTCACATACAGAAGTATGTCTCCATGTTTACTGCAAGCAGGAACAAAGTCGGGCTCCCTGGCCATAGACACAGCGATTACCACATTTGTGGCAGGTATCTGTAGCAAAAGAGATGCTCCCAGGCTGCCTTATTGCCCTGAGTATATCCATGAGCTCCAGACAAACTTGGGCAAATCTTTCTCTGGAGAGATGAGACAACTCATCATAGCACTCCAGAGGGGCAGGGTATTGTTCCACATTCATCTGGTTCCAGTTGGCTGTGTGCTGCAAAAGGTCCTTCAGGATGGACACAGAGAAGACACTGTTGTAGAAGTTGACCTTGGTGAGTTGACAGCATTGCCTGAGTGCAGGTAGGAAGACATTGTGCTGAGAGTCCTTCATCTTACACCACTGAAAATCCAGTCTCAAGAGTGTTTGCCACCTTCGCTTGGAGACCTCTCAGAGGCATAGGATCTAAAGCATATAAGGTCACTCCTCTGATTGCCAGATGTTTTAACTGAAAGAGGCTGTGACAGCAGGGAAAGGAATCCAAGTCACTCTGTAAAATTTGGCAGTGAGTGATGGAGAGGGTCTCCAAGGGCATCATCAGGCACCTAGGAAGAGACCAGGGTGTTAGTTCTGGCAAATGGTGTTGTAATGTTTGGCTTTAATGTACACAATGGTAGAATGAATCAGGTGCCCCAAGAATTTCTCATCTGCCCACTTGAATAAATGATCAAGGACATCATCTTTGATGCTTCCTGTTGGAAACTGCTCAGTAATATCAACCCCACAGTTCATCTACTGGGCTCACTCTCCAGCTGAAAACCAGTTCAGTCCATAAGCCCAAAAAGCATATAGAAGAACTTTCCATCCCAAGAAAGTCCTCACAGGATCTCGATATTTGCGCTAGGCTCACAGTGTCTGCATTCTGTCATTCCCTCTGCAGTCACACTTGCTCTCATTTATAGCCCAAGCTGTACCCCATGTCCCATTCAGTCAGTGCTACTCGGGCTCAAGACATTTCACCCATGGGAACTGGGAAAAATAGAAGGCTGTTCTCACAGATCTGAACATGTAGCTCATGTTTGCACTGTGCTAGTGAGTCTCCCGACTTCTCACTACACACTGCCCTTACTGTTCCCTTTCCATTTGATTGGGTGGGCATGATTCCAGAAAGAATTACACCCATCCGTACTATGGATGACCTATGCTTTACCCCAAATCACTTCTCTACATCATGAGTGCTCATTTGAGACACTGACTTAACTTATAAAATTTCCCATTTATAATATAGTATCAATGGAAACAAGACATAATTTGTTTGTTCCTAGTGACTGGCCGGCACCCTGCACCACTAGTACTTAAGAGAGACAGGTTTGCTTTGGTAGATGACCCAGATTTCCATTCTTACTTACCCGAGGATCAGATTCATCTTGTCATTGAGAAAATGGACTCATTCATGTAGAGATGCTGGAGACAATTGAATTTGGAGAACTGGGAAATAAACCTGTTGACACACTTGGTTCCTGTGAAGCTTGTTGTATTGAAAAATGGGAGGATATTCCTGTAGAGGGGTGCCAGGGAGACTTTGCGAAGATTTCTCATCTGCCCAAAGTAGGGAGAAAAACATACCAAGTGTAAAAGACTCCAGGCAGTATTTAGCTCTAATTTCCTGATGTGCAGTGGATCAAAAACTTTCAAGATTCTGATAACTTTGACTGGCAGAGCACAGATCTTCATCTTTCTACAGCAGAAACGTAGGGAGCCCTTTCTTTGCTTGGCCCACTTCAATAAGCATTCTTGTGCTTCACTGAGGTGAGACCTGACACACAGGTCAACTATGACTTTCAAACGCTGCCTCAGTGCATATCTAGGATGGACATTCATGACTTCCTTTTCATACAAGGTCTCTACTGAACAGCCTCTGTCCTCTTCACCATCCCATATGTTCCAGAAGGTATAATGCACATTTCTCAGGTCAAGAACCTTTAGTTTTGTCCTCCTGTGTAAAACAAACAAATGTCAGCAGACCCTGTGTTAGCTTTTTACTACATATATCTAAGCTCAGCTCTCCAACCTGAAAGGTTCTTTTTTTTTTTGAGAGACAGGGTTTCTCGTTATAGCTCTGGCTGTGTCGGAACTCACTCTATAGACCAAGCTGGCCTCAAACTCAGAAATCTGCCTGCCTCTGCCTTCCGAGTAGTGGGATTAAAGGCTTGTACCACCACTGCCTAGCGTGGTAAAAGTTTTTAATTCACCTGATATCCAAGGTGGACTCAGGCATTCCACAGAAGCTTTCCAAGGCTTCTGTACACTTGATTTCTTTCCTTTCACTAGGTACAGTTTATTTCTCCTTAGTCACATTATTTATTAGTGGGTGTGGGAATGCTAGGGACGGGCTCATTTTACTGTGAGGCTCTATCTGATCTACTCTATTCAACTCTAATCCATACCCAGCTCTCCTCAGTACAAGGAAAGAGGAGCTTTCGACAACTCTGGATCCCTTCATGATGATGCCATCAGAAGTATGTGATCCACTTAAGACAAAGGCAATCTCCCTGAGAATCTCTACTGTGTACCCCACATGCTCACTTCTACTGTAGTTGGTTATTGCTTACCTGGGGTGAAACTCTCTTGCCCGATTCATGTCTACTCCATCTAGCAAAGCTTCAAAAGTTTCCAGGTTACACGTTTTCATCAATTCCCCCACAGGGAGATAGGGAAAAGGCCAGGCTGCCACCATTGCCTTCACGAGCTTGCTGTGTCTGCCAGTGAAGGCATCATTGAACAGTGCTGGGAAGAGCCCAGGGGGCAGCTCCCCAAGAGAGGACATGGCCAAAGCCTCATCTCTCAGCAGAGCCTGCCTTGCCAGCTTCTTGAGTGTGGGTGGGCTCTGAACACTCATCCTCTCAGGGCTCCAGTCAGAAGACTCCTGGGGAAGGAATGAGAAAAGGATATACTTTCAAGACAACATTTATAAACTCTCTCACTGTCACATCAAACATTAAGCTTCTGAGTTACTGCTCTGACCATGACAGAGACAGAGACATCAGTTTACCTCCTCATCCTAAACTGGTAATGGAAAGACAAACTCCCACACTTACAGCATGAGAGCCTCTCTATTACTCAAATAGATACGTAATTTTTGGGCAAAAATATTTCTTTGTGTGATTATTTCTTAAAAAGAAAAGAAAGAATTAAAGAAAAATTGGAGAGACTCCCAGGACTCAATGTGGATGACCCTATTCAAAATATTGAACACAGGAGAGACAGAACCTGAAGAGACCATCCCCAGTGGTTAGGCATGTCTCCCAGTTGAGGGAAGGGGCCACTCACCAATCTCAAAACATTTAATCTAGAATTGTTCCTGCCTAAAGGAAAAGTGGACAAAAAAATGGAGCAGAGACTAAAGGAAAGGCCATCCAGACACTGGGATTTTTGTGATCTATTCAATCAGTAGACACCAAACCCCAATACTATTGCTGATGCCAAGATATGGCTGACCTCTGAGAGGCTGTGCCAGTACCTGTCTAAGACAATTGCAGACACTCACAGCCTGCTATTGGATTGATCTTTGGGACTCCAGTAGAAGAGATATGGAAAGACTGAAGGAGCCAAAGGGGATTCCAACCCCATAGGAAGGAAAACATCAACTAACTGGACCTCTCAGATTTCCCAGGGTCTAAGACACCAACCAAAGAATATACATGAATTGGTCCATGGTTCCTGATACAAAGGGTTTCCTTATCTGGCATCGATGGGTGGGGAAGCCCTTTGTCATGTAGAGGCTTGTTGCCCTAGTGAAGGGGGATGCTAAAGGGGTGTTCAGGAGTAGGTGGGTGTATGGGGGTATACTTTCCTAGAGGTAAAGCAGATGGAGGATGGGAGAGGGGCTTGCAGAATGGCGACCAGGAAGTGGGACAACATTTGAAATGTAAATTAAAAAAAAAAAAAACCTTGTGTTGTGGATCGATATTGAATCCCCACTAAGCAGAGTGACTACCATGGGTTGTTACAATTTTTTGGGTTTCCTGGGTCCCCAAAGAAGACTGAATCCAAAAAACAAAACTATATGAAAAAGATGCAAAGCAAAGCCTAAGGGAAGACATTTGAGTAATTCACAGGTGTAATTCCAGCAACTGAGATTTAAAGATGTTCAAAGATACATGGACTACAGTTCTACAGTGTGAGCCATGTTCTCACAAAAACCAATAAAGAACATCATTTCAGTAAAGGGAAATATGAGGGGACATGTTAGAATGATCTGATTTCCAGCTTACCCAGAGCCACATGGCCAGTTCTAGGAGAGTTTGAACAACATAGAGAATGCTTGCCTCAAAAAAATATGTATTAAGCACACTAATGAAATATACAAGCTATGATAGAATATATTGGAGATGAGGCAAAAACTTCATTTCGATTGAAACCCAAGGTTTTCAATTTGTTCCTCTAAAAAGACAGAAATTAAAGTTTCCTGTCCTATCCTGGAGTCTAAGATCTCTAAATCAAACTGCATGGCCCAAGGGAAACCAATTACATACCACTTCTGAGCACTGCAGATAGGTCTTCCAGTCCCAGCCGTACCAGCCAGTTATCCAGGCTCCAGGTCTCTGAATAATTTTCTCTGGCTTCATTCAATCCTTTATATACCTCTCTACCTATTCCTCCCTATTGTAGCCTCGCCTCCAAGCCCAAACTGGAAATGGATTAGATCTTTAAACTCCACCCTCAGCCAGGCAGTGGTGGCACATGCCTTTAATCCCAGAGCTCTGGAGGCAGAGGCAGGCTGATATCTGAGTTTGAGGCCAACCTGGTCTACAGAGTGAGTTCCAGCACAGCCAGCACTACACAGAGAAACCCTGTCTCGAAAAACCAGAAAACAAACAAAACAAATAAACTCCACCCTTTTAATTTGATATGTAACATTCAACCACTTCATTAATTGAATTAGAGATTTGTGAGACAGAGATCTGTGAGAATACCTCCACACCGCCCACCTTAAACATTTCACTTGTTAACAACACATCACTGAATTTGTGCATTTTTCCTTCATTTGCTTAATTATTATATAGTTTTGAGTTTGGTAGGATGGGACTGGGTTTTGCTCTGAAGCTAACGTCGGTTGAGAAATCTAAGTTCTAGTAATCCTCCTGCCTCAGTATCCTTCTTCCTGCTAGAATTAATGTCGTGTATCACTATACCTGGGTAAATTTTATTCATGTGACCAAAGTCAGCTTGATTTGACTCAGATCAGGGTTTAATCTGTTGATGATAATAGACATAAAAATATTAATTGATATTTTTGTCAGTGGATTTGGAACAAACAGTTTTTAATAGTGAGAAATGTATTCTGGAGCTCAAGGACTGAATTGGATACTTTTTCAATAAACTGCAGTAGCATCTATTCAAAATGTGAAGGCAGGAGCATGGGTTGATTTCATTAATATTGTCCAAGGGTGCCAGGTGTGTAGTCAGTCTGTAGAGAGCTACCCAGCATACAGGGAGCCCTCTCCCCAGTACCCATGTAGTGGGCATGATGGCCATGCCCTTCATCTCACAATTCAAGAGTTGGAAGCAGGAGGATCCATTCAAGGCCATGATCAGCCATATTGTAAATAGAATGACAGCCTGAGCCTTACATTTGGGTCCATTTCTAAATAGACCTGAGGCAAAACAGAAAATGGAGGGTCTGAGGGAGACAATGCTGTTAGCTGCCAGAAAACAGAGTGTGTAAGTTAGGATCAGGCCAGCATGCTTGCTCAAGATGAATTCAGGAGTGGGACCTGTGCTGAAGAGTTGGCTCTGCAATAATGAGCACATGTTACTTTTCTATTCCCAGGACTGACATGGTGGCTTGAAATGTTTGGAGACTCCAGTTCCAGGAAACCTGAAACCTCCTTCCGACCTTCTTGGGCACCAGGCATGCATGTGCTGCACATTTATATATGCAAGGAAAACACCAAAACACAGAGAACAAATCTTGAAGAGAAATAAATTTGTAAGTAAGGAGAATGGTTGCAAACTCCTTTAGTTTCTGCACTCTGGAGGGAAAGGTAGACCTGATTTAGTGAGTTGAAGGTTAGCCTTATCTAAGTCGCTAATTATTAACCAGTGAAGCCTAAGAAGTAAAGGTCTGTTTTAGATTTAAACCAGAACTAGATGGATTGGCACATGACTTTAATCCCAGCACCCTGGAAGCAGAGGGAGGTGGAGCTTTAGAGCCAAGACTGATCTATACAATTAAGTGTGTGACAGGCAGGGCTCTAAAATAGAGAAACCCTGTCTCAAAAAGCAAACCAAACCAATCGAAACAAAAATAAAATCTAGTTTAGCTACTACAGGCCTTTAATCCCAGCATTATGGAGGCAGAAGTAGGTGGACTTCTGGCTTTGAGCTAATCTGGTCTACAGAGTGAGTACTGGGACAACCAGGTCTGTTAAACAGAAGCCCTGACTAAAAAAAATCACCACCACCACCAACAAAATTCCAGGACAGTCAGGGCTACACAGGGAAATCCTGTCTTGAAAAACCAAAACCAAACAAACAAAAAACACTAAAAACAAAAATGTAAAAATATGTATTCTAAGAAAAAAAAAAGAGAGCTTAGGCTGTGGGATGGCTCACTGGTCAATGGCACTTGCTACCAAGCCTGAATTCAGCAATGGGATGCACAGGGTATAAAGAGAGAAATCACTTCTGGTTCTCGTCCTCCCCAGTTCCACATGCAAGCTCCTCTGTCAACACACCAACACCTTCCTTCCACCCAGGTAAAATATGAATGCCTAGACAAAGTGTAAGGCTAGGTAATTGTTACCTGCCTAATCTGCCAATACACGGAAACTTTCTCATATGTTTTCATATGTTTTTGTATGTAGTCCTGTGTATGTCTTATGGACAGCAGAAGTTAGGTTCATAAATGGGGTTCTCTGTAAGAGCAGCCAGTGCTCTTGACTGCTTAGTCATCTCCCAGCCCCCCACCCCACCCCTGTTTTCATTTATTGAAAATAGATTTTTTTTCATACAGTATGTTCTGATTATATCTTTTCCATCCCCAACTCCTCTGAGATCCTCTCTACCTTCTTTTCTACCTCAATCCACACCCTTTCTGTCTCTTCTAAAAATCAAAAACAAAAACTAGGTAGTTAGAGAATACTAAGAAGAAGCCAGGTGTGATGGAAAACACCTTTAATCCTAGTACTTAAGAGGAAGAGCCAGGCAGATTACCTGTGAGCTGGTCCAGACTAATCTGAGTTTCACAGAGAAATCACATGTCAAATAAGCAAGCAAACAAACATTCA
This sequence comes from Rhynchomys soricoides, assembly GCA_019843965.1. NCBI lineage: Eukaryota > Metazoa > Chordata > Mammalia > Rodentia > Muridae > Rhynchomys > Rhynchomys soricoides. Next base: position 2,395 of record JADRCH010000517.1, on the reverse strand, counting down.
AACAAAGAAACAAACAATGGTAGCCATAATATGTGAGCAAAGGACCCAATGGGGATAAGGGCTCTGTAGGAAGTCCAACAGGGTCAATTAACTGGGACCATTAAGGCTCTCAGAGACTGAGCCACCAATCAAGGAACATACATGGGCTGGACACAGGCCTCCCCACACAGATGTAGGAGATGTGCAGCTTGGTCTTCAAGTGGGTCCCCTAAAACCTGGAGTGGAGGCTACTTCAAAAGCTGTTGCCTGTGTGTGGGATAAGTTCTTCTAGCTGGGCTGCTTTGTCTGATCTCAGTGGAAGAGGATGTGCCTCACTTTTAAAACACTTGAAGTACCAGGGTTTGGGGATACTCAGGGATCCCCACCCACGAAGAGAAGGGAAGGAGGTATGGGGGAAGGAATGTGGGAGGGTGTGACCTTTAGGGGAGCAGTGAGTGGGCTGTAAGATGAGTAAGTAAAAAATATTAATAAATAAAAAGCAAACAACCCACCCCACACCAAACAAAAGGTCTGAGAAAACATGAGACACAGGACCTCCAAAGTGTCCACCAAGTTCACTTTGTCTTGGCATGTACTCTTGGTCAGTCCTGCCTGTAAGAGTAAGATTTGCACCTTCAGGGAGATTCCATTTTTGAGAACTAATTTTTCACTTGCAAATTCTTATCAATAGTTTCTGGGTTTGGGATGGGAATTTGTTTCTACTTCTTTTCAACACTGACACCCCATTTGCTGTAGACCCACTCAGGCCCTGAGAAAGCTACTTCACTCACTCTGAGTTCATATGTGTATTAATCAGGGTTTTCTAGAGTCACAGAACCTATGGATAGTCTCTATATAATAAGGGAATTTGTTGATGATTTACAGTCTGTAGTCCAACTCCCCAACAATGACGAGCAGCAGCTGTGAATGAAAATCCAAGGATCTAGCAGTTGCTTAGTCCTACAAGGCATGCAGGTGAAGAGGAGAGAATCTTCCTTCTTCCAATGTCCTTATGTAGGTCTCCAGCAGAAGGTGTGGCCCAGATTAAAGGTGTGTACCACCACACCTGAAACTTGGGCCTTCCAGACTCAAGATCTGGATCACAGTGGAGCCTTCTAATTCTGGATTGTAGTTCACTCCAGTTAGTCAAGTTGACAATCAGGAATAGCCACTACAATATGTGTATTAGTTCTCCTGTGTTTAAGAAGGCCTGGCTTCCTTGGGGTCCACAATCCCCTCTGGTCCTAACCTTCTTTCTTTGTTCTCTTCTACAGGATTCCCTGAGTCTTGAGGGGAGGGATTTGATGGAGATGCCCCTTTAGTTTAGATCTGCATGTTTCAAGGTCTCTCTCTCTCTCTCTCTCTCTCTCTCTCTCTCTCTCCCTTTCTGTATGTGTGTATGCATATGAGCATTGTGTTTATTAAGTCCAGGAAAGGGCAGAGGATCCCAGAGCACTGAAGACACTGATTAAAGGTGTGTACCACCACACCTGCTGGGCATTGAATTTAGGTATTCTGCAAATATCAGGGTTCTCTCCTAATCCTAGAGCTTTTCTCTATGACTGCAGTCACTGAGCATCTCTCCAAGTTCAGTGATCCTTCTTTTCTGACCCCCCCCTCCACCTTTCTTAGAACCATGGATGGCATGTCCCTTCTGACACACTTTTTAAATTGGCTTGAGAACATTTTAGTACAGCGCAGGCTTGCCTTACACTTTCTATTATAGTAAAAGATGACATTGAATTTCTGAGCTTCTACTCAGACTCACACGTTCTGGGAAGACAGGTGAGCCCCCATCTGTCTAGATCTTGCAGTGATTCATAACCTAAGGTTTAGGGAATGCCAAGCAAGACCATCACTATCTGAGTTACAGCCACAGAAATCCCTCCCAAAATGGATGCAAGCCATCCTCCCGCCTCAGCCTTCTGAGTGCTACCATAGTAGAAGATTGGCAAAGCATGAAGCTCAGCTCTTTATTCCAGAACAGACAAATAATTGTGGGGAGTGTGACCAAGCCAGCTCAGTCAGTCAGCTGGGTCTCAGGGGAGGGAAAGAGGATGGAAAGGAAAAGACAATTAGACAACATTCTAACAGGACTCCAGTCAGTGCTGAGGCTGAGCGGGTGTACTTTTCTCCAGCCTGCTTTTGTACCATTCTAAGTACGTGCAAAGGATGAAGTCAGTTTTAGGTCAAGAAACAAACAAGGAAACAAACAAACTCTGGAGCTCTAGGTCTCCAATGGAGAAGTTAGAGTAAGAACTGAAGGAGCTGAAGGGGTTTGCAACCCCATAGCAAGAAAAACAATACCCAACCAGACCCCCATGAGCTCCTGGGGACTAAACCACCAACCAAAGAGTACACATGGAGGGACCCATGGCTCTGGCTGCATATGTAGCAGAGGATGGCCTTGTCCAGC
>JADRCH010000515.1:0-13396 GCA_019843965.1 Rhynchomys soricoides | reverse complement strand
TGAGGATCTTCCCAACCCCCAATCCCCACCCCAGCTGACCTCTAAACTCCCTGGGGCCTCCAGTCCATCATCTCTGGTTAAACATGGACCTGGCAGTTCTCTGATGTATGTATCTTGGGGGCCTCATATCAGCTGGTGTATGCTGCCCGTTTATTGGTTCACTGTTTGAGAGATCTCAGGGGTCCAGATTAACTGATACTCCTGGTCCTTCTACAGAATTGCCCTCTTCCTCAGCTTCTTTCAGCCTTTCCCTAATTCAACCACAGGGGTCAGCACCTTCTGTCCATTGGTTGGGTGCAAATATCTGAATCTGACTCTTTTAACTGCTTGTTGAGTCTTCTGGAGTGTGGTTATGCTAGGTCTCTTTTTGTGAGCAGTTCATAGCCTCTGTAATAGAGTCAGGCCCTGGGAACTCTCCTTGAGCTGGATCCCATTTTAGGCCTGTTGCTGGACCTTCTAGGCACTTCCCCATTTCCATCCTTGTAGTTCTTTCAGACAGGAACAATTATAGGTCAGAGTTTTCACTGTGGGATGGCAACCCCCTCCCCTCATTTGATGCCCTGTCTTCCTGTGGCATGGCAGGGCATCAATTGGGTATAGTCCCAAGAGTGGTATAGCTGGGTCTTCAGGTAGATCTACTTCCAATTTTCTGAGGAACCTCCCAATTGATTTCCAGAGTAGTTGTACCAGCTTGCATTCCTACCAGAAATGGAAGAGTGTTCCTCTCTCTCTACTTCCTTGCCAACAGGTGTTGTCACCTGAGGTTTTGTTCTTAGCTATTCTGATTGGTGTAAGGTGAAATCTCAGAGTCCCCAGGGAGGCAGCAGCAGTGTCAACTGGCCTGACCCCCCGATACTCCTGGAGACTGATCCACCAACCAAAGAATACACATGGAGGGACCCATGGTGCTAGCCACATATGTGACAGAGGAGGGTCTTGTTAGACATCAGGGGGAGGAGAGGCCCTTGGGCCTGTGAGTGTTAGATTCCCCCAGTAGAGGAGAATGCCAAGGAGGGAAGATGAGAGTGGGTGGGTGGGTGGGAGAATACCCCCATAGTGGCAGGGGGAGGAGTGAGGAAATGGGGAGGTTCCAAAGGGGAGGTCTGGAAAGAGGGAAACATTTGAAATGTAAATAAAGTAGGAAAAATAAAAAAAATAATAATAAAAAAAAATCTCAGAGTCGTTTTGATTTGCATTTCTCTGATCACTAAAGAGTTTGAACATTTCTTTAGATGTTTCTCAGCCATTCAAGATTCCTCTGTTGTGAATTCTAAGTTTATTTCTATACCCCATTTTTTTAAATTGGGTTGCTTGGTTTTATTGGTGGTTAGCTTCTTGAGTTCTTTATATATTTTGAATATTATCCCTCTATCGGATGTGGTGGTTAGTGAAGATTTTTTTCCCAATATGTAGGTTGCTGATTTGTCTTATTAACTATGTCCTTTGGCTTACAGAAGTTTTCCAGTTTCATGAAGTCCCATTTATCAATTCTTGATATTAGAGCATGAGCTATTGAAGTTCTGTTTTGTAAATTTCCCACTGTGCCAGTGAGTTCAAGGCTCTTTCCCATTTTCTGTTCTAATAGATTTAGTGTATCTGGTTTTATGTTGAGATTCTTGATCCACTTGGACTTGAGCTTTGTGCAAGGTGACAAATATGGGTCTATTTTCATTTTTCTATGTATAGACAGCCAGTTAGACCAGCACCCTTTATTGAAGATGCTTTCTCTTTTCTTTTGTATATTTTTGGCATCTTTGTCAAAGATCAAGTGTGCATAAGTGTGTGGTTTTATTTCTGGGTCTTCAATTATACTCAATGGATCAATTCTAATCAGTGGATCAATGTGTCTGTCTCTCTGCCAATACCATGCAGTTTTTTATCACTATTGCTCTGTAGTAAAGCTTGAGGTCAGCAATGGTGATTCCCCCAGCCGTTCTTTTATTGTTTAGATTTTTTTTCACTATTCTGGGTTTTTTGCCTTTCCAGATGAATTTGAGAATTGATCTTTCTATGTCTTTGAAGAATCATTTTGGGATTTTGATGTGGATTCTGTTGTATCTGTAGATTGCCGTTGATAGGATGGCCATTTTTACTATAATAGTTCTGCCAATCCATGAGCATGGAAAATCTCTACATTTTCTGAGATCTTTGTAGATGTCTTTCTTGAGAGACTTAAAGTTATTGTCATACAGGTCTTTCACTTGTTTGGTTAGAGTTACCCCAAGATATTTTATATTATTTGTGGCTATTACACATCCTTAATCACTGAGCTATCTCAAAATCACCAAGATTATGATTTCTTACAGAGATTCTTGGTTTTCTTTGCACATTAGAAGTGTCTGCCTGACTTTATCTCTATTCTTTGAGTCCATTTTAAATTTAATAAAAAAGTCAGATCTATTAAACTTCACATGTAAACATTAAATGGACTGATACACTACTGGGAATAAAATTAGTTTATACCTTTTTTCTTTTCAGTTGACCTTTGCTTTATTAATATGTTATAAATACTTTAAAAGTAGTGTGTTGCAAGTTATAACTAGTTGTAGTTTAAAATCTGTTTTATATTCTAGCACTTTAAAATATTTTATATTTTTCTTGCTGTACTTTAACATCATCTACTATTTATAATCACAATTAAATAGTTGTAACAAAGTTGTCAGTTATCACCATTGGTGTTTCTAATCTCATAGTATGGATTTAGATTTTCAGGACATTTCAGTCTTCAAAATTCAGTGTGAGAAAGATGCAAATGAAAGTGCTGTCTCCTCAATAGAAGTAGTTGATCCTTCTGGTTTACCACCTACAACAGGTATGCATTCGAACTTGAACTGAAGAGTGGCATACTTTTCAATAAAAATTTTTATTGGTTATTTTGTTTATTTACATTTAGAATGTTATTCCCCTTCCTGTTTTTCTCTCTGAGACCCCCAATCCCAGCCCCCACTCCCTGCCTTTGAGGGTACTCCCCCACCCACATGCCACTCCCACCCCTCTGCCCTAACATTCCCGAATGCTGGGGCATCAAGCCTTCACAGGACCAAGGGCCTCTCCTCCCTTTGATGTCAGACAAGGGCATCCTCTGCTACATATGCAGTTGGAGTCATGGGTCCCTCTGTGTATATTCCTTGGTTGGTGGTTTAATCCCTGGGAGCTCTGGGGGGGGTATGGTTGGTTGATATTGTTGTTCTTCCCCTGGGGTTGCAAACTCCTTCAGCTCCTTCTGTCCTCCCCCTAACTCCTCTATTGGGGTCTCCCTACTCAGTCCAAGGGTTGGCTGCAAGCATCCCCATCTCTATGGGTAAGGCTCTCACAGAGCTTCTCAGGAGACATCCATATCAGACTCCTGTCAGCAAGCATTTCTTGGCACCAGCAATAGTGTCTGGGTTTGGTAGCTGCATATGAGATGGATCCCCAGGCGGGGTGGTCTCTGGATGGCCTTTCCTTCAGTCTCTGCTCCATTCTTTGTCCCCATATTTCCTTTAGACAGGAGCAATTCTCGGTTAAAATTTTGAGAAGGGTGGATGGCCCCATCCCTCAACCAGGACCCATGCCTAACCTCTGGATATGGTCTCTGGCATACTTTAAATGGCATTAACATTTCTGTCCCATTTCAAATTGTGACCTTAAAACTTTAAATTGAACTTTGGCAGGATTTGAGCTCTGTTTACTTTTCCTTATTGAATCCATATTTTCTGTAACAGTTAATTAAACCAATGCTTACACTGAAGAAGTTGCTATAGGTTGTCAGCTTGATTTTATTGAGCATTCTATACTATTTTATACTGGGAGTATATACTGTGGGTGTATTTACCCAATGTAGAGCACTTCAGCCCAGTGTCACCCACATTACTCACTTTGAAGCGTCTCATCTTGCAGATAGGAAAGCATAATACTCATGTCTTTCTCCTTCAGAGGTTAAGGTTTATCAGTGAAACCATAAAAAAAGTCCTCAGATCTGTCAGAGATGGTTTCTATATCCATAATATTCTTTCCTTAAAGTTTGGCAAAAGAGGTATTCTCAGTTTAAGCAATTACTCTGTGGAGTTGAATAGGAAACAAACAGTGAAACACCAAAAATTCAAGTCTTTAAATAACTCTGAGGATAATAATTGCTTTTATGTTAAGAGAAAGGCTGCTACACATGTCAAGGAAGATGGTCTTGCTGTGGAGAAAAGTGTTACTACTTTTCAGAAGAAGAAAAGACATGGGATGAGAGTGAGGCATCCTGTAGACTCCTGGTTTCTCATCTTGCTAAGATTGACAGCAGAGAGGAGCAGGTGTGTGTAGTGTATTGCCTGAGTGTTTTACAAGGGGTATGGATGGCTATGCTATGAAAATCATCTTTGTTCCTCTGACTTTCTTTGATGCTTAATAGAATCACTTGCATATGTTGATACAGACTTACCTGACGAGAGATGTGCACAGATATTTAAAAAACTACCCAGGAGAATGTTTTTATATGACAAGAAATAGCCCTGATGTGGGCATCAAAGGGTAATTCTCAGCCATTTTGTTTTGCCCCTTCAGAGTTTAGCTAGAGCAGATCATTTATCATTAATGAAAAGCTACCCAGAAAAGCTATCTTTGATGATACAAGTGGTCCAAAAAAAGGTAACTATTTTTGAGTTCTATTCATTTGCCATCAGTACTTGGAAAAATGTACTTCTAGGGTAGACCATGAGTCTCTTTTCATTGAACATAGAAAAAGTGGGATTTAAAATAAAGAAAAACAAAAGGTAGAATCATTTCCCAGAAATAATTTTTTATTTTACTCATAACTCAGGATGAAAAGAGTTTTTCTGTTCTTTGTATACAAATGTGACACTTTGTGACACTTATCGTTAGTTCCAAAGTTTAAGAAAGAAAGGGTCACTCTAGTTGATTCTGTAGATTTATTTCCAAAAATTTAAGTTAGGCATGAGATTCCAATTTTATTATTATTTTTAGAAATGTTTCTACTAGTGTCCTATGTATGATACATAATACCATGTTCATTAATATAGCTATTTTATTAAAATGGATCTGTTTTAGCAATTATTGCTTTAATATAGAGTGATGTGCCATAGCAGCTACAGCCATTTATGCTTTTACTTTAATTAATATATTTATTTACATCCTAATTGCAGCTTCTTCTCCCTCCTTTTCTCTTAGTTCCCCTCTCGCCCCTTTCCCATCCTTCTCAGAGAAATGGAGGCCTCCCATGGATATCAACCTTCCTAGCAAGTTGCAGTAGGACTAGGCACATCTTCTATTGAGCTAGACAAGGAAGCCTGGTTAGGGCAAAGGGACCCACAGGCAGGCAACAAAATCAGAGAGCGCCCCTGCTCCTGCTGTTAGAGGTCCCACATGTGTATAGGGCCCAGGCCTGAAACATGCATGTTCTTTGGTTGTCAATTCCCTCTCTAAGAGGCCCTATGGACCCAGGTTAGTTGATTCTGTAGGTTTTCTTGCAGTGTTATTGATCGTTCTGGTTTCTTCAATCCTTTCTCCCCCTTTTCAGTAGCAGTCCCTGAGTTCTGCCTAATATTTAGCTGTGGATCTCTTGCATCTGTTTCCATCAGCTGCTTGGTAAAGCCTCTCAGATGACAGTTATGCTAGGCTCCTGTCTGCAAGTATAGCAGAATATCATTAATAGCGTCGGGGGTTGGCTCTCTCTCTCTCATGGCACGGATCTCAAGTTGGGCCAGTCATTGGTGTCAAATCTCCATAGCTAGACTTAGAGGTAGATATGAGCCACTAAATGCATGTGCTTGGAATTAAAACCAGATCCTCTGCAAATAGCAGCAAGTACTCTTAACTGCTGAGCCATCTCTCTAGTTCCTGAATACAATTATTATTTTCCTTTCTTATTGTGGGTTTTAGAGAAAAGCTTGTAGACTAGACATTGCTTGAAGAGCCTGGGAGGGGGGGTGGTCCTCTTGGGACTTTGTGAAGGCAAGCAGGATTTTTGATGTCCCAGGGAGGAGAAGTATCGACTATCGGACAGAAGTAACAATATGGGGTGTTGTCTTGAGCAGGTAGAGTCTTGACTGTGAAGAGAAAGGAGATGGCCATACATGGACACAGGTGTTAGGTTTCTGGAAAGAGAGCAAGGGGTACTGGGGCAGTCTGGCAGGAAGGAAATAAGTACTACCTCATGATAATATAGTGGTAAGGTCCGAGGAAAGGAAGATAATATTGGGTGGCCTAGGAAGGAGGAAGGAGTAGGCCCTACTCAGTGGCACCATTGTTGCTAAAGTCCCAGAGTAAAGAGATGGGGTTCTGGGCAGCCTAGAGAGGAGAAAATGTCTTACACAATTGATGTGAGGTCTACATCTACATTTTATTCCTAGAAGATGTATGCAAATTAATACATTTATGGACATATAACTTACATGGTTTTGTAGATATAAAATGTGTACTTCTCTATGTTTCTATGATGACCATGCATTTTTCATATATTGCAAATTTTCTCTTGTAAACATTAATTATACTGCAAGATAACAGAGACTCAGAATTATATAGACTCTGTGTGTGTGTGTGTGTGTGTGTGTGTGTGTGTGTGTGTATGAGAGAGAGAGACAAAGAAACAGAGAGAGAGAGGTGCTAAGAGAGGAGAATAAATAAAAGTATATTACTTTTAGCAACAAAATCAATTGCCATACATTGTCATATATAAGAAAAATTTGAAGCGAACAATATATACATACCATTTAGAAAAAGGAATACAAATGTTAATGACATTGATACTTATTGCTTCAGTAGAGAAATTATTCAGACAGATAGTATGATCTACACAAATGGAAAATACAAGTTAATTTGCTGATTACAAATGTGAACTGGTTTAAAAATTGCTATAGTTTTTATGCTTCACACTATATAAGACTGTATATGACACAGATGCAGTTTATCTGTTCTTTTTCTGTTGCATGTAATTTTAAAATATCCACGCTATCGCTTTCCCAGGGCTGTGCTCTCTGCTTGACTTTGATACCACACTGCTGCTGGTCTCACTCCTGACATAGGTTTGCCAACCAGCTGGTTCCCTGACCAGGAAGTGAGATCATTCCCTCAACCCCTTGTGGCTAACACCACCAAGCTGCCAAAGACTGCCCTGGATGTCCCCTTTTCTTCCTGCCAAACTTATTGCTGCAGATAGAAAACACTAGGCAGTTTTAATATTTGAAAATTAGCCAGATAAAACAATTGCTGGACATAGAAACTATTGCCCTAAACTTATCACCTATATCAGAATTCTGCAGGGTGGCAGAGGCTGCCACTGGTTCTAGCTGTCCCCAGGCCTTACATGGTGTTCGTGCTTCTCCCTCCAAAGCTTGGCCAAAGATCCTCTCTCCTCTACATGCCCTCCTCTTCTTTCTGGGACATGGAAATTCCACCTTTTCCCCTTTACCCAGCAATTAATTTCCACCATCTTTATTGACACAATCAAGAACCAATTAGGGAACACTACCTCCACCTACATTTATCTAGTCATAGTAATTTGCTTTCATGTCAATATTCTCAAACTTATCTTCTGTGCGATACTGTTCTATGTGTCTTCTCTTTGTCTAACATAACTGTAGGAGTAGAATTATTGCATATTAGGGTATATAAAAATTTTAAATAATTTCCCAGTACTCTTCAATATGATATCAATAACATTAGTAATTCTATTCCTTTGATCATACTAACCATGGAACTTCTCTTGTCATTATTTTTATCTTACTTGAGGTGATTAATTGGAAAACATAACACTACAACTTTAACTTGACTGTCTTGGCTGCCATGGGCATGTCTGTATTTACTGACCTATATGTGCTTGTAACATGTCAAGTCTATTTTCTTGTTTTTCCCCCCCATTTTTCCTATAGAACAAATTTCTTTATGCTTATTTACAAGATATCTTTATTATCCTTTAAATAACTACAAGGATCTCCAAATCAGAGGCTTCCTTTAAGAGTTTCTAAAGTGTCTTTTGGTATTGAGAAATTCTAAACTTAGTGTAGCTGGACTTTGAACCCGATGTATAATATCTCAGATGATATTAGTGGTATTGCTAGGAATACTAAAATTCTAATTTTTCTCACAGAACTTTATTCAGTCACAATTGAATTACAGCTATTGGATTGGATTACATAAAGACAGAGGTCAGTTCCAGTGGGTACACCATAAGGATGCAAAACTTTCTTCAGATTTGTAAGTTAATTTAATAATTAATATCTGATTTACATTTAATAGCCTAATGGAAAAGCCTGTGACTTATACCATACCTTTAGTTTACTACTATATGTAGAACCTTATGCAATATTAAGGCCAAATTAAAAAGAATTGTACATGTCACTTTTATTTCCTCAGATGAAGGGATGAGATGAGAGCCACACCCAAGATGTGGAAGTATATGACTTGGGTTGAGCCCAGAGCATTTCTTTCTCTGTTCTAACTATCCCTAGACCCAGGCTTGGAAGCTTCTAGCCTCTGTACAATCTAATCTTCCATGCTGACTGATTCAATCCAGCATCGCTTGGTTTCTGAATAAATTGCTTTGCCTGACCTCATACTAACTTTGGCTTTGGCAATATGTTTGAATCTTTTGGTTCCTTCTTATTCTCTAGCTTGATCTGTCTTCACCTGTGTCTAGATTGTTCTCTCTGCAACCTGTCTATATAAAACTGCTATATATTCCTCTCTCTCTCTCTCTCTCTCTCTCTCTCTCTCTCTCTCTCTCTCTCCTTTTAAGTAACCTCTCTTTGCTGTGCTTTTCTCATGTGAGTTGGCTGTATCTTATCTCTGACTCATTCTATCATATCATATATCTTTGATATGATTCTCTGATTCATCATTTTGTCTGCCCCTCAAGTAAACACAATTTTAAAACAAGACTACTTTGTTCTACACACTAACTTTGCCTTCATTGTTTTGGATTAATATCTATAATAAGGACATGTTTGTATTCCAGCCAGAGGGATTAAAGTTGTGTCATTCCAGATGGATTACACAGACCTAGAAGGTCTTTGGTTGTGATCCCTTGCCAGAACAACCATGTTGCTGGATTAAAATTCCTCTACAATGAACAAAGAAGGATTTCTTTCCATGAACCTTTATTTTTTTATTTGTTATTTTATTATCATATGTGAATGCATATGCATGTTTCACATATATCTGTGTACCATGTGAATGCCTGATGTACTAAGAGTCCAGAAGAGGGCATTAAATTCTCTAAGACTGACGCTACGGATCACTGTGAGAAACCATGTGGGTATTGGGAAATGAAACAGGTCTTTGGAAGAGCAGTAAGTGCTCTTTTAACTGCTGGGCCATCTCTAACCTTTCTGTTAAGAAAAAGGACACTAAATCCCCATAATAGGCCTTATCAGTTACCAGCTATCATCAGAAGGTTGTAGTGTTCACAGAAATAAACAAATATTTATGGTTTTAGACTGTGATAATAAAACATGCCTAATGAGTGATATTTCTAAAATAAGATTTCTTTTGTTTTCTTTTTCTTTCTTTTTTGACACAGGGATTTTCATATGACAATACATGTAGCAGATGCAGGCTGTGGATACATCAAGCCAAAAAATCTCAACAGTGCTCCATGTAGTAGATATTTCCACTACATTTGTAAAAAGAATTTTACCTGCCTGATGACTTCAGAGAATTGGTAAAAATAAAGTTCTCATGTTTTTGGTTCCTTAGTGGCTATTAATAAAATAAACTTTATCCAAGTAGGTAAACTCTACATGATTTATGAAGCCTTATTATCCTGAAGCAAGGGCAAAGAACCGATTTTTAGATAGTAAATGAAACAAATTCAAGAAGTACATTTACATATTTTGAAATAGCAAGAGTCAGTAAATGGAAAAATATGAAACACTTTGTTTTGGTGAAAGACATTATATTTATTTCTCTTAATCATGTAGGAAATTTTAATTCAATGTTTGAGCACTATATTTACATTGTTTAAAATACAAGAGAAAGCCTCCTGGTTTCCATCTGTGCCCCAGAGTTAAGGCTGTCCCACAGCCCTCTGTAACCAAATCCTGCCCAGAGAGAGCTGGTCGCCCAGAAGTGCTCTAACTCCTAGGCCCACAGGTGAGACCACTATAGCTCCACTATAGCTCCAATAACTGTCCAAAGAGGGATCCACCAGGAGTGCACAGGGCACAGGAACCATGGAGCAACCTGGGACAGAATCCTTCCAGTCTCCATCTGCACCCTGGAGCTAATACTCTCTCACAGCTCTCTGTACCCAAATCCCACCCAGAGAGAGAAGGTCTCCAGGAGTGCTGACAAACCCAGTGAAGGAGTTAAAAAGAATTGAAGAAGTTGAAGGCGTTTGCAACCTCATAGGAAGAACAACAATATCAACCAACCAGAACCCTCAGAGCTCCCAGGGACTAAACCACCAACCAAAGAGCCTTGGCTACAGCCACATATGTAGCAGAGGATGTCATTATCTGGCATCAAAAGGAGGAGAATCCCTTGGTTCTGTGAAGGCTCGATGCCCCTGTATAGGGGAATGCCAGAGCAGTGAGGAGGGAGTGGACAGGTGGGAGGGGGAGCACCCTCATAGAAGCAGGGGGAGAGGAAATGGGAGAGGGGGATTCTGGATGGGAAACAGAGAAAGGGGATAGATACCATTTGAAATGTAAATATATAAAATATCCAATAAAAAATAAATAAATAAATACAAAAGAAAGCAAAATCGAGTTGTAAAAACACTTATTTTTGCCTGTCTTGTCTCCTTTCCTCTTGTCAAACTCAAACAACTAAATTTTTAGCTATCATTCCTGGGTTTTTATATGGATATTCACCTACTTGTAAAGCAAATGTTACATATGCATAAAGTGTAGTCTAGGTTTATTTTCACTATATAGTTGTAGATAGCCTAGAACTCATGTAGAACAAGCTAACTTGAAATTGGTGGCAGTCCCCTCACCCATAGACTCTTCCTGAATGATGGGATTACAGGTGTGTGACTCCCAACCTCAATTTTGCTATTCAGTATTTAAGCATTGCAGACTGTTTCTTGTCAGGATTTAAGGGAGATATTGACTTTTTGGAAGCATCTGTAAACACTGTATCAAACACTGTGTCAAAATGCACCATTCTTCTTACAATGGATGTTTAGGCTTCTTCTAGAATTTACAATTGCATAAGACCAGAACTGAGTGAAACGTCACACAGTTTTATATAGCATGGGGAATGTCTGTATGGTAAACTTCTGCCAGTATAAATTCTGTGCTAATATTTGTTATTTTATTTAGATATTTAATAAATATCACTCACATTGGTCATGTCTTTAACACTTTCAAAAAAAGCTCATCATACTTTGTTCCACACATTTTAAACATCAGTATATTGTCAATACATTTTATTTTCTTAAGAAAATAGTTTCCCAAAACAGCTATTTTTCATTATTTAAATGAATAGTTTCTTATTAATTTGTGGTGCTAAGCATGACTTGTGGCATTTGTTAAGAAGTTCCTGCATGTTTGTATAAATTCATACTTGAACAAAACGGTTTATAATTTTACATTTTTTTTCAGCAGTTTTAAGTTCAAATGGAATTTAAAAAAAACTCATTAATTGTACATAGTTATGGGTAATGGGTAGTTTGATGCATATGTGTAATGTTTAGCATTACACAACTGAGAGTAGCTACTATTTGCCATTTATTTTTTCCATTATTTTTTATTTACATTCCTATCATAGGCCTCCTTTTCTCTCAGTCCTAACACTGCAAACTTCTCCTCCCATTATGCCCTCCTTTTCTCAGAGGATCCAGCCTCTGTATGCTGTTTGCCTGTGAGTTCCCACGGACCTAGGTTAGTTGACTGTAGGTCCTTTTGTGGTGCCCTTAATCCCTCTGTCTTATTCAATTCTATAACCCCTCTTCCACAAGACTTTCTGAGCTCTGCTTGATGTTTAACTATGAGACTCTGCATCTGTTTTCATCTACTGCTGGATGAGGCTTCTCAGGAGACAGTTTTGCTAGAGTTCTGTCTGCAAGCATAGCATAGTATAATTAATAGCATCAGAGGTTGGCTCTCTCCCATGGGAGGGTCTCAACTCTGGCCAGTCACTGTTTAGCCTTTCCCTCAGTCTCTGCTCCATCTTTATTCCTATATACCTTGTAGGCAGAACAAATTTTCAGTTGAAGTACTTGTAAGTGGGTTGATGTCCTCCTCCTTCCACTGAATGTCCTGCCTGGCTACAGGAAGTGGCTACTGCATTCACTATATCCCGATCTAGTAGGTATCTCAGCTAGTGTCATACCCATAGACTCCCCATAGCCTCCCTCTCTCAAAGGTCTCTAGCTGGTCCCAGAGATGCCCCCCACTGATTTCTATTCTCACTCTTCCACCCTCCTATTTTCACACCTGATTGCCATGCCCATACCCGCTCTTCACCCCATCTCCTACTCAGTTCATTCTCTTCATCTACTTCTAATAACTATCTTATTTCTCCTTCTTGTAGGCATAATGTTTTTATAAATTGTGTAAAGTTTACCCTTGTGTTATTGAATATTTCTCTGCCTTCTTCTTGTTTCAATAGGACATGGCTTTGTAATGATTATACCAAGAATCCCTTGTTTCAAGTTTGTGTAAGCAGTTCTTATCATTTACTCTCTACCTTGTCAATAATGCTGGATCACCCATTGACTGGGCAAAACAAAGAATAAGGCAGGACATCCAACAACCAGAAGAGGGAGAGGGGAGAAAGGAAAATTCAGATCAGCAAAAAGGATGGAGGATCTAGAGAGAGATCAAGTAAATACACCTGAAACAAAGAGCCAGATCAATAACAATATGCAAGTATTATAGGATGGGACTGGGAGGGAGCCAAGTTAGCATTGAAAGTAAAGATAGAACATTTAACTGCTCAGCTATTGAGTTGAATTTGAAATAAGTCTTTAGGTTTCTTTGTGTGATTACTGAGGACTAACACAAGATGAAGAAATATAGCTACCAGATTAATTCGCTACTATGTTTATTTACACCTTCTGAGTAAGAGTCACACATCCTCCCTGGGGCCCTACTTAAGACTCAGTTTCCTTGAGTCTATGGAGTGTAGAATCTTGCACTTTATGGCTAATGTCCAATTATAACTGAGTCCATACCATACATGTCTTTCTTACTTCATTCAGGATGATATTCTCAAGTTCTCTCCTTGTGCCTGAAAATTTCATGATATTTTTGTTTCTAATAACTGAATAGTATTCCATTATGTAGGTGTGCCACTTTTCATTATTCATTCTTCAGTTGAAGGACGTCTGAGTTGTTTATACTTTCTTGCTATTACATATAAAGCTGCAATGAACATATGAAGCAAGTGTCTTTGTGTATGGCAGAGCACCTTTTGGGTATATGATCCAGTGAGGTATAGCTGGGTCCTGGGATAGAACCATTCC
>JADRCH010000513.1:111539-136804 GCA_019843965.1 Rhynchomys soricoides | reverse complement strand
GGGCCAGACTCTTTCAGAGTAACCTGGGACAGGACATCTGTGGAGAAAAAGAAAAGGGAGAAGCTAAGTTTGGGACATGGGAGGATAGAAAAGTTCACCCCTTAGGAAGCATTGGCACTCACATGCAGGGACAATCAGCAGCAGGAATGAGGAAGTAAGCCTGTCCATGTCTGCACACCAGTGAGTACACAGGCCCAGCTTTGGCTTTTCAACCCAAGATTAGGTGGATCCAGGAGAGATTTGCATTCCCTCACCAGGTGCTGCCTCTCATTGCATACTTAAGTGTTATCACTGAAGAGGTATCAGTCTAGGATGAGAGACACAGAGTCCTCAAGAGAGTTCATTTCTGCTTCCCATAGAGAGTAGGTAACACACAAGACCAGGCTCCTCAGTACACAACAATTCTGGTGAGTGGTGTTGGGATGCAGTAGGTTTGAAAGAGACCCCCACTCTAGTTCAAAGGGTCTTGAGTCTGTTCACTCATCTAGGAATCCTTTCCCTATGTTTTGGCATGGAGGACAGATGAGAAACTCAAATGGAAGATTTTACTCCTACCATGATGACACTCTGTTAGAAAGACCTGTGTGAGCCTTATCACTGTATTTTTTTCCACAAAATTGGTAGAGTAATTGTAGATTGCTTGCATAGTGAAAAAGTACATGCCATCTCAACCTGTCAATTATGAATACTATAATTCCATGAAAGAGAGTGATTTTATGGACTTTAATGAGGTGTCAAGTTCCTGCCTCACATATTTGAAATTGCTATTTGTTCAACAATCACTACCTCTGTCTTCATACTGACCTGTATTTGTGACAACTTTAAAACCCAAGAGCAGAAAACATAAACTCTAAGCAGGGAGAAAATCCCTTAGAGGCTGATGATCTTGGAAGAAGTCACACTGGGTGGAGAATGCTGGAAGGCACAGTTCAAAAGTTTTGGGTATTTTTTCACTGCCTTCGTAAATGTTAAGACACAATGTATTCTTCTTTGTTCTTATCACTATTGATGGTTTAGAACTTAGAGAGAATAAGATTTGCCTAACTTTGGTCAACTTACACAGTCATTTTTTGGCATGAACATAATTGACTATATGGAATAAAAGCTTGAGTATATGACTGATTTCATTAAAAAAATCATTTCTAAAAACAATTAAGTCCCATTTATGAGTAAAACATCTTCATCTTTTCAAATGTTTGAAAAATAAATATATCAAGGTATTTTTATTTTTAAGGTCCAAACTATAAAATAAGATCTTAGAACAAAGTTGTACTAACATGAGAAAGAGAAAACAATCCCAGAATGCTGAGTGCCATCTGTGACCCTGAACCCTTAGTGTAAGATGTACAATAACACTCACACTAATACTTGGGTTCCTTTGCCAGGGGTTGACAGTGTTAAACTGACTTTTTATCTATGAGTAAATTATGTACGTGGAAATAGAAAAATTTCTGACACTGTCTCCATGAGACCCAAGGATCATCATGTACATCCTCATCAGGCAGAGTGAAGGGTCTACAGAAGGCAAAGATCCTGAGATGGATGACACAGAGGCTAAGTAGCCAGGTTTTGAAGAAGGAGCCAGAAGGCCAGACACACAAGAGCTGTTGGCTCCCGAGTATTGGAAAGTCAGACAACAGACTCTTCAAAATATCTGACATGGAAGACAGATGTTACATTTCAGATGCTTTTTCCATGTTGGGCATAAAAGTCTGTGATATGAACTGAAATTGATGAAGAAATTATTTCTGAATTTTTCAGACATGCTTGAAGTAATCCTGGGTACAAATCCATACGTGTCTAGAAAGAGATGCAGACAAGATGGCCCAAAAATTAAAATGCATAAATATAATATGACATGATTCTATATGAATTCATATATAAAGCACCCTGCCTATTAGGGCTCAAAAAGTAGAACATATTTTTCTAAATTTCGATCATGTTAACTCATTCACTTAGATTAATTCACTGATATACTTTACAGCTTTTAAAATTCCTATACTCAGCTAGAGAGCCTATTTCCAACACAACTAGAGGGTTTATGTATTTCAAATCAGTGCCATAATCATTGCTGTGTCTCCATGTTCATCACCAGGACATGTGAGGAGAAAAGCACTGCAGACTGAACATGAGTATGCTAGGCTGGAACTACCATTCCATCCTTCGGAAACTCTCAACCACTTGGACTGAAAATGATGGTACTTTCATGCAATTCATGGGAGAAGAAAATGTTATATGTTGATGAAGTGAGTAATGGGATTCCAGATATGCAGAGTAGAAGAGCAACCAGAAATCCCTTTAGATGTCTTGTAAAGTCTTTTACCAGCGGAATGATCTAATCTCATGAGGTACAAATGGCATCCAGGCAGGCGAACAAAACTGAATCTCTTATCAGAAATTATTAGAAATTTCAGGTGTATCTACAGAGTCTAAAATTCTAACAGTGGACAACTGGTTCTTGACAAGCTAATAAAATGTACTAAGAGTAAATCTGAAAAGTAGGACAGGTACAGTACACACACCTGGAACATCACATCAGATTGAAGGACTCTCATCTGAAAACACAAGACAGAAGAGTGAAGAAGCTGGTGCAGTGAACAGGTAAAGGTGGCCTTGGCATCCAGATATTGTAAGAAATATTGCCTTATATTCATATGTAATTGGTAGTAGTATGGTATAGATGTCACCTTTTCACTATCTTGAGAATCATTTTCCCCCAATCACACAAAAAAAAAAGAAAAAAGAAAACCATATGTATTAGAGCCTAGTATGCAGGAAAGTGAGTGATGAAAAATGTAAGGAAAGTCAGGCTGTGAAAACAAACATAGCCACCGCCTCCCCTGAGCTGTGGGCATTACATGGCAGTAGGTCCAGGTCTCACACACTTTCCCAGCAGAGCCGCATGGTTTCAACATGGTGGATGGAACATCAAAGACTGTGTTCCCAAGTCACAAACCATCATGTTTTCCAATTAAGAAACTCCCTCATTTGCATATGTAATTTGTTTTTGTCTTTCCAATATGATTAATTTATAATAAATAAAATATTTGCACAATTACTTAACAAAGAACTTTTACTGTCCTAAATTTGTAGTCTTGTCACAGTAGCTCCATCCCATGTACCATGTGGGCTCTGAAGTTGTGTGATGTTAGAAAAGGAAGCCTCAGAGTCTCCTACAACTGCCTCACTCTCCAGTTGTTTCTCTGCACCTGTTACTGTTTCTCTCTTGATGAAAGCTGGATCTACACCTCCCCCTGCTGCTCCTGAGCATCCACAAAGGGGGTTGTTTCTGAGCACACAGGGAACTTGTTCATGTGTCTCCTGCATAGTAATGCAAGGCTGCCTCTTAGTGGTATGACGACAGAGCTGTGCTTCAGAGTGAACTTGTTCTTGAATGGGTAAACTGACATTCTGATGGACTCTTCACTGACAGCTCCACACTTGATACAGACCTTACCCTCTTTTCTTTCAGGGCTCATATGTTCTTCCTGAAGGTGAACAGCCAAGAAGAGGCTCTCACCTCCCAACAGACATAAGCCATCAGTATTAAAGTCCCAAAATTAATATTGTGTTAGGATCTATGCAGACTTTTGTTTTTTAGTGTTTGCTTTATACAACTAGAGATCTAAAATTATGCACAAATGTTTAAAATTATTATATCTCTTTGATGAACTGTCCTGTTTACCATTATGCAATGACCCCTTTAATCTCTTTTCATTCATTTTAGTTGAAAAGTTTGACTGATATAAGATAACCACATATTTTATTATGTTTTCCAGTTGCTTAATGTTCTTTTGTTTAACCTTCAATAGGTTTTTCATAACTGTGTTTCCTGAAGACAGAATATAGCTTTTTTTTTTTAAATCTAGTTCATTTGTTGTATTTTCTTTTTTCTTTTTTTTTTTTTTTTTATGAAGTGTTGGGGCCATTTACATTTAAACTTAGTGTAGAAAGAGGTTTGCTATTTCCTATAAGTTTGCCATGTGATTTTCTGTTTTCCAGAAGATTGATTTGTAGGGGGAGGAGCTGATATTAAAATCTGGTTCCCTGATTGGTTCTTGATTTGGTCAATAAAGAAAGTGGAAGACAATTGCTGGGCGAAGGGAAAGGTGGGACTTTTGGGTCCCAGAAGGAAGGAAAGGTGAGGCTTTGGAATGAGAAAGACACAACAACCTTGTCAGGTCTTGGGGCAGCCAGAAACACTGATGGCTGAGACAGGGTATCTGATAAGCTTAGGGCAAGAGAGTTCTGTGTTCAGCAATTGTGTTATCTGTCTAGTTTTAAAATAAAGAAAGCTCTCTGGTGTTTTTCTTCCACAGAGCTAAGGTGGGCAAGAGAAAGAGAGAAGACAGGTTGGTTGATCTCAGCTTGGCAAAACTAGCTGGAAGGAAGAGGTAGCTGGTGGAGTATGAAGAGCAGTTCCCAAGTCCCAGGTTGGGGGATGGTTGCATTCCATCCTGGGCTAAGCTAAGGGAACCAGGAGAGGTCCCAGCACCCAAGAAGTCAGTAGCATGTTGGGTAAAATTATACACAACATTGTTTATTTATTTTCTTGTTTCCATATTCGTTCTGAGGGTCTGGTGAGCTGCTGTGTTAGACATGGTTGTTCCTTCCCTTGTCTAGTTTGCTCAGCAGCAGTGAGGCTAGCTTTAATCTTCCTTCCTGTAAAACCCTCCATTAAGAACTTTCTGAGGACCCAGCTAGTCCCCTCCTGGGCATATACCCAGAAGATGCTCCAATATGTAATAAAGACACATGTTCCACTATGTTCAAGGAGCCATATTTACGATAGCCAGAAACTGGAAACAACCCAGATGTCCCTCCACAGAGGAATGGATACAGAAAATGTGGTACATTAACACAATGGAATACTACTCAGCTATTAAAAACAGTGACTTCATGAAATTCGCAGGCAAATTGATGGAACTTGAAAATATCATCCTGAGGGAGTTAACGCAGTCACAAAAGAATGAACATGGTGTGTACTCACTCTTAAGTGGTTATTAGCCCAAAAGTTCGAAATACCCAAGAGTCACTTCGCAGCAACAGTAGGGCTGAGTGTGAGGTCCCAGATGGAGGACTTGGAGAAGGGACTGAAGGAGCTGAGGGAGTTTGCAGCCCCATGGAGGGAGCAATAGTGGCAACTGACCTGACCCCTTGATACTCCTGGAGACTGATCCACCAACCAAAGAATACACACGGAGGGACCAATGGTGCTGGCCATGTATGTGGCAGAGGAGGGTCTTGTTAGCCATCAGGGGGAGGAGAGGCCCTTGGGCCTGAGAGTGTTAGAGAATGCCAAGGAGGGAAGAAGAGAGTGGGTGGGTAGGTGAGAGAATACCCCCATAGTGGCAGGGGAGGGGGAGGAAATGGGGAGGTTCCAAAGGGGAGATCTGGAAAAGGGGAAACATTTGAAATGTAAATGAAGCATGAAAAATAAATAAAAAATAACTTTCTGCAGTGCCCACTTAATCATCGTGATCTGGGTCAAATTGAAATACTTTCATTTTTCCATCAATTTGAAAGAT
The DNA here is from genome assembly GCA_019843965.1 of Rhynchomys soricoides. Lineage (NCBI taxonomy): Eukaryota > Metazoa > Chordata > Mammalia > Rodentia > Muridae > Rhynchomys > Rhynchomys soricoides. Next base: position 131,276 of record JADRCH010000513.1, on the reverse strand, counting down.
AGTTTAGAAGGATATAACATTCTTGGTTCACAGCTGCTCATTTTCAGAGCTTGAAATATTGCATTCCCCGTCTTTCCAGTTTTTATGGTTACTAATGAAGAGTCTGGGATTCTTCTGTTATTTCTATCTTTGTATGTGACTTGGTGTTTTTGGATGCTTCTTTTAGTATTGTTTCTCTGTCTTTTATATTTGTCATCCTGATTGTAATATTCCATGCTCATGACTATTTGGTGTTCTATGTACCTCTTTTATTTGGAAGCCTACTTCCTTCTGTCAATTTGGTATAATCTCTCTAATTAGTTGATCTTTCTCATTCAGTTTTACCTCTGCTTCTTCTACACTGTGAATTCTTTGGTTTGGCTTATTTGACACATCCTGGGGTTCTTAGAAATATCATTCATGCTACTGAATTTTTTACTTATAATTGTCTGTTTACATTATTTACTCAATGATATCCTCCATCAAAGAAATTCATTCTCCTTCATGGTATTGTCTGTTAGTGGTAACATCTGTAGTAGTTTTTGTTTGGCTGCCCATCTCCTTCATTTCAAGCACTTTTGTATGATGATTTTTCAATGTTTCAATCTCCTTGCTATTTTTTCATCCACAATCTGAGCTTTGACTTCCAAATTATTAACTGTTGCATTCACTTTGAAGCCTGCCTTGTCAAGATCTTGAATAGATTTCCTTAATTCATGCATATTTGTTTGGCTCTTCTGTGTGATTGTTAGTTGTTTTGAATGTTAAGACTCCAAATTCTTTCTGAGTTATTTCATCTATTTCTGTAATTTTCAATTCCCTCAGATAGGAACTGGCTGGTTGATATTGTGTCTTGCATAATAGTTATGTTGTAGTTTTTTATATTGTTTACTTGTGCTTTATACATCTGTTGAAGTGTGCATGTTTTATGATATTTGAGTTTATATGTCTTCAGATCTTTTGTGATATTCAGGTTTATTGTCTCTTCTTTGAGGAGTATCTGCATAAAGTTCAGCTACAAGGACTGGTGAAAATAGTTTTGATTATCAAAAAGTTATATTAGCTATGTATCAAAATGACTAAGGGTGAGGCTGTACACTAAGCACTGAGGTAACTATGTGGTGTCAAACCTGGTTGTCCCTAAACTGTATGAGCCTGCTGCAGTCAGAATAGCAAACTTCATTCTACCTGAAGTTCATCTACTATCAGGAGTCTTTGATTAGAGATACAAAACCCAAAGGTGTCTGGGATCACAGGTTCTGCAGTGGCATTTTGCACTTCAAAGATCAGAATTCCATACCTGTTTTGACCACAGATACCACTGTAACCAAAGCTCCATTCTCTCAGTAGACTCTAGACATACTGGACCTACCTTTTGGGCCCTACACTGAGTTCTTAGAATATTTGGCTGGAAACCTGATCACAAGTTGATATTCTGCTCAAATTCATATGGAATAACAAAAAACCCAGGATAGCAAAAACGATTCTCAACAATAAAAGGACTTCTGAGGGAATCAGCCTCCCTGACCTCAAGATATACTACAGAGCAGTAGTGATAAAAACTGCATGGTATTGGTACAGTGAGAGGCAGGTAGATCAGTGGAATAGAATTGAAGACCCAGAAATGAACCCACACACTTATGGTCACTTGATTTTTGACAAAGGAGCTAAAACCATACAGTGGAAAAAAGACAGCATCTTCAACAAATGGTGCTGGTTCAACTGGCAGTCTACATGTAGAAGAGTGTGAATTGATCCATTCCTATCTCCCTGTACAAAGCTCAAGTTCAAGTGGATCAAGGACTTCCACATAAAACCAGATACACTGAATCTAATAGAAGAGAAAGCAGGGAAAATTCTCGAACACACGGGCACAGGGGAAAAGTTCCTGAACAGAACACCAATGGCTTGTGCTCTAAGATCTAGAATCAACAAATGGGACCTCATATAATTACAAAGCTTCTGTAAGGCAAAGGACACTGTAAATAAGACAAAATGGCAACCTACAGATTGGGAAAAGACCTTTACCAATCCTACGTCCGATAGAGGGCTAATATCCAATTTATCCAAAGAACTCAAGAAGCTAGATTCCAGAGATCCAAATAACCCTATCAAAAAATGGAGAACAGAGCTAAACAGAGAGTTCATAACTGAGGGAACTCAAATGGCTGAGAAGCACCTAAAGAAATGTTCAACATCCTTAGTCATCAGGGAAATGCAAATCAAAACAACCCTGAGATTCCACCTCACACCAGTCAGAATGGATAAGATCAAAAACTCAGGTGACAGAAGATGTTGGTGAGGATGTGGACAAAGAGGAACACTCCTCCATTGCTGGTGAAAATGCAAGCTGATACAACCTCTCTGGAAATCAGTGTGGTGGACCCTCAGAAAAATGAAGATAATACTACCTGAGGACCCAGCTATTCCCCTCCTGGGCATATACCCAAAAAATGCTCCAACATGTAATAAAGACACATGTTCCACTATGTTCATAGCAGCCATATTTATAATAACCAGAAACTGGAAACAACCCAGATGTCCCTCAACAGAGGAATGGATACAGAAAATGTGGTACATTTACACAATGGAATACTACTCAGCTATTAAAAACAATGATTTCATGAAATTCGCAGGCAAATGGATGAAACTTGAAAGTATCATCCTGAGCGAGGTAACTCAGTCACAAAAGAATGAACATGGTATGTACTCACTGATAAGTGGTTATTAGCCCAAAAGTTCGATATACCCAAGAGTCACTTCACAGCAACCATAGGCCTGAGTGTGAGGTCCCAGAGGCAGGAGTTGGAGAAGGGACTGAGGAGCTGAGGGAGTTTGCAGCCCCAGGGAGGCAACAACAGTGGCAACTGGCCTGACCCCTCAATACTCCCGGAGACTGGATCACCAACCAAAGAATACACATGGAGGGACCCATGGTGCTGGCCACATATGCAGCAGAGGAGGGTCTTGTTAGACATCAGGGGGAGCAGAGACCATTGGGCCTGAGGGTGTTAGATACCCCAGTATAGGATAATGCCAAGGAGGGAAAACAAGAGTGGGTGGGTGGGTGATGGGAGAATATCCCCATAGAGGCAGGGGAAGGGGGTAGGGAATGGGGAGGTTCCAAAGGGGAGATGTGGAAAGGGGAAAACATTTGAAATGTAAAAAAAAGTATGAAAAAAAAAGAAATTACTACTGTTTGAAATGCATGTTCTCCCTTTACAATGCATTTTGCCTTTTACTGTTTCTTTGAATGCATAAACAAATAACAAAAAGGCATCGAAATGGCAAAAATGCAAAAACAATACAGAAACTTATGAATCCAACATACTAAAGCCATGAATCTAAAGGAAATACAGAGATAATGAGTTGAGCAGAGACTGTAGGAAAGGCCATCCAAAGACTGCCCCACCTGGGGATCCTTCCCATCTGCGGACACCAAACCCCGACACTGACACTTGCTGATGCCAAGAAGTGCATGCTGACAGAAGCCTGATATGAATGTCTCCTGAGAGGCTCTGCCAGAGCCTAACCAATACAGAGGTGGATGCTCACAGCCAACCATTGGACTGAGCACAGGGACTCCAATAGAGGAGTTAGAGGAAGGACTGAAGGAGTTGAAGGGGTTTGCAACCCCATAGGAAGAACAAAACTATCAACCAACCAGATCCCCCCCCCAGAGCTCCCCGGGACTAAACCACCAACCAAAGAGTGCACATGGAGGGACCCATGGCTCCAGCTGCATATGTGGCAAATTATGGCCTTATCTGCCATCAAAGGGAGATGAGGGCCTTGGTCCTGTGGAAGCTCCATGCCCCAATGTAGGAGAATGCTAGGGCAGTGAGGCAGGAGTGGGTGGATGGGTGGGGAGCACCTCATAAAAGCAGAAGGGGGATAACATTTGAAATCTAAATAAATAAAATAACTAATAAATTTTTTTAAAAGAAAGAAAGAAATTTAAATCCACTCTCTGTTCCACTTGGGGCTACAGCTAGTCTCTAGTACCCCCTGCTAATTCTAAGCACTAGCTGGTGTCTCTGAGCACCTCTTAAGGGAAGTTTTGGGCTCACACTACCATCTACTCATTGTGCCTCTTTCTCTGGCACAGTAATACATCGCTGTGTCCTCAGTTCTCAGGCGGCTCATTTGAAGGTAGGCAGTGTTCTTGGAATCATCTCTTGAAATGGTGAATCTCTCCTTCATGGATGTGGCCTATTCTGTCGTGTGATCTCCAAGTTTGTCTCTAATGAAACCTATCCACTCCAGATTCTTTCCTGAAGCCCAGCGATGCCAGTGTATGTAGAAGTCACTGAACATAAACCCAGACTCTTCACAGTAGAGTCTCAGAGATCCTCCTGGCTGAATAAAGCCTCCTCCAGACTGCACCAGATGTACTTCACAGTGAACACCTGAGAATACAGCAACAGCACTTGTAAGAGATAGACATGCACACACATACACACACACACACACACACACACACACACACACACAAACACACTAAGTCTTCCCGTTCTGTTATGTTACCATTCAAAATTGCCAAAACAAGAACCCAGCTCTGCCAAAACTTCATGGTATGACCTCTGAATTATTCCAGTGAACAATGGAAGGCTATGGAGACCTCAGAAATGCTGGCCTCTCTCTCTGGGCTGTAGGGACAACAGTTGAGCTGGTTAGTAAAGGACACAACCCTTTATTTGCATATGCCCATCCCTTGCATTTCAAACAAATAAAATTACTGGATGAAGGCTCGTGAGATTAACATCATCTTGAACGGCCCTGAGGTTACTGCAGTAGGTGCTGCAATCTGTTTTCTTTTAAATTTTCAAAATAGAACTAGTGTCCACTTCAGAAATCATGTGCTATTTAAACATACTGTCTTGGTGTCTTCTGCTTTCCACATAATTTTTTTTTTTTTTTAAGATTTATTTATGTATGTGAGTACACTGTCGCTCTCTTCAGACACACCAGAAGAGGGCATCGGATCCCATTACAGATGGTTGTGAGCCACCCCATGTGGTTGCTGAGAATTGAACTTAGGACCTCTGGAAGATCAGTCAGTGCTCTTAACCTCTGAGCCATCTCTCCAGCCCTCCACATAATGCTTAACTTCTCATCTTCACCATCCAGTGTTCTCACATTGATCCTGTTCTGTTAAGACATTTTCCTTAGTAAAATAGTAGTTTCCTGTGTTACCCTTTAGTGCTTCTAGGCAGGCTCCCTCTCAAGGAGCTGAAGGATGAGGATTGATGAGGTCATTCTCTCTGACCCCTCAGAAGTCTTTGTTGCATATTTTAATGGTAGTGCATAATCACTATTTACAGGCACAAAACTGTGCAATAATGACTGAGAGTTCCCTGCCCTAATCTCGCTTATGACCCACTGACCAGCTGTTCTACATTCCTGAAGATTCCACATGAATTGTAGGATAGTTTTCTATTTCTGTAAAGAATGAGGTGGGGTTATGATTGCTATTCCACTGAATCTGTACACAGTGTGTATTAGATGTATTAGAATGTATCCGTATGTATCTAGTCTGTATTACAATGGTCACTTTCACTATGTTAATTCTGCCAATCCATGATCACGGGGTGTCTTTCCAGTTTCTAGTGATCTTCATTATTTCTTTCTTCGGAGGTTTAAAGTTTTCATTGTCGATTTCTGCCACATCCTTTGTTAGATCTATTCTCAGATATCTTATTTTCTTTCATGCTACTGTGGATAGAAGTGAAGCCATGAACTGCTCTGTTTGTTGGTTTATAGAAAAGCTATGAATTTGGGCGAGTTAATTTTGCACCACACTGCCACACTGATGAATTTGTTTATCTGCTCTGGAAGTTTTCTGGTAGAATTTTTGGGCTCTCTAATGTATAAAGTGTCCTATCGTCTGCAAGTAGGGATAGTTTGACTTTCTGTGCTTTAATTTTCCTTTTCTTGCTTTATTGCTATAGCTGGTACTTTGAGCATACTAATGAAATGGCATGAGCACCCCTGTCTCGTTACTGACTTCAGTGGCATTGCTTCAAGCTTTTCTCCATTTTGGATGATGTTAGTTATGGGTTTCTCATACATAGTGTTAACTGTACTAGGACATGGTCCCTTTGGCCATACTGTCCCTAGGATTTTTACAATAAAGCCATGTTAGATTTTGGCTAAGCCTTTTTATGCATCTATTAGGATGATCATGTGACTTTTGTCTTTAAATCCATTTATATGACTTATTACACTTATTGATATGCGTATGTTGTACCACCCCTACACTTCAGAGATAAATTCGACTTGATCATAGCGTATAATCTTTTTGGAGTATGTCTGTGTTCTACTTGAAAGTGTTTTATTAAGTATTATTAAGTCTATGTTCATCAGGAATGGTGGCCTCTGGTTTTCTCTTCATTCTCTCTTCTTTACTACTTTGGATATTAAAGTTATACTAACATCATAAATGGAGCTTAGGAGTGCTCCTTCTGTTTCTGAATGTTTAAACAGTTTAAAATGAAGCTTGTGCACGCCTTTAATCCCAGCACTCAGGAGGCAGAGGCAGACAGATTATCTGTGAGTTTGAGGCCAGAGGAGGACTATGAACATGTAGATCTAGATATATCTGAGACTGAGGAATCCAGCTTGAGTTTCTCGTGCCATCAATGCCAACTAAATCATGCAATAGAAGATTTCATTTTCATCTGGCTAATGACAGTATGCCTTTCCCATTTGGGATGGAGGGAAAATTGATAATGACACCACACACAGGTTCACGGGCTTTTCCAGCATCCCACACTTTGAATAATTCTCTCTAGCCAGCCATGAGGTGAAGGATCACTCAGAAGCCCAAAACTGGGAGGCTTAATCACTATTGCCTCTCCAGACCCCCTTATTACGGAATCCAATGTTCTTGGAACATGCTAGGATACTCAAAAATGCCCACTTGTGCTTACTGAGCCTGAGTGCCAACCCTCATGACCCCCTCTAGTGAACTCACAAAGAAGAAATCTTAAACCCAGGGGTTCAGTTTCTTGACACACGGCTTCACATTATTGCAAACCAGGCCTTTTCGGCATGTGTAAGTTTACTTCCACTATAATCCAACACTATGCCTGTACACTTCCCAACTTTAAAATAATTTAGATTTGTTTAGAATTAAAAGTAAACCTCCTAAACTTGGGGGTGCAACTTTGTTAGTATTGAGGCAATTAATCTACAGAAGACTGGTTCGCTTATGCATAACTCCCCAACTTTAAATTCACAGTCTAACATAGATGGAACATATTTGGAGAATGAGCACCCTCTAGTGGTACATGGTGGTACTACAATATATAGGCTTTTAGTCTGAATTTTTATCCAAGGGACATAACATTACAGTTACCTCTTTTGTTGAGGCTAGGACAAACGTCATATATCTGGTATGGAAAATCTACACTTATTCAAGAATTTCAGACTCTCAATCATGCAAATGTCAACATCATGTGTATACGCAGTATTATACAGACAAACTTAATAGTGTTTTAAAACACCGTAATTAATTTTAACTAAAGTCTGGAGCTGGGCTTCAAAACAACCTAGACAATACCAATTAGATAGTGGACAATCTGATGGTTACAGACCCCCCCAAAAAAACTGTTAAATTTCATATGAAATGATCATGGGATGAACTGATTATTCCCAAACTACACAAAAAAGAACCACATAGTCTTTATTGTAGCCTTGGGTACGTGGCTTTGGGTACTAAAAAATTCAAATTTAAGGTATTCTGATTCTCTTCCACAAATGGTATGAGAATTGACTAATCTAACTATTATCACTATGATATGGTTATATATATCATCTATTTTCAGTTATAGTCATGACCACAGGTCACCTCCACTCGATTCAATATATCTCATTGCCTGCCATATGACAGATGAGCCTACTGTAGCCTTTAACAGGGTCCTAAGGTACTTAACAAACAGAAAACGTCTTTGTGGAAGTCCTTCGGATGGGACCTTAATTAACGGTGATAATTTAATCACGAAAATGTATCTTCTAATATATTTAATAGCACTCAGGCTTGTAATGGTAATTGGGCTAAGATGTCCTAGATAACTCATGTACCGACAGCAGGTTTTAACTCTTCACACAGCTTAGAAACACGTACTTCTTTTAGATACACATCCTTCATAGATTGTCATGTTGGGGAAGACTCTCCTGGACCCTGTGGGATGATGTGCGGATGATATAACCAGACAACAAAGTACATATTAGATATTGGAAACCAGATATAACCACAGACAACGTGCTCCTGACACATTAGAACCCAGGAGCCCTATAGGTGGCACTTCTAAAACATAATGCTATTGTACTACTCTACAGATCCAGTATGTTTAAGTATAACGTGCATTTTTCTGAAATATATTTTGTTATAATTAACATTTACACTAAGTGTTTTAAACTGTTTCATTCTTGCACAATTATTTTTTATTTAAAGATAATTTTAGTATTAGTATACAGAACTTTTTTGAACTTTTTTTTTAATGCTTTATTTACATTTCAAATGTTTCCCCCTTTCCAGATCTCCCCTTTGGAACCTCCCCATTCCATATCACCTCCCCCTGCCACTATCGGGGTATTCCCCCACCCATCTACCCACCCATTCTCGTCTTCCCTCCTTGTCATTCTCCTATACTGGGGGATCTAACACCCTCAGGCCCAAGGGCTTCTCCTCCCCCTGATGGCTAACAAGACCCTCCTCTGCCACATATGTGGCCAGCACCATGGGTCCCTCCATGTGTATTCTTTGGTTGGTGGTCCAGTCTCCGGGAGCATCGGGGGGTCAGGCCAGTTGCCACTGTTGCTCCCTCCCTGGGGCTGCAAACTCCCTCAGCTCCTTCAGTCCCTTCTCCAAGTCCTCCATCTGGGACCTCACGCTCAGCCCTACAGTTGCTTCCCTATTCAACAAAAGTAGAAAAGAAGGTTACTTCAGTTTGATATTGCAGCTACCATAACACCTAAGCTTTGACTATCTCCAAAGCACACCAAGCTGCCAAATTAGTGGAAGACAGATTTATAAATTTATAAATTTACAGCAATTTCGGCTGGTCCAAATGCTTGCTTTTTAACTTACTATTTTAAGAATTCTCAACACAGTTTAACTGCTACAAAATCTGAAATACTTGGATGATATGAAAGCTAGACATTTAGATGACTTTCTTCCAGAAAACAGACATGTTAAACAAACTGTCACGTGCCATGAACAGTGCGTTGACATAGAACTCCTGCCTAGCACATACATGACAACCACACAACTTGCCAGTGGTAGCTGCCATGAGTATTGTTCACCTCATGAGAACTGGTGTTGGACCTGTAACTGATACAACCATTAGTATTCTCAACCCATCTGAAACTTGGGGATATGATAGACAATGTGTACACCATATTCAAGTACTAGTCTCTGAGATCACTAAAGCTTTATGAGCCTCGAAGCCCTATATGTGACTCATAAGCTACACGGCTCTTATGTATAGACTCTGGGCAATCAAATACAATTTGCATCCCCTTACTTTGATGCTAAACATTTAATCCAGCTTACACAGAGCTTTGCATTGCTCCTTATAGTCCCATATTAGATACTGGTTTAGGGAAGACGTTTTTGGCCCACCTACATAGCAAACAGCACCTAAATACCGGTCCATAAGACTGGCTTCTTTGTTCCTTCAACAACTTAGATATGGTCAGATACTATAACAAAACCATGTCACATAAAGGCAAAGACCCAACACAACTACATCTTAACCAAGAATGCACGCACTTAATTGAATCTTGGAAAATGTGTGTTAATGATTTGTGCCAGCAAAGTTCCTTTCACTTAATATTTAATTGCACTATTGAAACCTAATGAGAATATGAGATCCCTAAACGACTAAAACAGGTCTGATGACAATTCTCAACTCACCTAAAAGACAACCAGAGAGCAATTAATAAGGCAGCCCAAAGAGTTAATGAAAATATTTGTTAAAATGTACGAAGAATTTACCCCCAAAGTCAAATACATGGCAAGCCTGATGAGCCATGTGCTGACACACCCAAAGGCTTTAAGAATTTGAACTAGACAGTAAACCCTAGGATTGCACTGCTGTGCTCCTGAGACAGCTCAAGCCTCTGCACTGATACTCCTTGGCAAGGGGACTTTGAGACTGGCTACTGCATGACTCTGGCTTTAGCAACCATAGAGTTTCAGGTATTGTTACTGAGTTCACACATGCCCACCTGACAGTGCTAGCCACCAGCCATCGCTCTCGGGGATCCTCTGGGACCTCCAACAGTTCTATCTTCCCAACCTACCACAACTGAAGGATGCTGATCAAGCTTGCCAGCTTAGAAAAGATTCCCCCAAACACACCCTTCCACCCCACCCCTAAGAGGATCCCTAATGGAAGCCTGAAGCATTTCCTGCCCACTTAATGAGATATCTGTTTACAGGAGACTACCATAACCTTACATTAGCATGATGTCATAAGGAATGTTTCTGTGAACAGACAAAGGAACAAATTTGAAAGGCGAATAACCTGTAGACATCCTAATTGCCAAATGTCTCGGGCCACAGGTCATGCTCCCTGCATCTTTACTGCTCATTAACTCTAAATGCATGTTAGTTGCAATCTCTTAGGATGCATCTGCACTTCTATAGAAATTTTGTTCTTTGTCAGTGAATTGAGGATAATAAGTGCATTTTCCCATTTAAGTTTTTCTATTTTTTCTTCTTTCACTTAAAGTTAATTATTAAAAATGACACAAGGGTTATAACAGTGGTTTGTTTATAATTCAATCAATAAATATGTGAAAAAATATTCAGTGGAATGTAACACTGGATTTCTCACCTGCATTACTGTCAGAAACAACATCCTGAAGAAATTGCAGCACTAACAATCCACGTGGGGCAGGTCCCTAGAAGTGATATTTTTGCAATACTATCACTCTGTTACACCTGAAGGTTAATATCACATTCAGTTATATTGCAAATCTTGTAAGACTGAACAACATTAGAGGAGTTACAACCCAATATTTTCCCAAGTTGACCACTTCCCATCAGTGCCTCTGATAATGCACAGAGTAGTGATTTGTTGAATGACGGTGGCATATAGATGCAGGAGTGAAAGAAAACAGAGTCATTATCAAGAGGGAGACAGTGAAGTCTTATAGGTCTATATATCTGACCTCAAATAAAACAGTGTTATCTAAAGGTGGACTGGTGTCATTGATGATGTACACACATTGTGAACTACAGAATAGCCATCATACCAACTGTCTTAGTTAGGGTTTTACTGCTGTGAACAGGCACCATGACCAAGGCAACTCTTATAAGGATAACATTTAATTGGGGCTAGCTTACAGGTTCAGAGGCTCCGTCCATTATCATCAAGGCAGGAACATGGCAGCATCCAGGCAGGCATGGTTCAGGAGGAGCTGAGAGTTCTACATCTTCATCTGAAGGCTGCTAACAGAATACTCACTTCCAGGCAGCTAGGACTCCCATATTAAAGCATACACCCACAGTGACACACCTACTCCAACAAGGCCACACCTACTCCAACAAGGCCACACCTACTCCAACAGGGCCACACCTTCTAATAGTGCCACTCCCTGGGCTAAGCATACACAAACCATCACACCAACTTCAAAGCAACAAGACTGGGTATTGAGACAAGGCATGGAAGGAAGAGCTGTGCACACTGGTCAGACCTTTGCACTCTGCTTTATGCTGTTGAGTGGCAAAAGATCAATATGTCATGGGAAATGAAAGAGGAGCCTACTTCGCTCTCTAGAAGGGTGGTCTGAACACTGGATAAGCACAGCCCAGAGCTGACAGAAGTCTGCTTCTTACTTACCCTACTTTGGTTCAGCTGAGGTCAGGGAAGATTTGATGACCGTTAATTCTTTCTTTTTATTGTTTTTGAGATTTTTAAGTACGTCATTTCTCTCTACCCTTTCCTCCCACCAAATCGTCCCAAATGCCCTTCCTTTCTCTCTTTCAATTCCATGGCTTTTTTTTTTATCAATTTTACACGCATATATGTATATACATATATTGCCAAATACAACTTGGTATACCACTCTTGGGCATATATCTAATGGATGCTTGGTCCTACTACAAGGACACTTGTTCATTACCGTTCTATTCTTAATGTCCAGAAACTGGACATCTAGATTAGAAACCTTCTATTGAAGCATTCAACCGAAGAATGTATTTTTTAAATGTGGTACTTGTTTGAACCGAGTCCAAACAAGTTCTAGGAAATGGAAAAATAATTCTCGTTATGTTCTCTGACTTGTGGATCATATGTGTACACATGTACAAGCGATGACTCACAGGGCAGAAGGCAGAAGGAAAAGCCACAGGTGCCCCAAAAAGCCAAATCCCCAGAAGCCCGCCTCTTAAACAGTTTCTGCATAGAACTTGCCCTTCAGACCTACTTCGGCCGTGGATTGGTGCTATCTGATGTCAATCAAGTCACTTTGGTGGAAGTGTGTTGGCTGAGAACCCGCCAATCAAGTTCACAGAGGGAAGGGGCGGGCCTTAACAATCTCGCGAGCCTACACGGTCGGCGACCTTTGTGTTGGAAAAATGTGAGTGTGATTTGGAAACCCTGGTGGCCCTTACGAAATCACGGGTGCTGGAGGTGCAGGAGAGCCATGGAGATGGTGAGCGATGGTCGCGAGGCTGTGCGGAGGGTTGGGTAGGCAGACTCCGAGGGCCCCCGGCCAGGTCGGCTCGGCCTAGGGCGGAGTTGGGCGGCTACGCGGACCTAGCGTCCTCGGGTGCCCCGGAAGGGAGGAGCAGAGCAAACTCGGATTTTGCTTCCAGTCCTTTCCCCTGCAGCGGCCTCTCTGTCTGCAGCCAGCTTTGGTCTGAAGGAGCATCAGAAAATCCAGAGGTTCCTGCAGGACAGCAGCCTGGGCTCCCGGGTCTTCCTCCTCCCGAGTTTTCACTTTTCCCCAGGCTGCAAATATGTCTGCCATTCCCAAACAATATCAATTGATGGGTCACCGTGCTGTATTTCAGTCAGACAGCTTTTGACATCGTTTTAATGAGTGGCACTTTATGATTGATTTTTAAAGTTTTTGTATCGGTATATATTAATTATACATCCTAATGAGTTTCATTATGACATTTTCATACATGCTTATGTATTTTGAATTATGTCTCTCCTGTCCCCACCTCCCACTGTAACTCCCTTCTTTCCTAGTTGTCCTAAGATAAACAAAAGTCTATCTCTTCATGAGCCAAGGAACATCATTAGAGTTATTTACTGAGGGGTTAGTTCCAGGAGCCCGAGCATCTAGTTAGTGACAACACCAGACTAGAAAATATCTCTCAACCATTTATCAACGGTTCACTGCCCTCAAATCCTCAGGGAAGGGTGAGAACAAGAAAGTATTGTTAGCTCCAATCTTTTGCAGGTCTGGTGTGTATTTAATCACATCTGCTGACATTTTGGATGCAAGGGCCATGTCATACATGTGAGATATCCTCAGGATGGCATTTTGTAGGAATTTGGCTTGTTTCTTAACAGTTCCCCCTTTCAACTTTTGTTTGTTAAGTCTTTTGATTTGATTTCTGTACTTTCCTCTTTTGTCTTCAAAGCCACAGATACCTTCCCACAATGGTTTTTGGATCGAGTTTTCCCCTTACATGCTACCCACACTCTGTGCTTTAGTGATTTCCTGCACCTGGGCCTGGCCCACGTGTGTCCACAACTTCGTGTCCTTGTCTAGCCCATAGTGACCACTGTGCACTCTCCTTAGACAACAGCCTGAACTGTGAGATGCAGTGAGGGAGCAGCTGGATGCCCTGAACCTGGTAGATTCTGACCTAAAAAGCCCTTTTGTTGTTTGTATGTCTTGGCTACTAAGAACAGAATTGAAGTCAACATGGTGGTGTAGCCATTTCTTCACACTATGACCTCAATCCCTTAGTGACTGCTAGGTTATATGGTCATTCTGCTTCATGTTTTTAAAGACAGCTACACTGAATTTATAGGTTAAATAGTTCTGTGGCCAGGTTTCCTTTCGAATAAGCCAGTGATTACCGGAATACTTTTTTTTTTCTAAGTTCTCCTCTCATATTACATCCCATCTGCATCCCTCCCCTCCTCCCAGCCCGCCCCCACATTCTCTCTTTCCCAGATCCACTCCTCCCATGAGAAAAAAGCAGACCTCCCAGGAATATCAACTGAACATGGCATAATAAGTTACAGTAAGACTAGGCACATGTCAGGGCTGGGCCAAGGCAACCCAATAGGGGGAAAAGGGTCCCAAAAGAGTCAGAGACAGACCCTGCTCCCACTGTTAGAAGTTCCACAAGAACAGCAAGCTACACAATCATAACAAATATTTAGAGGACCTAGGTCAGGCCTTTATAGGCTCCCTGATGGTCACTCCAGTCTTTGTGAGCCCCTCTGAGCTCTGATCAGTTAATTCTGTGGTTCATGGACATGTATTCATAATGCTGGCCTGGCACCTGTTGGCTGTGTATTGAATTACTGATTCAAGTTCTTAGACTCCATACTGTCAGGGAGCCACTGGTAGAATACGCTTCCTGGAATAAACAGCAGTTGGTGCTTCTTGGAGTTGTAGCCCATAGAAAATTTGTCCGCCCATTTAAGCCGGATTTACATGTGCTCGGTTCTCCCTTCTCCCAGAGTCTGGACGTTCAGGATATAGTCCAATGGAACGTGTTAATTCGGATCCTTCACTACAAAAACTCTAGGAAGACTAGGTAGACCCGGAGTCAAGTAGTATGCCCAACTTGAGGAGAGGGCCTAGAGAGTACAGAGCTCACACATGGGCTTCCCGAAGCCCATTAATGAATAAGGTACAGGAAAATTTAGAACTCAAGGCATGTCTTGTCAACATGTGAGAGCTCATCTCAAAGCAATAAAGACACAATCTCACAGACCCAGTAGACTCAGCTGAGAGAGTGGTAGGAAGTAGACACATTCAGATGTCCGGTGCAAGAGCTGACTTAACACAGATCATGGGTCTGAGTCACAGACAAGTGTGTCCTTCCTTCCCTTCAACCCCAAAGCTCTTTCTTTCAAAACCTACAAACATTGTTGCATTTCTTTTCCTTGGCAAATGTGAGCAAAAGTGTAATTAATCTAGTTAGGACACCATGATCAGAGTAAAACAGGGATTCCACTGAACCTGGCTTTGAAATCCAGTGAATTTATTGGGTCTGCCTATAGGGACATGCGTGACTTCAAAGGTGCTATGCCACTGAGAAGTCTTATCCCATAAAGTGTGTCCAGAACATAAAGGTTGTGTCATGGCATCCCACTTGAAATTAACCTTTTTACTCCTGCATTTTCTAGCATCTTTCATGGTCTTGTATAACTGGATAGAAAGAGGATCAGGTAGGCAAAGTCCCAGAATCGAGTCACATGATGCCCCCATCTCCTTCCGTCTCTTAGGGGTATGAGCAGCCACGTTGTCTTTGTGATAGACCTAATGATTACTGCGTTTCTTTGCTCTTTCTTGTCATACCTACTTGACCAGAATTAACTTAGTCTTGGTTATCTCTGTCCTGTATTAGAATAGTGAAAGAGGTAATAATTGGTTTATAGCATGAGGAAAAAGCTGCATAATACCCTCCCCTCTGGCCTTTACCACTAATGTGGATTTTACAGAAGACATGTGGGCTCCAGGAGCTGTGGGCTTGCTCAGCAGCTCTCGGAGACTTTATTGTTAGCCTTCTGACTTGTGCTTCTCAGTTCAGGATTCTTGAATTCTTCCATCAGCTTCATAGTCACAGTCAGTTCTGTATCCTATTCATTCTGTGGCCTGGGCCTGAGGTCATAGAAAAAACTGACAGTTACCTAAGAGAAGCAGTGTCTCCACTGAACGTGCCAGCAAGGGAAGAGGGCATGGTGCTAAAGCAGAGTGTAGGTTTTTTCTCTGTAGGTTTATAAGTCTGGAGGACTCCCTTTCTGGTTACATCTGTCTTTGTGAGATAGGGGTCTTAGCTGTCAATTGTGGATGCAATCGAGTATCTCCTGCTTGTTCCAATGAAGCACTACAAATTGAGCCCCCTCTCCCTGTGTCATGAAAGTGGTTTGTCAGTAACACGAATGGACACATTTCCAAAATTGAATACTTTTACAATGTAAGCTAGTTTTATTAGCTGCTATCTACCAGGCAGTCTGATATTCCTTGACAGCTGCCATTAGCAATTACAGATTCTTTTATTGTAATATGCATTACTATTATAAGTGTGTGTGTGAGAGAGAGAGAGATATGGTTGCAGAAGGGTTAAGGATGACAGTTCAAAGGGGCCTTCTTGCAGCCAGAGATAAAAAGCTGATATATATTAAAAGGCCATTGCAGGTGAAGGTGTGAGCAGCTGTGGGTGGACACAGGAAACAGTTTCATGCTGGTTCTTGGAGAAGATGAGGAATTCTTTTCAGAGACCTCTACTCTGGTAAACCTGGGATTCTTTATCACAGAGAGGAATTTCAGGATGAGCCTCTGTGTACCAGACTTGGAGTTTTTTAGGAATTGGTTATAATATAGATTTGAGCACGAAGGTCAATAGAAACAGGTTCTCTGAAGGGGGACGACACACCCATGTATGGATGTAGACTTTACAGTCTGTAATCGTTGCCTTACAGTAGACAATTATTTTTAAGATTTCAGTGCATTCTGAAGGTGCGTCTCAAAAGGTTGCTGAAGAACTTAGATAAGATCATAGGCCAGTTCCCGTCTGGCACTGGCTGGCATAGCTTATGAGGAATACATGAAGGGTTAAAGTGTTTGTAATGTAAATGGGCGTTAATAGTCCTTGGTGAAATTCTCAGAAACTCTGTGGGAAAGGACTAAGACCATAGTGGAGATTGGCTGTATTGAGGTCTTAAGCGTTATTCATTGGTGTTTCAATATTTGATTTGAGATGTCTATATATAAAAGGAACTTTGTCTCTGAAAGCAGCTTTCAGATTCTGTTCGGTTGTAATTTGTGACTTGTATCTGAGTCGACATCAAGCAGACACCAGGGTGAGAGGCTGCTTTTGCCTCCATTGTTCCCTCAGTTTCCCCCATCTCTCTGGCCTGTCGAGCTTGATATTAATGAACCCAGAAGTAGAACTGCTGGGAAACACAAGAGCCCTGCCATGGAGACACTGCTCCTTTTTACTAAGGAGTGGAATCATTCATGAGAGAGCTGGGGAAAATCTGGACTCTGATGATTCCTTGACACATAAACTGGGCAGCCAGGTGTCCTTATAATGGGTTCCAGGTGAGGGTGTGTTAGTTCCCAGGCCTGGCTTTTCTGATACAACTTAAATATGCTCACAGGTCACTATAGTTCACAGTCTTCCTTATTAAATTGGTAGTTGATAGCTTTTTTACTTATATGAACAGTTAGTGTTTTTTGCTTCGTGGTTAGTGCACAGATGAGGGAGCCACAGAGTCGTTTTGCTTTTTTCACTCAAAATGGAGCCACACAGGACAAGAAACTAAGAAACCTTTACTTTACACATCATATTATGACTTAGACCACCTTGGTGTTCATACCTTCCCTCGAGACTGCAGAAACCTCACTTCCTAAAGGAACAGATCTCATGGACCAGCCCACCTCCTGATCATGTACACTAAATACATTGCTTTAAGTAACCTTGGCTTTGCTAGACTGTTCCATGCAGAGAAGCTTCTGTTTTACCTCTGCTCTTTTCTTTCCTTACCTTTTAAAAATTCTCTGTGTGTATGCGCATGCACACGCGCATGTCTATATGCCTGTCCATGTGTGCTTGTTTGGTTTTGTTTCCAGAGTTGGTATTGAGAGTACTTTGCAGAGTAGCAAATGGAAGACAGATCCACCATCCTCATAGTCTCTGTCGGTGGTAATTCAGAATGTTTCTAAAAAGCAGTGAAGGTGATTTGATCATCACAAGTTTTTTCATTTACTTCTCAGCTTACTTTGTTGCATTATTTGGAGTCTTTTATGAGAGTTCATGATTAATATGGATAAGCATAAATAGTAAATTTCAGCCCCTGAGAACTGTACTTTTCAGGAATAAAATTAAAACATTTTGATATACGTGGATAAAAATGGCATCTACCTTTAGTGTCCATTGCTTTCCACTTTCTGATATGATGACTGAAGATGTGTTCAGACACTGTCATCTACACAGTTCATGTTATAGAGCTGCTTAATCAATTTATTAAATTACAAAAAAAAAAAAATTCTTTCAAATTGTTTACCTAAACTATAAACCTTTTGTACTGGGCCACATTTATAGCTGTCCTGGCACTATATGTGGTCCATGGATGGATCGCACCTAGATGCCACAAAAAAATGTATGTGTCACAGACATCTTCTGGAAGGTCCTACTTGTTCATGGGTAACACCGTGTGCAGGTCTTTTCCTTCTGTTTCTATCAGCTTACCTGATAACACAGGCTGTTCAGAGTTATAATTAAGACAAATTTATGTTTGATGTCATTGACGATGCCATTCTTGGTTTTCTTCCTAATTGTCTGGGAGTCGACTCTGTAACATTTCCACAAATGATGTATTGGTTATTGAACTGTTTATTATCACATAACAAAGAAATGTTAAATTCTCTTAAAAAGGTAGGATAACATAATTTTCATTTTGAGGAATGAAATGTAAACGATTCAAAAGTTTATTGCTATAAACACCCGAGTATTTTGTGAATTGTTCCAACACTGTTGTCATTTAAATTTAACAAATTGATTAAGCAGCTCTATAACATGAACTGTGGGTATATCTAGAAAGCAAAAGTCTGGCATTCGGGACTTCAAGCTAAAGAGAATTGCAGGTATGAAAGACAAAGAGATTCCTAGGAAAATGTCTCTGGTTAGGGGCTGTGGAACCCCCTATTCAGATCTTACAAATGTTTGTTTCTCTATCGACCTTTCTTACTTCTGGTAAGTATGGTTTTGTTTGTTTGTTTGTTGTTACTGTAAGCTACTTCCTCTTCTAATATGAAATAGACATTGTACAATACATTTTCATCTTATTCCACCTCAGTATCACATATACACAATTCTTTACCACTCCTATTTTTAGCCAAAGACACAAAACAAACCTGTTTCCAAGTATGTTCAAATTAGACCTTATAATACAGAACAATCCGTAACTGACTAAAAAGCTATAGCTCTGATTGCAGCTTGACATCCTTAAGTATGTTCTCAGTGGCATTATATTTTAAAAAATACAAAACAAAAAAATAGCAGAATCTTCCTTAAATAGAATATAATTCAGGTTTACACTGTTGGGTTCTGTAGAGTTACGGGTGGCCTTGAATTTGTGTCCTTCTGCCTCCCACCTACCAACTGCTGGGATTAAAAGCGTACTAAAAGCGCGCGTGTGTGAGTGTGTGTGTGTGTGTGAGTGTGTGTATGAGTGAGTGTGAGTGTGTGTGAGTGTGTGTGTATGACTGAGTGTGTGTGTGTGAGTGTGTGTGTTAGTGTGTGTGAGTGTGAGTGAGTGTGTTAGTGTGTGAGTGAGTGTGAGTGTGTGAGTGTGTGTGAGAGTGTGTGTGAGTGAGTGTTAGTGTGAGTGAGTGTGTGAGTGTGTGTGAGTATGTGTGTGAGTGTGAATGAGTGTGTGTGAGTGAGTGTGAGTGTGTGTGTGAGTGTTAGTGTGTGTGAGTGTGTGTGTTAGTGTGAGTGTGTGAGTGTGTGTGAGTGTTAGTGTGAGTGTGTGTGTTAGTGTGTGTGTTAGTGTGAGTGTGTGTGAAAGTGTGTGTGAGTGAGTGTGTGTGAGTGTG
>JADRCH010000513.1:41021-111439 GCA_019843965.1 Rhynchomys soricoides | reverse complement strand
GTGTGTGTGTGTGTGTGTGTGTGTGTTTTAATCTATCCTCAGGAGGAGCCCCGGGCCTTATGTACTATGTATTACTGGGAAATATACACAGCCATAGTGTATTGTTTTGGATTTATAGCTACTATTTTTATTTTTATAAATAAAATATAAATATTTGATCAGTTTTGTTTATTTCCATTCCCAACCTCATGTGAGAACTACTTAAAGTTTGTTTTAGGTTTGTTTTTTTTTTTAAGATTTATTTATTTTATGTATATGAGTACACTGTAGCTGTGTTCAGACACACCAGAAGAGGGCATCAGATCCCACTACAGATGGTTATGAGCCCCCATGTGGTTGCTGGGAAGAGCAGCCAGTGCTCTTAGCCGCTGAGCCATCCCTCCAGCCCTATTTTAGTTTTTTGACCTTACACTTCCACCTTAATTCTGGACCAGATTTGACCATTTGCCATTTTTGACAAAATAATGTAGGGGGAAAAAAGACAGAAAAACATAAAATCATTCCCATGAAAAGATTGTTCTTGCTGTACTTCCTGTTATAATAAAATGCATGATCACTTTAAAAATCAAATTGTACCTCATGGCTGCTAATGAAGAGCCCTTGGACACTGATGTCAGCGTTACTAATGAGCTGTGTCCTCAGAAATTCCGACTCCAGTCCAGGAGACCTGAATGAAAATCAGCATCCGTCCATGTGGCTTTCTCATCTCATTTCCTCTGTTACACAGGAGATAGTGTTGTCTGTTCGTTTATACAGTGCATATTTTGATGTAATACTCTGCCATCGTAAATGTCATACAATTGTAATATTTATACTGGTTTGGTGGGTAGTATGTCACATTTACTTAGGGAAGATGTGATAGAATATTAACATAATATAAAAAGCCAATTTCAGTTGTCCAAATCATCACTGTTCTAACTCTCACTTCCTCTTGGGTAACACCCAAGAACTCTGATCATCCTGGATAACAACTCTGATCGTCTTGGGTGGCACAGAACTCTGACAATGTGGTATTTATTTGTGTTCGTTTTGATTTCAGGAGCAGTTGACCTTCCGCGATGTGACCATTGACTTCTCTCCGGACGAGTGGGAATGCCTGGCCCCTTCTCAGCAGAGGCTCTATAGGGAGGTGATTGTAGAGAACTACAGAAACCTGCTCTCTGTGGGTGAGGACAGCATCCATCCCTACAGAGCTCCCAACACACCGCCACCATTTCATGCCTTTCCTTTCAAAAATGTCTGCCGTAGCCTGTGCTTTCATAAGCAATACAGAGCAGTTGTGGGATCCTTGGCTACATAAAAGATGTTCCCATTTACTCTTGTCATTGCCCTTTCCCTCTTCTGGAGTCACTGTACATCCTGCCTTTATATTAGTGCTGATTGCAACAGTTCTGTGGCATATAACATTCTGATCTACATATTAAAGTCTAGTGTCTCTTCAGCTTGGATTTGACCGTAGTTAGAAGTAGAGCTTAGCACTTCCAAGTTGAAACTGTTGTCTTATATGTCTTTTGAGAAATCACATTGGTACCAATGTTGTTCTTGAATTCTCTACTGAATCTTCTCTTTTCTCTTGAGCACAGTACTGAGACATGTACCTCATTTGTTACAGGTGCAACCATGGTATATGTCTTGTTCTCTTTATTGATAATCAAGTCTTATAGTCTCTAAGTCATATCTGGTTACCTCTCTAGTAGCACACAAAAGAGCCTTGGGACATAAAATGACCAAAGTGTCCTCCATCTTATGTCTGGATTACAGTGCTTCTTTTAAGAGCTCCACTGAGGTCACATTGGAGCATTGTAGAGAGGGCACATCACTTTTACTGCTTTCAAGATTATCTTTGTAACTTGTGAAACATAGAGTCTAATGCATGGGTCATTCTTACTCCGTTTCTCAGCATGTAGCAACTAAGTAAGGTGCTTAAATTCTGATGTGTTTCTTCATCATATTCCTAGTTTTCCACAATTCTTTCTTACTAAATTCATCACTTATTTTATTTGGTTATACTGTTTATTTCTTTGTCCATATTCTCATTTTCTTGATTTTAGTATTTTGTCTTCCATTGTCTTTCAGATGGTTGTTTCTGTGTATATAATTCATAAATCAGTTTTTGAATGATGAATTTGCAGTATTTTTCATGTTCTTCCCACTGAGTCATCTCTGCAGACTGTGTTAGCATTCAGTGAAATTTGACCATTAAAAAAGTATCAGCAACAGAGTATAACAGGCGTGGTGCGTGACACATGAAGGCATCTTAAAAACTGAACATGCGTTTGAAATCAATGTTATGCAGCATGGGTAAAAGTACAGGACTTAAAATGAAATCAGGCAGACACGGGAAATGAAATGTGCAATCTGAAAAGTTAATCTCAGAAATGAAAAGTGAGTATAGTTGGGTACATGACCAGTGACTGTCACCTTGGGGGATTGGTGAAGTAGTCAAGAATGAATATTACTAAAATAAGCATAATGCTACTAGACAGTAGCTGTTTATTAAAAATCTATACTTAATTGGAAAAAAAGATAGGCATGCGCACATTCAGAATTTTCTAGATTATGAGTATATTTAATATCTATTTCTTGAGAAATACTAGAGAAATTGATGGTGTTTAAGCACAAAAATTATGATATGAAACAATAATGTGTTAAGTAGATTTAGTCATCCCAATATAAATATATATTTAAAAATAGCATACTATACATAAGTAGATTAGTTTATTTTTCAATGAAATCAACAAACAATAGTAATTTGTTTCATATTCAGAAAGTTGTTTGTTTTTTTTTTTTTTCTCTACAGGATGTCTCTGTTCATGCTTTTGATTATTGAGGATTCCAATACCTGTCCTTGGGAGACAAACATGTTGTATGAAGTCATGTGTCCTTATTCAAATTTTATTAGCTAGCTAGCATGGCCTCTCCCCCTGGTGACAGTTTGGGATACCAAAATAGTATTTGGCTTTTGTCCCAGTTTTACAAAACTATCGTGTAAAATATACCTGGTATCTCTTACCTCTGTCATTGTAGATAGCCAGGTTTCAGATGGGCCCTACAAAAGCAAAAAATAAATAAATAAATAAATATCCGTCCTCCCCCCCCCCTGCTCTTTCTCTCTCTTTTCCTGATAGAGATGGAGATTTGAGTTTTCCTAATTAGCTGTGCTATATAGGGAAAAGTAACAAACTTCGCTTCCTGCTACAATGAGACTGCTTGACTTTGTGCTTACTTGGGGTGCTGTGAGGGTGTACAAGTTTAATTTTGTCATTAAGGTGTTTTGTTGTTGTTTGGGTTTTTTATTGGTTGTTTTTGTTTCAGTGTGGTTTGGTTTGGTTTGATTTGATTTGGGTTTTTTTGTTGTGGTGGTTTTGTTTTTGCTTTTTGTTTGTTTTTTAGTTAACTTTCAACCTTTGCTACTGTGATTTCTCCAGATGTTCCATTCTAGTATAACTTCACATGTGTTTATAAACTGTAATCACTAGCATCTATTAAATTAATTTGCTTATTTTTATTTATTTCAGCTCTTTCTCATCATTGTACCCAGAACTTTTCGCCAGAACAGATCCTAAAATATGCCTTCACAAAAGTGACTAATGGAAGCTACAGCCTTAAGAGTTTATACTTAAGGGAAGATTGTGAAAATGTAGATGAAAATAAAGGAACAGCCTACCATTGTAGACATAAGCAATGTCTAATCACAAACAGTACCAAAGAGGTCATTGACAACAGCGATCAAGAACAGAAAACAACTCTGAAAAAAACTCATACTAGGCCAGATACTTTTGATGAGCCATGTGTCTATGACTGTAAATATCCACAGGAAACTTTTCAGCATGACTTAACTTTGAAAGAAAGTTTGGAAGATCTGATAGATAGATTAATGTTTCACTCAAACAATTCCATAGACAAAGAATTAAGAAACAGAGGACTGATCTCTAAAAGTGATCAAGTTGAGTCTTCCTATCCTGAAAGATCCTTACTGTTCAGTCAGCAAATAGCTGTTTCCTTTGGCCAAAAGCACAATTCTAATGATTGTGGATTACCTGCTACTGATCCATTATTGCATAGCCAAAATCGAGATACAGGTGTTTTGGAAACCCCTTACATGTATAAGAAAACTAGCAAAGCTTTTAATAGTGCATCTTTACTAAATAATTGCAATGATGTGATTATCTTAGAGAAATCTGGTCAGTGTAACAAAGTACATAATGACTTTGGCCATTGCTTGAGTTCCAATAAACATCAGTGTACTCTTCCAAGGAAGCTTTTCAATTGTGATAATTTCTTTACTCAATGTTCAAATCAGTGTAACTATATTCAAGATAATCGTTACAAGAGTATAGATTGTGACACAATGTTTAATAAAACCTTAAATGTTACTACACATAGAATTCAGCGTTCCCAGAAATCCTACAAATGTAATGAATGTGGCAAAGCCTTTAAATATTGCTCAAGTTACAGAAAACACAGCATAATTCACACTGGAGAGAAACCCTACAAATGTAAATTATGTGGAAAATCCTTTACCCAGTGTGCAAGTCTTAAAAAACATCAAAGAATCCACACTGGAGAGAAACCATACAAATGTGAAGAATGTGGCAGAAGCTTTAACCACTACTCCATTCTTGGTCAGCACCAGAGGATTCACACAGGAGAGAAACCCTACAAGTGTAAGCAGTGTGGGAAGTCCTTTACTCAGTGTTCAAGCCTTCAGAAACACCAAGTAATCCACACTGGAGAGAAGCCCTACAGATGTGCAGAATGTGGCAAATCCTTTACCCAAAACTCAACCCTTAGTCAACACCAGAGAATTCATACAGGAGAGAAACCTTACAGATGTGAACAGTGTGGAAAGGCCTTCACCCAATGTTCAAGCCTTAGAAAACACCAGAGAATTCACACTGGCGAGAAACCCTACAAATGTGAAGAATGTGGCAGAGCCTTTAACTGCCGTTCATCTTTTACTAAACACAAGAGGATTCACACAGGAGAGAAACCGTACAAGTGTAAAGACTGTGACAAAGCTTTTATCCACTGCACAAACCTTACTCAACACCAGAGAATTCATACAGGAGAGAAACCATACAAATGTAATGAATGTGGAAAATCTTTTAGTCAGTGTTCAAACCTTAGAAAACATGAGAGAATTCATACATGAGTAATACTAACAAATGTAAAGAATTTAGTAAATCTTTTATCCATAGTCAAAAACTTGTGTAATGTCCTATAATTCAAACTTGGGTGAGTCTTACAGAGACAGTGAATGTAACGGTGGGAGAAACCCTATAAATCTGAACAGTGCCAAATTCTTAAGTTTATAATCCTTTAACAGATGCTACAGAATTCACTTAGAAAGAAACACATGATTTTTTTAATGTGGAAAAAGTTTTAATTGTTGGCCATCTCTTATTATGAATTCACACGAGACAAAAACTGGCAAGTGTACAGAACTGGACCGTTCTTTATAGCTCTTCGGCTTTCACTAAACAGAAACTAGCACCCAAGACAAACCCTACAAGTGTAGAAAAAGTGACAGACTTACCATTTTGCACACCTTAACACCAGAGTTTATACTGGAATGAAACATTACAAACAACTGTTCCAAAGCCTTTACATCAAGGCACAATGCTTTTAAACATCAGAGAACATAGTAAAAATTTCAATTTTGTCCCAAGTGCACAACTCTAAGAACAGTACAATATTTATGTTCTGTGCAAGCATAAGTGTAATAGAGCCTTGGTTAATATATAGGCTCCTGATATAATTGATAATAGTCTACAAGTATAAATGTTCTAAAATCTTTAATTTTTTGCTTAAAATTTACACTATTTCCTTGCATGGGTTTTGCATGGTGGGTAGAGTCCTCTGCCTGTGATTCCTGTTAATTAGAATTTAGCTGAAACAAGTGAATTCGTTAGCCTCGATTCTAATAAGGATGAGCATATGTGTGCTTGGTAGGTATTTTCTATTGCTTTCTCTGGCATCAGAAACAATGAAAGCAATGCAGGAAATCATTGGAAGGGCTGGAGTAGTGTAAAGAGAGTGAAGTCTCTGTCATCTGTGGAGGTTGGCCTTTGTGTTGTTTTTGTTGTTTGGTTTGCTTCTTGGGGTATATGAGTGTGGCATATATGTACTATGTGAGTGCTAGGAATCTTCTTAAAGAACAACAAAAGCTCTTACCTGCTGAGCTGTCTCCCCAGCTTCTAAGTTTTTGAATAAGATATTGCTTGTAGATTTGTTTCTGGTGATGCTATTGGGGGCCACAATTTACTGACAGCATTCCTTGTTCTCATATTGATATTCAACACATTTAATCTTATTTTCTCACAACACGAAAAAGTGAAATGTGAAATTGAATAAGTGAGAACACAGCATTTTTATATTCATGAGACAATGTATTTGAGCAGATATTTCAGTCTCAGTATCCAGAAAGAACATAAAATGAGGAGAAAAATAAAATAGTGAATTATAGAAGCTATTTTCCCTTGGGCAAAATATGTATGATATTTTGTGCTTTTTGTACTAACATGTATCATTGGACACATTAATGAAGATAGATTAGTAGATCCACACGTGTACATTGTACAGCCATCCAACCAACTCAAAAGTATATGAGAGAAACATTCAAGATGAGTTATCACACTCCTCCATTCTTGGGATCTCTAACGATAAACTAAGAGTTGTGCTGTCACTGGAAGAAGAACAGTTACCAAGGTGGAGTCTGATTCATGGCTGTGGTACTGCAAATGCAGGATATTAGAAATTGGCCTCTCTATGGTCCAAGTTTCATAGTAAGTCATATTGTTATGGAAGCTAAAGAAAGGCAAGATTAATTTTCTCTAAGAAGTCAATTTGAAATTGGTAGGTTCTTGGCTAAGAACATTCCAAGATTTCGGTTCTAGTACTTCAAGTGAAAGCCAATGATAACAATCTGAAAGATTTTTTTTTTATGTATAAAATATGAATCTCATGTGCCAACGAGCTTTCTGAGTAGTTCACATTAGAACAGGCAAGAGGCCTTCATGGTACACTGCTACATGCTTTGTTTTTAGTTTGCGTTGGTTGTCTAGCATTATTTTCTATCATTTAACCATTTGTTTCTATGAGACCAAGTCAGAGTGGTTGGGGAAAGTTGAAAATGTCTTTGGAGAGTGGCAGCAAGGTTGATATCGAAAAAATATCCACATGTGAAGCAAATAAAACATCTAAAATAATAGGCGAATCTGAGTAAAACCAAATTGTTGGAACAATACGCTTTAATTGTAACTTCTGTATTGACTACTTTTCTGTTGCTGTGCTAAAGCACTGACCTCACAACTTATAAAAGTTTACTAGGGCTTATAGAGTCTATAATGGCAGGGATAGCACAGCAGCAGATGGCAAGCATGGGAAGCTGAGAGCTCACGTCTTAAGCTATAAGCACAAAGTAGAGAGATTTAGCTCTGAAAGCCAGCCTCGAATGACAGGCTTCCTCACACATAGCTGCACCTCCTAAACCTCCACCAAACAATGCCACCAACTGGGGACCAATTACTCAAATACAGGAGCTTTTGGGGGATATTTTTATTCAAACATACACACTCTACTCGACTCCCATGAGCTGCTGGCCATATCATAGTGTGAAATGATGCGTTTAGTCCAACTCCCAAAATTCCCATAGTTTTCCAAGATACAACGCTGTTTAAAAGTCCAAAGTCCCTTCTGAGACTCAAGATTTTACCTGTAAACATACTGTCAAAAACCTCACAAGTTGCATACTTCCAATATATAATAATACAGAATATATATTACCATTCCAAAAGGAAAGATTAGGGCATAGTGGGGAAATAATGGACCAAAGTCAGATTGAAACCCCACAAACTAAGCACCAAATCCCATAGCTCCATATTTGGGACTTTTAATTTCCAAGAGCTTAGGTAGCTCCAACCCTCCAGCTTTACTGCCTGCAACATACATTTCTCTCTTGAGCTCTTGACAGATACCTCATGGTTCTGCTATGTCAATGTCCTAGGGTCTCCAGTACAACCCAGATATCACTTACACAGCTTTATACAGTGGCATCTCACAGCCTCTTGAAGGCTCAAGGACTTCATAGAGACTCCCTTTTGCTTGCCTTCAGCAGCTCTCTGAAATCATGGAGGAAGAATCCATGAGCCCTTCACTTTTGCATTTTTCAAACCTTTAAAGGCAACAATATGTAGGAAACACTGCCAAGTTGTACAGCCTGCTTGGGAAGAATCTTGCCACTTTTGAATCACGTTAGCAAAAGTGGTTTACTCAGTTGCTTTTTAGGAGCAGAAGATGCTTTAGCCCAGTGGTTCTCAACCTTCTTAATGCTATGACCCTTTAATA
Organism: Rhynchomys soricoides; assembly: GCA_019843965.1. Lineage (NCBI taxonomy): Eukaryota > Metazoa > Chordata > Mammalia > Rodentia > Muridae > Rhynchomys > Rhynchomys soricoides. The sequence goes on along the minus strand of JADRCH010000513.1, from coordinate 103,090 downwards.
CAGTTCCTCAAGTTGTGCTGACCCCCAACTATGAAATTATTTTGTTATTTCATAACTATAATTTTGCTACTGTTACCAATTGTAATATAAATATTTGATATTCAGATAGTCATACATATGATGTAAGGTGGTTTGACTCTCAAAGAAGTCACAAGTTGAGATCTGCTGCCTTAGGTTCCCTTTCACAAATTAGAAGCTTAGCTGATTGGGCTCTTGACCCAAGATCACCTTTTCCTGTATGGACCTGTAGAGCGGGACACCGCTCCATAAAGGTTCTAATCTTATCTCCTTAGGCACGTGCTTTGGCTGCAACATTAAGTTTCTAGTGCTCTTTTTATCTTCAAAATGTATTTATTTTTTGAGTTCTGCTTCCTCTTCTTCATTATAGACTTGCATATCAGGCATTCATAATAGCCATGCCACAGATTCAATAGTATGCCACCTGGAAATTGCATCCACCAAGGAAATTAGTCAATTACTTTTTAATTTACCCTGTACAAGTCCTTAGAAGGACAAAGAGTGACCGAATTCTTTGCCAAAACAATCATAAATGGCCTCTAGCCAAGTTTTTAAAATAATTTGTTCCCTCTGAAACCTTTTGATAAGTCTCTAAAGTCAGCATTGTTCTATAAACTTACTGTCTTTCAGGTTCCCACTACACTGTCTATTTAGGCTCTGCTTACAGCTTACAGTGTTCAACTGCCTTCCTCATCCAAAGGTCTGAAGTCTTCCACATTCCTTAAACCAACATGGACAGGTTCTTCACAGCAGCAGCCCACTCTCTGGTACCGACTTCTATACTTGTTACTTTCATTGTTATAAAACACCATGGCCAAGACCACTTACAGAAGAGTTGGTGTTTTCTTGGGTTTTGTTTTGGGGGTTTTGATTGGCTTCTGTGTTTCACAGATTTAGAGCCCATGGTAAGGATGGCATGATAGTGGGGAGGAAAAGCTGAGAATTCGCATCTTGAATTGCAAGCACAAAGCAAAGACAGCAAATTGGATGTGATGAATTTGGGATATGAAATTCTGTCCCCACTGAAATACTTTCTCCATCAAGGCCTGTCCCTTGCCTCCTCCCCAAGCAATGATTGGCAGGTGGCCAACAAGGCCCAGGGCTCATCACCGCCTGGACCTCAGTGGCACTGCTGCTCCCAGCTGCCCAGCCTGGGCCTGGGGCCTGCAGCCATCTCCATGGTGACAGCCCTTGATGCAGCATCTGGGTTGTGCAGCGCTGGCACTGGCACAGGGACCAGAGAGCTCCAGCTTCCTCTTTAGAACAGAGTCTGCTGGTCGCAGGCTTGCCCCAAGGCCGAGGCCCAGGCCCTGCTTGCAGGGCGGGCCTCCCTGGAACATGGACAGTGAGCGCTGCACGTGGCCTCGGGCAACCCCAGCATGGGGGCACGGGGCAGGGGGCCCAGGTTCACAGCAGCGACTCAGCAGCAGCCCCGATTCCTCTAACTTGCCTGTCCACCCTCCTGCACTGGGTGCTGTGTTACTGAGCCAAGCTGGGGCTGTAGCAGCTCTGGGCCAGGGCTCAGCCCTGGGGTCAGCCAGAACCGGACCCCCGGCAAGGGTGCAAGGGATGGTCTCTGCCTCCCGCTGTCCTGAGGGCAAGAGGGTGGTGTCCCAGGCAGTAGGAACCCATTTTGGCACTAGTTTGGGCCTGGAGGACAAACCCGAGCCTGTCTCAAGTTCTGAGACTTGTCTCAGTCACTCCATATAGAAGCGACTCAGCAAGACCTGCTTGGCCCTCCCTCTGCCCTACCATTGCTGATGTGGAGCTTTGCTATTGGCCCTGTCAGTTTACCCTTCCCCTTCCCCACCTCCTACACCACCTCTCCCCATACCTAAGTGCCCACCCCCTTTGCCTTCTGTATATACGGGAGGGGTTGATACAATAAAGTTGAGTTGCTGCGTTGACAAGACTCCCTGCCTGGTGTGTTTCTTTTGGGCCGTCAACACTCGCCATCCTGCTCAGCCCAGGACAGGCTCAGCTAGACCAGGTTCTCTCCTCTCACTTGGTTCTGTCAGCAATTACCCAACAAGGCTGCACCTCTGAAATCTTCCCAAACAGTGCCACCATGTGGGAAACAAATGTTCAAATACAGGAGTATATGGAGGAAGTTTTCATTTAAACTCCTATGGCTTGATTATTTCCCCAAACACAGCAAGAACAACAATTGATGATGTGAATTTTTAAAATGTGAGATTTTTGTAATACTGGATATTAAATTTAGAGGCAGTACTCTAGCACCCAGCCATATTGGTGGTCCATAGAGGATTGGGCTTTTTGTTTGTTTACTTTTGTTTTTTAATGTAAAAATAATATATATATTAAGTTCCCCCAAATTATCTCAGAGCATTAAGGCTGTCAGAAAATAACATTCTTTACTCACTGAGAGTCCATGGATCCTATTAGAGAATAATAACACAGACAAGGTAGTCACTCATTTATTCCAGGGGGTGATATTTGAAATGAGGCAGTCCAGTTCAAGTCTCTGTAATGTAATCACTGCTTAAACAACAGCATATTTGTTTCTCATGTTGTTCTTTTGACCAAAGCAATGGCTTTATGAAATCTTATCACACACCGGGCAGTGGTGGCACATGCCTTTAATACCAGCACTCCGGAGACAGAAGCAGGCAGATTTCTGAGTTCAAGGCCAGCCTGGTCTACAGAGTGAGTTCCAGGACAGTCAGGGCTATACAGAGAAACCCTGTCTCAAAAAACAAAACAAAACAAAAAAAGAAAAAGAATGAAAGAAATCTTAGCACACACTCTCCTAGTAAACTTTATACAACACAACTCAAGACAGAATCTTAGGGAACCTAAGGAAATAGCTATACCCACAATATATTAGAATATTTATTGGTAGTCTTAAAACATGAGGCATGACACATATGTAGCAGAGGATGGCCTTGTCAGGCATCAATGGGAGGAGAGGTCCTTGGTCCTGTGATGGCTCGATGCCCCAGTGTAGGGAAATGCCAGTGCAGGGAGGCAGGAGTGGGTAGGTGGGTGGGGGAGCACCCTCATGGAAGCAGGGGGAGAGGGGAGAGGGGAGAGGGTTTCCAGAAGGGAAACTGAGAAAGGGGATAACATTTTTGAAATGTAAATAAAGAAAATATCCATTTTTTTTTTAAAAAAAAAAAAAAAGAAAGGAAATAAAAAACATGAGGCTTCACCATCAGTTAAAGAGAAAAATAAAGTGTGCTGCCTGGAGGTTGAGAATATCCAAACAATGATTGCAGCTATGAGGTAGAAACAATTTCTATCCTGGAAAACAAGCATTGGACTAGCATGACAAGGCCAGAGTGGGACTGGAGTCCTCGCCTCACTGCTTTATAGAGGAAAACATGAACTCAGTGAAGACAACCACCATTCCTGAATTGTCTGTTTGGCTGAGCTCAGACTGAAGGCAAGCGTGGAACCTGCATGAACAAGGTACCAAACCCTTGCTGATTTCCAAACAGGGGAGAGTTAGGCCATATAGGTATCTAGGCCTGTCAGAAGCATAGCTAGATATCAGAGACTGAATGAAATTCTCTTTGCTTTACAACATTCTCAGGAAACACTGCCTGGTTCAGTATCTGCTTACAGGACTCAGACATTCTCCTGTGAGTTTTTATTGTCAATTTGATATAACCTAGACAGCTAAGAAGAGAGAGCCTTAATTGAATTGGCTATATTGTATTGGTCTGTGGCTATGTTTTCAAGAAAGTGTCTTGATTATTGGTTGATATCAGGGTTGGGGGGGGGCGGGGGAGGGTACATAAGCCAACCATGAGTAATGCCATTCCTGGGCATTGGGTCTTAAGCTATACAAGAAAGTTCTCTGAGTGTAAACTGGTGAGCAAGCCAATAACCAGTGTTCCTTTATGGGTATTGTGTCTGGGCTACCTTGAGTTTCTCCTTGACATTCCTCAAGCATTCATTAGGTTAAAATTAAGTACTTTCTGCCAAAAGTTGCTTCTGTCCATGGTGTTTCTCACAGCAACATAAAGCATACTAGACTGGGCATCAATGGATCAGCATACAGAAAATAAATGAATGTGCATTGGCCCCATCAGTCATTGGTATTGAAATCTGAAACTTTGTTCACTCCATGACCATTCTTATCACATTGTCTTGCTTCACCTTCTTTACTATGGAAAGCCCCTTTCCATATTTTATCAAAAAAGGGGCATGTTAACATGGAAAGCATTTATTTCAACTAAATCCAAAGAGCTTCTTTATAAAAAATATTCAGTACCCAAATGCAATGTTAATTGTCAAAAAAAAAAAAAAAATAGGTGAAGCTGTTGCAGGAGTATTAAAAAAGATGGAATGTGTGGCATGTTCCCATGCTATGCCCTGGTTCTCTCAGCCCCTGGCGGGCTAGACAGCCATGCACTGGTGGGCAATTGTTGGGAACATGCCCAGTGCTGTGGAATGAAGCCACGTGCCTGTCCCAGGGCACTGCAGCTCTCAGTGGAACAGGAAATGCAGGAAGTTACCAAGAATCTTCCCACATGGTCCCATGGGAAGGTTGGGGGCTGTGGGAAGCCTCTGCGGGCCCTGTCCGTGGGTGGGGGAGGGGGCCATTCCTGGGGAATGTGCATCAGCCTTCTCCATGGGTTCTCTAGCAGGGGCACTGCAGTAGCCACAGGGTGCCTCAGATGGGCTAGAGTGCAGCTGGGGTTCCCGCCAGGACCGGGTCTCGGCTGCTTTGGGCACCAGGCTAACTGCTAAGGCTTGGATGAATGGATACCACCTAGGACCGCTGGGATTTCCTCAGCAAGAGATTAGCCACAGCTCATTAATCAAGGGCTGGATCCCTTGCTTCCCTTTCAACTAAATCCAAAGAGCTTCCTTATAAAAAATATTCAGGAGACTCTAGTAGCTACGTTTTACCTACATGCTGATCCCATTCCAAAAGGCCCTCTCTCCTGCTTCTTCTCTATCTCTCTCCAACCTGGAAGTCCCTCCTCCTCGCCCAGTGATTGGCTCCTTTATCATTAGGGGATTGGTTGACAAGAAGTCACAGGTGTAACTCACTTCTTGTCTGAAGGCCCTCACAGGAGGGCAGAATTAGAATACAAAAAGACCCAAGGCTATCCACACACTTCTTCCTTTCTGTTCTAATAACAAAACAAAACCTTTTTCTCAAATATAGAGCACAATTATTACTATTTTGTAAGTTATAATGTATAGATCGACCTAATACCCATTCCATCAATGTTGTCATTAAGATAGAACATTGTCATCCATCCTAAATTAAAAGACTATGATTCTACCTTGACTTGTGTCCTGACTTTAGATTGTATGCCATCTGAAAACCATTCTCTCAAATCTGTTCTCTCAAAGTAAATAGCCTGGGTTGGTTAAGAGACTATAAGTAATTTTTCAACCCTGCCAGAAATCTGAGAATGAACAACATAAACTGAAAATATATAGGAAACCTAACACAGCTTCCAGAACTGAGACAATTGTAGAGACAGCTGCCTACCCATACAGCCCCAGTAAGTCAGGAGGTTGGAGCATCAGTCTTCAGCCTTCTGGCCCAGGATCATCTGACAGACCTTTGTAATGCAGAATTTTGAAGGGCTGATTACCCTGTTTTGGCAGAGATTATTAGTCAACTATTCTGCATAGTGTGTCCTTTTTCTGGACAGTGTTTGTCTGTGGATGAAATGAGGCAATTCTTGCCTAGTGGCTGTCTCGCCACAACTGGAGCAACTCCATTGATGCTCAGTTTCTTCTTTGAATCCAAGAAAGGGAACACTGTCAGGAGCAGACTTGTCTCAACAACTAGTGAGTAAATAACATTAAATGTAACATTCTCTGAATTTCTGACATTTTTGAAAATCAACTATCTATGCAAAGTAATCTGGACTGTTCTCCGTTAACTTCTCTCAGCTATTTCCAATTAAAATCTTGAAAACACCCTAACAATAATCTCAGAGCCATGAATTTGCTGTTTGGCTCTTAGCAGGCTTAATTACCTCAGGTCATTTTATAATAACAGCTATAGAAGGACTGAGTCTAAGCCCTGTACTTTTAAAATATTTGAATCAATAGATGAAGTTTATTCCAACTGAAAACCTTGATTTTGCATCAAAATAAATTCTGTATCAAAATAAAAGATTATGACTTCAACTTAGTAACAAATATAAACATTTCTACCAATAGAGATTATGGCTATACAATCAATTCTAGTTATTTCCTCCCTGTTCCAATTATGACCATTTCTACATCCCCTAGAAAAGCAACCTATAATAATTATCCTCAGCCCCAAAGCCCAGGGAACTGGGACAATGACTCTCCTTAACTTCTTCAAGCTGAATATGGGCATTGAGATATTTTTGAAGGGGTGGGAGAAGGGGAGGGAAAATAGGGGAGTTGGTTGGCCTTAAGAAGCCCACACCAATGATTATTAAAGTCTCTGATGTCAGTGTCCTGACTGGATCCAGCTGAAAACCTTGAGATCAGGAGTTCAAGCAGGTCAGTTTAGCATATCTGATGATGGATCTCACCAAAGCTGTACATTCTGCAATAAATAAATCTCAAGACAAAATATAAGTAACATCAAGATAATTTTTTGGTTGATTCTCTGGAATCTAGACCTCTGGAGGTCTCCCTTCATCATATCTGATCCATAGAACTCTGGGAGGTGTAAATACCTTAATCACCTTTTCCAAAAACACAAAGACAAAACCTTTTTCTCAACTCAGCATATCCTTGAGCCAATAATCAGAAAACCCTTTATTTAGACTTCTCTCCCAGAGGAATAATATAACCACAAAACTCAAAACCTCCCACATTAGTCAGAATATGAGTATCCTGTGCTTAGTTAAGCAATCTTCTACCATCTTTCTGTTCAGCTCTCTGCCTAGAGCAGCCATCTTGTTACATCAATCATCTGTTGATCTCTCTACCAGGAGCCACAGAAAATATTAATTAATACCTGATATAGTATCTACTTGTTGGTCTCTCTACCTGGAACCACAGACATTAATAATTAATACCTAATCAAAGCAGGCAATGATTACCACTGCACTCTCTACTCTGGAGTCTGTGACTAGTTTTCCCTATCTTAGTTCCAAACCATGGGCAAAATTCTCCACGTGATTCAGACAGAATCTGTGTATAACTCTTTTCTAAAGGTGAATAATCCCAACATTATAAATTCACAGTTCCTTTCATCTCTTCCCTAATAAGTAGGCAACTTCATTCTTCCCCTGACTCAAAGTAGCCTGCAATTTCCCACAGCTGGGGACCTCACAGCCTGCTTTGTTTCAATTCCTGCTCTTAAGTCCACTTGAATCATCAGCACTACCCAGCTACTCTCAAAAAAAAAAATATAACACTCTAACTCTCAAGCTAATAAACTTAAATTTCTAGTGGATCCATGCCCAGCCCCCCATGTTTGGCACCACCTGTTGTAGGATGTATTTTAAAACATGGACTGTATGGCATGTTCCCGTATGTATGGCATGTGTGGTATGCCCTGGTTCTCTCAGACCCGGCAGGCTGGGCAGCCATGCACTGGCAGGCAATGACCAGCCTGCTTTCATCTTGTGGAGCTCTGACTCAGAGCTCCATGATCTCTCCATCCAGCTCACTAGGTTCCCACTGGTGGGTCACTACCATGCCATCTTCATGCTTCAATACCTCCATGGTCTCTGTGACAACCCCACACTTTGTTGGTATACCTTTCTCTCTGGAACCCAGATGAGCCACCTCATGAAGAAAAACACAAGACAATCTTAGCTCAGAAACAATAGTAACTCAATCTCTGGGTGCGACAACTAAAACCTAATCTTGTAAACATTATCAAAATCTGATTCCTCTCTCTGCCTGTGGTTGTTTGTGTCTTATGTGAGCTTGCCACTACTGTCCCAGCATCATGCCTACTCCACTGCTGACATGTTCCCCCTGCCATGAGGGGCATGAATCCCAAACCTCTGAAACTTCAAATTAACTCTTTCTTCTATCAATTGTCTTTATTAAGGTGTTTAATCACAGTAATAGAAAAGCTACTAAGAGAGAAGTTGGTACCAGAAAGTAAGCTATTGCTATGACTGGCCTGACCATAATGGCTTTCAGAGGAATGTGGTAGACTTTGAGACTTTTTGCTAGGAAACAGTTTAATCTTAGTAAGTATGGCTTAATGGAACCTCCTAGTAGGAACTTTAAAGACAGCTGTGTTGATGGCGAGGTGAATTATGGGGACTCACAAGAGTCTTCAGAGGGGAACAATTGTGGGAGTCCCAGCAAGCATGGCCAACAGCGAAATGATCCAGGTGAGGTAAGAATGAAACTCAAGCCAGCACAACTTACTTGCTGCTTGTCAAAATGTCTAGAGGCTGATGCCAAATGGTTTACTTTTTTTTACACATTTAAACACAGTCAAACTTTGAGAAAAGGTTTCCACATGACAGTTATTACCACAAAGATTTAGGCACGGCTACATTGAAACAGCTTTGCAAAGTTCATTTCTTTAATAAAGCACCTTTGACCTTCAAACATGAATGACTATTGACTGGGAAACAGTGCTCAGTACAAGAGCCTATGGAGAAGGGTTTCTAATAAGCCTAAGGATGAGTTCTATTGACTGAGAAAGTGTTCAGGAGTCTCAGCCTAGGGAGGAAGGGTTTGGTCTAAACATAATTGCAAAGTCCATGGGGCCTCTTTCTTGAGGATCAGTTCTACTGACTGAGAAACAATGCTCAGGATTCTGGAGGATTTTAATGAGGGCTGGCTTTACAGAATAGCAAAGATTACTAGGTATTAACACATCCATTCTCTGCCTTCTGGTTGGAAAACAGGTGTCAGTTTCTTATCCCCTGCACGTATAACAACTCTGTTTTTTTCTAATGTTTGTCTAAGCACTCAGGTCTGCTACAAACAATATTAGCAACTGGGGTAGAGCAGCGATTCCTGTGGTTTTGTCAAAGAATGTGGCTGCTTTCTGCTCCTATACTTAGAAACTGCCTAAGACTAAATTGAAAATCGTTGATTTAATTTTCTTTGAAGAGAAGATTTCAAGACAACCTAATATTGATTCTGTTGTGTGGTTACTCGTAATCATGATTATGCAGGTCTACAATGAAAAAGAGCAAACAAGGCAAAAGAAATATAAAATGTACAGTTTGAAATGTAAAAGAACAACAGAAAATTAAATGCTAGAGGCAAGGCTTGTGCTGAAAGAAATAAAGAGGTCTGATGTAAAATACAGTAAAGCAAGGGGTCCCCACAGAGCAAGACCCACCCAACTAAGCTTTTAAGTGAGTAGGAGGGTCTGGGCATTCTCCACTCAGAAAAGCAACATCAAAAGAAAGCTTATTCAGTGAAAGGGGATAGGCTGCACTCAAAAGCCCTAGCTTTTGAGGCAGGAGGATACAGGCATAAAAATGTTGTGGAATCATCCTCTGTGAAGCCACCAAGGACAGGGATGTGGCAGAGGAATCCCTTCACGAATTTCCTGAGAGGCCAAAGCCTAAAAGTGTGAAAATGAAGGTTGGAGTTCAGATTAATAGGTTAAGGACTAGGGTAGATTTAGAGTATTAGTATTATAGTTATTGTTAGGGTTAGGGGCTAATGCTAGGGTTTGTGTGCTTGTACAAATGTGTATGGGTCTGCATATTTGCATATTTACATATGTGCATATGTATGTGTTTACATGTATATATTTATTTGTGTACACGTGTATGTATTTTTACATTTATGTGTGTATATGTTTTGTGTATTTTTGTTTACATGTGTACATCTATAGTTGTGTGCACTAGTATATATCTATGTGTGTACATGTATGTGGTTATGTGTTTATGTAATCTGTATATTAATGGATGTGTACATGTATATGTGTGTACATTGTATATTTATGATTGTATGTATGTACATATTGTACGTCTACAAATACACATTTCTGTGTATACATCTGTATATTTATATATGTGCAGGTGTTGATTGATGTATGTATATTTATGTATACACATGTGTATACTTATGTGTATACATGTAGATTGTATTTTCATGTTTGTGGGCATATGCATATATATCTATACTTGTATGTGTACAAGTGTATGTTTATGTGTGCACATTTGTTTGCTTATATATGTGACAGAAGCCATCTAGAAAAGGCAATGGCAAGCAATTGAGTTTCCTGGAGATGGCCAACCAGTTTACATAGCTGTGATGGGTGCACTCTGGAGAGGCACAGCCCCAGAGACTTCATCCCAGGACTGCTTCTCACTGCTGATATGCCCTTCCTGTCATTATTACATGGCCTAATGTTTCCTGGGCATCAGCCCACACTATTGGGCAAAGTTTCTGAGAATCAACATGAAGACAAACTTTCATAAATTAATACTGTTTAGATGAATTAATGACTTTATAGAATTCCTGATTTGATTCAAATAATTTTAGGAAGAAAGTTTAAAAGAGATGGTTTTAGTTGTTTTGCCAGAAAGATGTAATAAAGTTAAAATCAAGAATAGGATGTGCCTCCTCCTCATAGAATAGTAAGTAAAGGTTGCATAATTAGGAATACAATGAGCTTCCATAATTGCACTAAGAAGAGAAATAGGCTTGGAACAGATTCGTGATCAAGGAAAAACATTCATTCTAGGTCAGGTCCAAGGATGAAGCCACAAATGTGTGCTATGATAAAGCAAGTGAAACTGTTGCTTAGAACTTATACTGAGCTTATAGAATGAAACACTGCTTTGAACTTACTATCAACATCTCTCTGTAACTCCTCTTTTATGTAACATCTTACATATGAGGTAATTTTATCAAGAACTTTTGTCTAAAAAGGTAAGAAAAGGCTGAGAGAAAAAATAAAGTGTGGCTGTTGGGGTTCTGCTCCATCCACTGTGTGTGTGTGTGTGTGTGTGCATGCACGCGTGCATGTGTCCATCTATTTGTATGTACAATATCTCTATATTTCTATACGCCTGTCAATATGCATGTGCATACATATATGTGTATTTAGTTATACATGTGCACTTGTGAAATTGATGAAACAGGTGGTCAGGCCCAGTGTGTGTGTGTGTGTGTGTGTGTGTGTGTGTGTGTGGTGTGGGCCTGACTTTCTTTTCTTTTTCTTTCTCTGTGAAATTGCCAAAAGTCATCATCAGCTTTTGGCCCCAGAACAGTGAGTTAGATTCTACCTGAGTGAGGTCATACTTATCTTTCTGACTTATCGCCTTTAGCATAAATCCTCTGGATCTATCATATTGTGGCAAATGGCAGCATTTCCTACTTTTAAAATGCTGATTAGTATTCAAATGTATATTTATACCATATCTTTATCCACTCATCTGTCAATAAACATGTGGATACGTTTCACTATTAGCCTGGGGCATGCAGCAGCTAACAAGGGACAATGTTTCAAACAAGGTGATAGACACCTGAAGTTGTTCTGTGACCTTCACATATATGTCCACACTCATATACAAGAGCACGCACATGATGTGCACAAAATATACACAAAAAGAAAGAGCATATTTTGTCTGAAATACCTGAGTAATTATCTTAATTTCATTTTATTTTTAAACACTAATTTGAGATGACAGCTGTGCTGCAGGGCATCCAAAAGGCAGCTTGGCTTAGTGACAGAAGAAGAAAAGAAGGAGGGGCAAAGGGGCGAGGGGGAAGAAGGGGAAGAAGAGGAAGTAGAAGACAGAGATGACACCTAACATCTTGCCTCCCCTGGTCTGTCTGGTGAGCTAAGCAATATTTATTGATTCTCAATTCTGTAGCATTTACTGTCCTTGAACACATGTAAATGTCTGAAAATCCTCAAGTCTACTGAAAAGAATTCCAAACATGAAGCCCTGGGGGGCAATGACATTCTTGCAAAGGGACCAGGCTTCCCTGCATGCCATCTGCTCCCTCGTGAAGCTATTTCCCTTTGACACAAAAATGGCAGGCTTGAAAGTGCTGAGAAATAATGACTATGAGGTGAGTAGATACACACAACTCCAGCTACACAACCACAACACACACAGGCATACTCCAGCATACAAACACATACACCACAACACACACAGACACACCACAGCATACAGACACACACACCACTACAACACACACACACACCACAGCATACGGACACATACACCACCACAACACACACACAACACAGCATAGAGACACATATGCTACAACACACACATACCACAGCATACAGACACACACACCACAACACATACCACAGCACACAGGCACATACACCACAACACACAGAGGCATACCACAACACATAGACACATATACCACAAAACACACACATTATAGCACACACACACACACACACACACAAGCTGCCAGCCACACACACCACAGCATATATACTTTATGAATCTCACCAGATATATCATACCAGCTACATGCTTATACACATAGTATATCACACACAGACACAAATACCACACCAGCTACAAATACATACATACATACATACATTCTACACCAGCCACACAAACACATCCACCACACCTGCTATACATAACACAACCCACAAACACAAATGCAGGGATAAATGAACCACACCAACTGTACACATACCATACCACATACAAAGTCACACACACACACACACCAACTGCACATATGTACACATGCCCCACTACATCTAGACATATCACCATACTAGCTACACATGCATATATTTATGCTTACATTACAATACACACAGGCATGTACCACGTCAGCTACATGTGCCCAGATAGTCATAGGTGAATGACAGCTTCCCTATCCCGAGAGCTTGATTTATTAGGGTATGTGTCAATCTCAACTCCTTTGATCTGCTGTGTTTAAGACTGCTACTTAGAATCTGTGAATGATCACTGATTTGTGTGATCACTGCTCTTGGTATAGCACCTTCTCTAGGGGTTAGGGGTACAGTGGAGCATCTCCTCTAGGATATTATAGCTCCCAGACATAGAGCCAGCTTTCAATGAAGCTAGGTCTCTACATTGCCCTCCTTCACATTTGATGGACATCTTTCCCAGAAAACGTTGCCTGGAATTTACAAACGATGGCTCAAAACCCTGTCCCTCGAGCTGTTCTGTTGCTGGGGGGTTTTGGGGGAGAGGCAGGTTCTAAGAATAGCTCACTCGTGTAGGTCCTGACCTCTCGGCTCAGATGTTCCTTTAGCTCTGTAGTCAGGCAGGCAGTACCTTCGGTGCCCGCCCCATGATCCACTCTCTGAGGCCTCTTGTTCCACCTCTACACCGGGAATCTCCTGTCTCGGAAGACAGTGTGAGGCAGAAATTGTCCACTGAGGGGCAGTGCTCCCCTGGCCAGAACACTACAGCCTCAGGAAGCACCCATAAGAAAGACAAGATGGCAAGATTTCACACACCACCGCAGGGCATTGCACAGAGGGAGCTGGGTAGATGAAGGGCTGGACATAAGTACACAGTCCTGATTGTGAATATATGGTGCACAGGGATGTGTTTATGTACAGGTGCTACCCAGGTACACAAGAGGATTACTGCTCAGGGACTCCAGCATGAGTAGCTTCGATGCAGGGGTGGGAGCATAAGTGTTTGCGAAACATGAAGTTTGCAGCACTTCCGGGGCTGGGGCGAGGGGCATCTACCCATACATTTTAAGCTAGGAACAATGTCGCTGGGAATGAGACAGGTATTGTTTGCCTGGATCAGGGGTTGGGGTGGGGGCTGACGCACCTGCAGTGGAGCATGGCCATCGATTCTCAGCGCAGTTCTCCTCCGAGGAAAATGAGTGAGGCTCATGTCCTGCACAGCATCCCAAAATCTCCCTCTCGCCCGATGCTCCAGTCTGCCCCGGCTGCCGACTCACAAGATTCCATTTCTACATTTCATTTTCTTAAGAATTTAATTAAAATAATATTTTTAAAAGAGCATTTCATGACAAGAAGTGTAAGAAAATAAAGGTATTATTTTTCCTCCTGTCTTGCAGCATAGGGTATGGAACCAAAGGCTTCATGAACTCCAGACAAGCACTCAACATTGGCTCCCAGCCCTGAATATTTTCTTATTCAAAGAGAATGTAACACAACATCACAAAACTAAAGGCAATGTTAGCCTCAGAGCTCTCTAATTTCACTTACTGAACTTGGATTATATCCTGAAATTGAAGGTTTGCTCCAAAGTAATTCATCCTTTGATGTTTCACACACTTTTGTAATCAAATAAATTGTGTCTAAAACAAGATCTTTTTCTTCCACTAGAAAAACAGGGTGGGCAATATCTGTGGACAAGGTACAGGCTGATGTGCTCAGAGGCCCCCTCAGGGCTACTTCCATCTACCTCTGGTGTTCTCATCTGTCCTGGAGCAGAGAGAGAATTTAGCATCCTCAGACTCTTATTCCAAATTCAAATTATTATTCTTTGAAGAAGAAAACATCAATGAGCAGGAGGCAATCACTACACTATGGCAAAGGGCATTTGTCCCTTGTTGAGGGGGTCATTTAAAGAATCCTCAGCATCAGTAGGGCATTTACCCTACAAGAACAAGATGCATCGTTTGGAAAAAGCGGGCATCTGCTGCTGCTGTCACAGCTCCCCAAGCACTCTTCAGGAAGCACTTTGTTCATGCTTAGGGACACTCAGATGTCTCATGGTATCCTAAACTTGATGAAACTATGAGGATCCTGAGGTCCTTGTAAAGTCACCCATAACCCCGGATGAGAAACACATGATAAAATCAGACAAACTCAGATAGATCAATGGCTAGCATACACACTTTCTCTTAGATGGCAAGACAAATTGTCTTTCTGATAAACTCCTTGACATCCATAGACAGTATAGAGGAGGAAGAGGAGGAAGAGGAGGAGGAGGAGGAGGAGGAGGAGGAAGTAGAAGTAGTATTCAGAGCATAGCATTTGAGTTTTGCTCTTTAGCGCCCTCTTCTGGTTTTCTCTCATTCTTCCTTTACCATGCTTGCCCAAAAGGAAACTCCACTGCTTAGGGACAAACAATGCAGAATGTGACTCCTGTGGGGATGGAGACTAAACAAGGCAATCAGCCAGGGATCCTCTGGTAGAGTAGAGGGGACTTCTCAGCAGAAATGTGGGCAGAGCCATAGGCTAGCCAACCTTCCAGCTCTTCACTTACAGAGCATCAAACGGAACACTCAGCTGTAACCTCCACTCAGAAGGCTTTGTGTTAAAAGTATGTTCTTTTACTTACTATCTGTCCATCTAACTCTTTGGCCAGTTTTGCATACTAGGACAAAACCACAAGAAAGCATGTTCGCTTGCCCTGTGACTCCTGTGTGGACACTGGTCTCCTCAGCAGACAGCACACTCCCATAATAACAAGCATGGGCTCTCTTTGGATGCCCAAACACAGTGCCCAGAACACATGAGGTGCTACATAAATGCTTGCTTTCAATTGAATGCAAGTAGGACATTCTGGCTTTCTGAATGATTATCTAGGAATAGGCCAGGGAGCAAAGACCACACAACTAGTTAACACTCAGGCCACTAACACCACACCCAAGCTCTACTCAGACAGTTCAGTGACAGGGAAATAAAGGTAAGTCACAGGCTTTCAGTGAGTTTGCATTGTCGTGGTAGCCTGTGAACCTGCAACAGTGTGCTAGAGCTCTGTGCACATCAGCACGTGCCAAATGGCAGAGGCAGAGACATGATAGTCTTCAGCTGGCTTCACTCAGGCTGGCCTCTTGATCCGCTCAGGTGCAGTGATTCTCAAGTGTAAAACAGAGAGCCTTATGGTTAGGCAGAGCGGCACCCATTTATAATCCACTACTGAGTAGACGGAGGAAGATAAGAACAATTCATGGTCGGTGAACGGAGTCTGACGCCAACAAGGACACATGAGACCACCTTAGAAACAAACAAAGCACAACAGTCACAAAATAGCCCACAGCTGTACAGAAGGGGTCCTGTGATGGCTCAGAGATAGAAAAGGAGCCCCTGGGTTCTGAAATTCACTGAATCTTCATATAGAGCATTCCTTCTCTGGCGTGTGTGTAGGAAAAACTTAACACTAAGTACTGTGCTATTTATTCTGTGTAACTTGTACTTCAACTTCAAAATGTGAAGAGCAAAGCCATTCTTTTCAGTACGATTACACAATTTAGTTGAACCTGAACCAGAGCACATGAGCTCAGATCTGGCTAAAGAGGGTGGCTGCAGAGGAATGCAGCTGTGGCCCACCTCCACCCCTGACCTACCCTCCCCTGATTCTTGTGGTTCAAGCTGTCTTCTGCTCTATTGATTTGAGAAGAGAATGCAGGATCCCCTGTCTTGGGCACCAGAACCCCAGGTTGAAAATTTCAACTCTAGAAATTAGAAGCTCTTAAGTTCCTGATCTAAGAATTGCATCGTTGGTTTCATTGGATCCAAGGCCTTCAGACCCAGGTGGAGCCATGATATTGCAGCTTGTAGACAGCTTGTTGCGGGGCTTCTCAGCCTCCACACTCAGGTAAGACAGAGCCCTAGAAAAATCTTTTCTCTCTACTTTGTTCTGACCTCGTAGAGAACCTTGACCATGCAGGGAGGACTAGGCTCAGAATCTGGAGAGGTGTTTGTGCTCAACACACATGTATTACTAGATTACTATTAAGCTTGATATAAAAATAAATTATAAGAAAAGGTTAAAATGAAAGAAATTATATTTTTACAGGCACTATGAACTGCTCCTCTCCTAGAAAAACTGAGCTTGAGGTATGGGTGGGTCAGACCTGATAGTGAGGTGAAACCCAGCTTCATTCACTGACTTCTTCTGTAAAAAACAGATGTGAAGGTTTGCTTAGCTTTCAAATTCGTACAATAAAATAAATTATAAGGTTGTTTTCCCCAGCTTTGACAGAATATTAAGTAAAATTCATTTTCATTTTAAAGACTCAGAACAATATGAAATGTCTATAAATCTTACATTTAAAACAGGAACTTAGTTTGCTTTGCAGGGTATTAACAGGAGTCAGGATGAGCCACCAGCCCACCATCTGATACATTTTGCAAAGGGAGAGATTTGCCATTTACGGATCAGTTGCGTGTTGCTTTCCTTCTGTGCACATGAGAGGTGCAGAAGCCTGGAGACAACTGTGGCTGTACCCCCTAATGGGTCATGTGTCTTTCATAACCATCCCCTCCAGGCACAGCAAATAGACTCAGTTTATGTACTCCCCTGAAATTGCTCCCCTCATTACAGGGTGGTGTCAGAAAGAAGTACCAGGGAAGAATGTCGTTTTGTAAAAGTAAGACAAATAGAGATGAAACAATCACTTTCATTCTTTGTTGTTGTTGAAGATTCTCGGTTGAACACAAAGCCCTTGTAGATAAGGAGGCAGCCGCCCCTCCTGAGGGAGAATCAGCGGATGTTAGTGGGTGTTGTCTGTCAGTTTCTGAAGATCCTCTTTTGATGTGTTCATATAGGCTTCTAATGGTTCCAATAACCTTCACTGAGTCAGCTTCATGTGGAGAGTGCTAGCTGTCTGGCCACCATTGCTGAGCCAAAACCTCACTGGCAAAAAAAGCAATGGGTCTCAGTGACTACACCCTAAGAGAGCAGGGTGGGGGATTAGCTAAAATGGCATGTGAAGATCACTGCCCCAAATGCTGCTTTGGGTATGAGAAGCCTCCATGATAACCAGGACTGAAACCCTAGAGTCTGGAAACCAGAGCAGCCACTCAAGTGGGAGGTGCCAGGAAACTGCCCAAGAGGATGTCAGTGTGGAAGGGATAGGGAGCCCAGACATCAGTAGGTGGAGATGAAAGGGGGACTGATTGCAGGTCTGGAGGATGCTGGGTGGCTGGGGGAACAGCACGAGGCTGAACTCAGGTTCAGATCCAGGCTGTTATCAGTGTCAAGTCCCATCATAGACCCAAGCAGTCACCATAGACACAAGAGTCTCAGCCTCTCTCTCTCTCTCTCTCTCTCTCTCTCTCTCTCTCTCTCTCTCTCTCTCTCTTTCCCTCCCTCCCCTTACACCAATTCAGGTAGCTTGGAAGGAAGAATGGAGAGACCTTGAAAGACAGAGTAAATTCTCACTGACAAATCCAGCTCCATCTTTCACTAGCAGTGGGACTTCAAACAAAACCAGAATAATAGGCTAAGGAGCCTCTGTGGGTGTTCTTTCTGAGAGCAAGCCAACTGCTGTGGACAACAATGACCCACTCTCTATGTATCAGGGTGTCTGCTCTTGCTTTCTGAGCTGCCACAGTGATGACCACTGGATGTCATGTTCCACAGGTCACCTCTTTCTAATGTTCTACCTGAGGAAACTTGACCTCCACTGGTGACCAGTCTCTTTGGAACCTTTGCTCCTCTGGGATACCCCCAGGAAGAACAAGCCCCTCTCACTTCCCCTGGTCTGTATCTCATCTTTGTCAGAACTATCACTTCACCTCATCACATACACCATGGCAGTGGGTGGGGCCCTGGCATCTCACCTAGTTTTGATCCAGCTGCTTGATCCAGCTGTGACTTTGGAATGTATCCCTCACTATTCATGTGTATAAGCTCTCCTATTTCTAATTGTAACTCTCAGGGGTGGAAGGGCAGGGGTCATCGTTGTGACTTACAAATGTGCAAGTGGATCAGGTTTGCTGGCTGGAACAGGGGAGAGAGTTTGTGGACAGAGCCAGAGCCAAAGCTTCCTGGCCCTAAGCTGCAGATCTAGTGCACAGATCTTCTCCTCCATAAGATCCCCTGATGAACAGACACAGACAGACGCACAGATGATGGAAGGGTGACAGACAACAGACAGATGGAAACCCAGGTCCTCAGGTACAAGGAGCTCTGGTATCATGGAGCACATGATGAACTCAATGGGAAGAAAGCTAACGGGCAGATAGACACCCCAACGTGTGTGTGAAGTATACAGGTTGTACTACTTTAGTCTTCTGACTTTGGGTTTGAAATTATATCTGAATAAGAAGTTTAAAACTCGCCTGCTTTACTTAATCTAGTGCTGCTGTCTACTGGTAGCATTCTACTCTTCCTTAGACTCGTCCATCGAGGGCCAAACCACAGCTCAGGAGTGGCAGTGTCCCCTAAAGCCTAGTGTACAGTGGGCCAGACATATGACACCTGAGAGTTTGGGGTGTCAATGGGTAGACCCACTTTTGCCTTCATGAAGTCTCTGCTTTGTGGGAAACCGTACAAGAGCTTTCTCTTTTCTCTCTGCTCACCCCAGCGCAGACCCAACCATGGTAGTCCAGTCACTTTCTGTGTTCTTCCTTGAGCTGCATGCAGGCTTCGCATTTACCCAGGAAGTTAGTGCCAGATGCTACCTTAGCACTCACGTTCCCTTACCTGGGATTGGGGGATGCCCTTTGTAGGTGAGCATCTGCTTACTCGAACCTCCAACTCTCCAAAGGCTTGATCATGGCAGGCCACAGAGGGGTCGCAGTACAGCTCAGTTAGCAAGAGGAGCCCTGGAGGAAGGAGCACGAGAGAGCAGGGCTGACAAGGGAAGTACCCAGGCCAGGAGGGGGTCGGGGTGAGGCCCTGCACTACAGGGAGAAGCAGGGGTGGAGGGAGGGATGCTTGGACAGAGATCTGGTGGACTGGAGTGCCAGGGAGAGGCTCGGCAAAAAGGAGAAGGGGTGCGCGCGAGGCGGGGACTGGGCCGAGGGGCGGGGCCGGGACTTGCAGCCTTGGAGGCGGAGAGGGCGATAGGCGCGAGACTGGGGAAATCCGCGTTGGGAGGCCCCGAGCTGGGGCTGGGGCTGCTGAGGGCGCCAAGGACCAAGGCGGCACGCTGAGCTAAGATGAGGGCGTCGGTGGTGCTGACCTGCTACTGCTGGTTGCTGGTGCGGGTGAGTGAACCCGCGCCCCCTTCCCGAAGAGGCGCATCCTGCAGTGGACCGCTGGACTCACCTCCCGAGTCCCAGCAGGAGCGGGCAGAGCGTGGGACCAGCGCAGACAATCCAGAGCAGGATGCATCCTGCTGAAGCCTTACCGCAACCTGGGCTGCTGGACTCACGGGCAGTTTTCCTATTCCCAACGCCGTCGCGGGTTCGCCAGAAGTGGGGTCCAGGTTCTCCTCGACCCCCGTCCCCGGAACGACCTGGGTCCTGGTTGGGCAATGCCCATGGAGTTGGGGACACTCCTAGCACCCAGCAAGAAGAGTGGCCACTGCCCGGGGCCACCTGCTCTGGCTTTGCTTCCGAGGGAAACTGCTGTTACTCTGTGGTTAAATATTTCTCTTTCCATCTCCTGGTCCGCGTGTTTGTTTAGTATGTGACAGAAGGAAAGTGCTAAGAAAGTTTCCTTTTGGAAATACTCTTCCCTCCCTCTCCCCCCTTCTTCTTCTTCTAAGAGAGCCTAAGGAACCCCCCCCCCAACCGAAGTTTGTTATACGGGTTTTTATGTAGTTCTCCAGAAATCTACCCTTTGTTTGAAAACCTTTCTTAAGAAAGAAAAGAAGGGTTTGAGCCTAATTTCTTGCGTTTCCTTCTCTGCTCTGAGAACTGTATCCCTGTGTCCCTGTGGAGCTCAAAGTTTCCACACATATGTAGGCCTCCAGCTGAGGAAGCCAACTAAGCTAAGCGTGTGCAGCAAGAGGGGAGGGGTTGTTTAAGGAAATCCATCCGTCATTGTTGATGAAATTGCAGTTTTCTGGAGCACATCTTCTCCGCCCCCCAAGGGCAGCTGAGGGAAGCTTCACGGGGATGCTCATGAAACCTCCGGACTCCATTCACTTTAACCTTTTAGATGTCCCCAAATGTCATTGTTCCCCATGTTCCAGGAATGTCAGAGATCACAGGCTTTTAGTACCTTCATTTATCATCTCATCGGTTCTGAAATTCAGAGCAGTGAGTTGCTGTTGCTTGACATCCAGATCTCTGCATTGTGGTCGTTGTGTGTAGCAATGAGCTGGTAAATCCAAGGTACCTCATGTGGTCTTTAAATGAAGTGAATGTGGCAGAGAATCCAACATTGAGTTTTGTCCTTTGGTTCTATTGGGAAATTGTATTCCTTGTTGGAATGGCTAGCTGGTCCATATCAATAGTAGAATAACTAAACACAGATATAGCTATACCTAACAGAGCAGGATTCCTTTGCATTACTGTCTTATAAAAGCAAAATTTTGTTAAGACAGAGAGAAACTGAGACAGGCAGGCAGACCGACAGACAGACAGACAGACAAGACAAGACAAGACAAGTAATGAGAGCAAGTACTCCATAAGCAGCCCAGCCTGGGAGGACACTAGTTATAAGAACAGCAATCAGAAAAATGCTGTCTTCCTGGACTGCGAGTTCATGGAAGGTTTTTTTTGCAGAAACCTTCCATGGTTCCTTGGACACGATCTGTTTCTCTCGGCTTTGCCTCTTCCATTTAAACCCTCTCATTTTTAAAAGGTGCTTCACACTAAGCTGCACAATGATAACAATATTATCTGTACGAATAGAGTTAAGTTTTGAGTGTGTCCTGAAGCTTATGAAAGTTCACTTAAGCTATTCTGACTCTGGGGTGATCACAGGGAGGGTCCTCAGGTACCCAGAATGTCTGTGCACACCCCACAACCAATAAGAATTAACTTGCTTTTCTTAAGCAAACCACAGACTATGAAAGGGGAGCTCTTCGATTCAGAGAGATGCACATTTCTAATGGCCAAGTGCTCTGAAGTTAGTAAGAACAACATATAATGCCAGTTTATTTTCCTGTTCAGAAAAAGTACTCGACTGGATTTTATGTTTGTTTCACAATATAAATAGTAAAGCTTTTCTTTCTTTTTTTTCTTTAATAACCACACCAGGAAAATGAAATAGCTACTTTAAAATGAATTTCAGCTTCAAAGAAATTTAGAAAGGTGAAGCTTTGGATCTTTCTGTAGATTTTTGTTTAACCCTTCTTGTGTGATTTTTAGTTACTTCTACTTCTTTAACTTAAACAGGTGAGCAGCATCCATCCAGAATGTCGCTTTCATCTGGAGATACAGGAAGAAGAGAGAAAATGTGCAGAACAGCTAAGCAGCCAGAAGGAGAATCACAGAGGTGGGTTTGCGGGTTAAGTCTAGGGGGGAGGGTTGGTCCTTGCTGTCCACACTTCTCAGATCCTTCCATAATTGATGGAATAGAGGTCACCTACACCTTAAAACAATAGTGCCACTTGCCACTGTTCTGGTGGGCCACAAGCAAAACTAATATAGCCTTGTGACACTGGGGATTTCGGCAAACCTTTTAAAAGAAAACCTCAATTCTTTACACCAACAGTTTCTATGGCTTGATGAGGTAACTCCTCCTAACATAATGTTAAGCTTTGTCATGCTCTGCAAAGGCAGCTCTGGTCCCCAGGAATAATGGCACATATCTGAATTCTTGGCTCTAAACTATTAGACATCCTTGAAGTGGGTCCAGCTAAGAATGATAGAAACTTGTCAGAAGCAAACAGGAAAATGGAACTTCAGTTTTCTGAAGACACACCTGCTGTAATACTGTGAGTTTGTTAGTTTGTCCTCTGACTGGAACAGAAAGTTTTCTGAGACACCAGGCCTTTGATTTGTGCCTCCTTCATGTTCACAGCCCCAAAGGCCCCTGGGTAACAGCCCAGGTATCAACAGCACAACTTTTTGTCTGGAATCTCTCTGCTCAACAGTCATGTGTATGCCTTTTTTCAAGAAAGAAATTAAACTCAGGTCCAACATTCCACTCTGAACCTCTTACCTAACAAAAGAGTTACAGCTGTATCACTAATGTGAAATGTCTAGGAACCACATTAAAACACGTTTTTTTACAAATGAGATTAATCTTAATAATGTATTTTATATTAACCTAAATTATTGACCTAATCATTTTGACTTATAAACAAGAAATTATTGTTTCCACATTGTTTCTTTCTGTCAAGTCTTATAACAGTGCATTTTTAAAGGATGATATTAGCACCTACCTTTTGGAACACATTTTAAGCTTCTAGTACCACAGATTGGTCAATGGCTCCCACACTATGCAAAAAGGTCAAAATAGGCACCTTTTTGTTCTACCTGTCTAAGACCCCAGTTTCCTCATCTGAAAGTGAAGGCTCCAGCTTGAAGCTTCCTTTTATGGCCTGTGATTTTACAGCACATATGTGGTTCTGAAGGCTACATTCCCCAAATTGTCTAGGTGACCTCAGTCCATCAACACAAATATAGTCAGTCAATCCCTCTGCCCCCATGAAGGGCTAGCTAAAGAACTGACTTCAGCAGGCAACAAATGAGAGATATGGGTCAGCACTGTGGTCACCGAGGCTGTCTCTGTTCAGTAATAATTCAAGAGTTAAGAAAAGCAATCCTGTGGCAAAGGCTAACACACACACACACACACACACACACACCCCAAGCAACGATGATAACAATAACAAGATAAAGAAGAGGAAGAGGAAATGCTCTTAGACATGAGGCTGGTGGATGACCTAGTAGCAAGGAGCACTTGCTGGGTTCCCAACGCCCAAGGTATCACGTTTATAACTACAGTTCCAAGGAATCCAGCGTCCTCTGCAGAACTCCGGAGTCTTCTGCATACATGTATGTATGCGTCCAGGAAAACATTCACACATATAAAATAGAAATAAATCTTTAAAAAAAAAAAAAGTAAAATTAAAATGGGAGCTAGGCTGACATCTGTGGCCAGTGATGGCTGGAGCTGCTGGTGGCTGAACTCCTAGGCTGGGGATTCCTGCTGATCGGCTCTCTCAAAGACAGCATCCCTAGACAAGCTTCCTAGGTTCCCAGAGGACAACCTGTATGAGCAGCCTAGGTAGAGTCTATGAAAACTGCCCAGATTTCCCTGGTGCTTGTGTGGCATGGCCAGGTGGATCAAGTCTGTAGG
Source organism: Rhynchomys soricoides (assembly GCA_019843965.1). NCBI lineage: Eukaryota > Metazoa > Chordata > Mammalia > Rodentia > Muridae > Rhynchomys > Rhynchomys soricoides. The sequence continues at coordinate 79,322 of JADRCH010000513.1, read as the reverse complement.
ACTTCTCCCTTGTTTGTCATACAGACAGACCTCATTGCAAGAACGGATGCCTACTTGGACGTTTCATGTTGTGGGCTCCTAGTTTCAATGTTAGCTTACACAAAAAATGTATGTGTATCTGATCTATCCACCTTTCAGTTCTGCAAGAATGTCTTGGTCATTAGCCAGCCACTGTCAGGAGAGCAGAGCTGACCATCAGCAGCCACTGTGCAGCTCCCAGAAGAAACAGCCTGTGACCCCAGTTCTCGTCTGCTCTCTGAAATATGCAGCGTTCCAATGCCAAGAATATAAATAGCAGTAGGTTACCAGGATGAAGATGCTGCAGGCAGTGGGAGCCAGAGGCTGTGCAGAGTCAGAGCTGAGGGAGCACTTCTAGCAGGACAAGGTCCCAGGACGTATCCTCACGCAGTCACAAGTAACATTGCTGAGTTCCTCCATCTGTGAGAGCTGCTTTCATATTCTGTGGCAGTGTGTAATTGGTCTAGAAGAACCTTAGAAATTAGAAACAAAGTAGCTTCGATGTTGGCAAAATAACTTCCACAACCCTAATATGGAACACTTCCACTTTGCTTTGTAAAGAATCAAGAAAACAAAACAAAAAGATGTAAATCCATACGAAACTAATGTCAATTCTAAAAAGGACTCAGAAAGCTGTGGAGGTATTTGGAGTCCTATAGTTTAATTTGATTCACTGCTAAGACAAGCTTAACCTTGACAGTATGTGGATGAGGAGCCTAACATCGCAGATGGTTGATTGAAGGTGGAGGAAGATTCTCTGGGAAGTCAGTATAGGAATTTTTCCTGCGGCTTCACATCACCTCATGCTCACATCTATGGCCACTCCAGGGCTTGGCAGAACAAACATTAGACTGGCATGCCTTGATAACCCCCTCCCTGAAAACTTAGGTGGTGTTTGCCAAAGGATGTGTTTCACTATAGTCAGCTTAGAACCTGGTAAAGGAAGGTGCTGAACAGTGGCCTTTGGTTTGTTTTAAACAGAGTACCAGACTCCTTGGAGGAACTTTGAGGACCTTGTTATTCCTTGCTGGCAAGCAGGACTGACAGTAGCCAGCCACAAGGTTGCAATAATAGCAAAAGATGGGAAATGTTGGGCCAGAGACAGACTCATCTGCTCCTCACATGGTGCATGAGCTTCACACTCACCAGGGTATACTTCTTTGAAGACTCTCAGATCCAAGGCCCATGCATCTGGGTCACAGCCCCACCCTAGAAAATCCTCAGTGTTTACCGCAGGTTGTTAGAATCCTGACAGCAAGTTGAGAATCCAAAGGGGGGTGCCTTAATTGCCAGACTGCCCAGAAGAACAGTGTCTCTGTTGCCCAAGGCTATTTGCATCTGACATCCTCTTAAGAGAAGCAGATGTGAACCATTAAGAGTCTCCTTAGAAGTTGCCCATGGAGGGGCTCAGGAGCCCACACTGGAGAACGTTTAGCAAACTGGGACAGCTTCTTTTTATTATCCAGGAATGATATGTGGTCACCAGTGACCACAGCACACTGGCCACTAGTCCTTCTACCCTGTTGTTCTTGAGACAGGGAAAGAGAAAATGTTTGGTTCCTGTTACATCTCACAAATGTTACACCATGCCTTTAAAAATATTTGAACTGGCTTTTACAGAAGGAATTAATGAACAGAAATTAGTGTTGGAAATTAGTGGCTATGAACGTAGAAAAAGTATTACAGTGAGAAATATGTCCATGCCTCTCCTCCCTTGCCCCGTGAAGCTGGCCATCCATGTTTTTATTCTGTGTCTTGATCCCTGTTCTCTCCTTTAGTTTGGAGGCTGTGTCTGCTCCACATTCTCCTTTGAATTTCTGTAATATCTAGTACATTCTTTCGGCTCCTTTCAGCAATTGAACTTTCAGTGGGGTGACAATATTTCTCTATTAGAAATGACATCCTAATGTCCTTAGGAATAAAATATCTCACTGGTACCTGATGAACTTCAAGTCACTAATCGTGAAATTAAGTCAGCTTCTCATGACCCAGTAAAGAGTGAGGTCTGTGTGATGCAGTTCTTCTTGTCAGTGATGATTGGACCCTGAGGAAAAAGCTTAAAGCAGAAGGAAAGCCAGGCTGTGTACTCCTACCAAGTGCTGAGGTCCAGGAATGGAATGTCATTTGCGTGACACAGACCTATCACAGTACGTAGGCACCGCAGGTCTTCAGTACACTCCTGTAGTACCTGAGACTTTCTCTGTTTAGTAAGAGTGAAGGGTCCTAGACTTGCTACCAGAAGCCCACCACCTCAGGGTACAGACATTGGGTCCATAAAGGAGGGCTTTCTAGGCCCTAGACTCTCTATACCTGCTGGCTCTGTATCCACTGCTTGTTAGAAACGGAGCAGAATTTTCTAGGAGGACATTGCCTCATTCTTCAGTGTCTGCTCAGAGACAAGAGTGCCACTTAAATGCTGAGCCACACATTCCAAGTCCCATTTGGTTCCTTCATCTTTGTATTCAGCCAAAGATGCCTGTCAGATGAGGATTTCTACCAGGTCACCACCTGCCTGGTGACATGAGCATTTTCTTTTCTTGGGCCTGTGTTGGCTTGTGAGATTCCAAGCATCGCCCTGTGTTCTTCTTTCTGAGGTCTAGACCCGGCTGCTCTTCCGTGTTGCTTTCCACATTATATATACCCTTGACATAAACCTCTTTCCATCTTTTCTGGATCTAAGCTAAGGCTTCTGGGAGCAGCTGTGGCTTTTCTAGATGAGACAACTCACTGGACAGGCATCACATGAGGTGGCACAGATAACCCCAGAGTCTGGGCTGCTCAAATATGGAATGAGGTGTTGTCTAACCTTTCCTGAGCTGCCCTGAGAAGACTTGTGATGGTAGACCACAAATATGGATAAGAATGAAATGCATGCCTACAATGAAGCTGTGCTGTACCTTATGGGCACCCTCCATGAGGTCAAACTGTCATTTAAAGCACTTTGTGGATATACACGTATACACACATGTTTTGCCAGAACATACTGGGAGTTACAAGGAAGGGGAGAGGGAATTTCCACCTGAGAGTTTGGTACTGGCATGAGAGATATGTGTCAGGCTGATCTTAGATATAGGAAGGAAGAGGGGGTTGTAGCAGTGGCAGGCTAGGAACATCAGCACCGATGAGGAAAGAGAGCAGAGCAGATATGTGTAGCCCCGAGGGTGGAGATACACTGAGGGCTTTGGAGAGGCAGGTGCTCAGTGTGAGCATGCTTTAAGAAGGTCAGGGCATCCTTGGAAATGAAGAAACATGACAAGCAAATAGCATTCAGGAGGAGAAATGAAATTGTTTCTTGTGGAAAGTGGTGGGGGAAAGCAACTCCCAGAAGCCATTTCAGGGAGCAAGAGGCAGAACTACAAGGATAGAAGTAAAGACCTGGAGGCTACAATGTGCAGTGCCACCCTACAGTGTTCCACAGAAGAAAGCCACTCAGAGCTCAGGGAAACCGCCTTCTGTGGGAATGGCTAAGCTTGTTACCATGCAGAAGCACTGGTAAAGGAAGAGATCCAACGGGGACTGTGCACAGCAGGGAGTGATAGACAATGCTCAGACTCTGCCTTGTACAGAAGGAAGAATCAAAGCTAGCTGGAAAGAGAATGTTCTAACTGCACAGCCCAGCCATCTCAGGGACATGTCAGTCCTTCACAACAGAAGCCAGAGCAGGAAGAAGTACTTAAGTCTCAGAACTGGCCTTGAGGGGTTGAGGGACAGGGTCTGTTCCCAAGAAGATGGGATGGTATCACTGACTCCTAACCCAAGGTACTGAATGCTAACCTTCCAGGGCCTAGGCACCCTGAAAAACATAGTCCTCTGGTTCTACATTGATACAATTCTGTCCTGGTTAAGGCTGAATGGTGGCTTGGCATTAACTTCCGTGAAGGGTTGGACTCACAACTTCCTGGAGTAGCCAGTACTTTGGTCTCCTTGCCTGGGTCAGTTCCTGCCTAGATAGAAGTCAGAGCCTGCTAGTAGATATACTGAGGTGTTCATGGGAAGTCACTGAGATCCATTGGCAGGATGTCTCATGCCAGTGATGTAGTCTCCAGATGGGATCTGCTGCTATGCAAAATGTTACCAGGCTCTGCCCAGCCTTGAACTTCTTGAGGTAACAGCCAGGCCCTGAGCCACAGTAGACTTTGGAGAAAAGCTTCTGGAATATTTCGTATGGGAGGAAATTATACCATCAGCATAAGCATTGTGAATATCCTGATGAGTCAGAGGGTCAACATTTTGCAAATATTCAGCACACGCATTGGTTAGGTACCAACATTCTGTCACCTTACTACCCACTGTCCACGTGGTGCCACATGAGGGTGCCAGGACCCATCAGATAAGAAACAGTCTCCTATCTTAAGGACTAGATTCTGCACTCAAATTTTAGGTGGCAGCGCCACATGGATTATAGTGACTCCTGCTGAAATGCACTGATATTGGGGTTTTAATGGATTGGGCAGAGTTCCCCTGCCAAAAAAAATAGGCTCTGTCCAGATCTGCATATTACTTTGTAAAATCCTTTTGTTCGTTCAGAAGATTCTGTTGCTTCTGGGTCTGAATCATGATGCAAACTTAGTTCAAGTCCCAGAATCTGGTTTCAACCTTCGGGACCCACCTTAACCCCAAAATAAACCTGCTGCTTTAGATGCAAAGGCCAGATATGAGCTGACTCCCAATGCCCTCCAGCAGCAGTTCCCTAAAAATAATGTTTCCAGGTCTTAACTGGCAGCTAATGCTTCATCCTAGAGACTGAGGATGAAATTCTAGCCACACCTTAGTTAGGGTATGAACATTTTACCTGGATCCTGTACAATGTCATGTGGCACTCCAAACACCAGGAGTCCTGGCTTTGAAGAGCCTTCTAGCCTGACCTGATTCACCACTGTTTCTCTACTACTAGGAGTAGTCACATTCATCAGCACACTCTTTGTCAAGAGTCTCCTCAGAGACATTGCTACTCCATCCACAGTGTGGTACCAAGCACAGTAGATGTTTAGAAACCCCCCTTTTTTAAAAAAAAAAATTATTTCTTTTATGTGAGTACGCTGTTACTCTCTTCAAGCACACCAGAAAGGGGCATCGGATCCCATTGCAGATGGTTGTGAGCCACCATGTGGTTGCTGGGAATTGAGCTCAGGACCTCTGGAAGAGCAGTCAGTGCTCCTAACCACTGAGCCATCTCTCCAGCCCCTAGAAACCTATTTTGAAAGCCTCATAAGCAGCATGACCAAAACCCATTTAAAACTGCAGGGCCAATAGGAAGGAGCAGTGTCCTGGCTAGCTTCTCTCTCCATGGATGGTTAGGTTCCTGATGGACCCTAAGCCTGTCCCATTAATAATCATTGGAATATCTTATAACCCCAGTGTGTGGTCATCTATACCCATATTAACAATCTCCAGAGAGGGGCATGCTTTCCTTGGGTGCTTATTCATTAGTTTTGACAAGCCATTGCTTTGGGTATTTCCCTCAAAAGTTTTCTTTGCTGTGCTTCTCCCAGTTACTGTCATATTCCTAATTGCAGCTTTCCTAAAATGGCATTTGGCAACATACCTAGATGAGCTAATGCATAGATGGAGTTCTGATCTCACTGGCAATATTTTAAGAACAAACGAACATCCTCAGAACAAAAGAAAGGGATGAATCCTCTCAGCAGAGATCCTGTAACCTCTCTCTACCCTCACAGCAACTAACTGAGCTGCCAAAGCCCTCAGAATAGCAACCATTGTTACATTTAGCAACTTGAGTAGCCAGCATCCAGAGCCATCTACAGAGAAACCAAGCACATTGCATTCACATTCCTAGGGGCTGTGAAATTCAGACACTGGTGGTCCACATCCTGCTTTCTGTGGAGATTTATCCATTGCTTTGAAGCCTTGTGTACAGTGAACGTTAAGACAAGAAAGTCCTGATTGTAAGCTGTCTGTGTGGATTCTAGACTTTTACCCAGGCAGATGTGAACATACATATTTACCCTGGATCAGTCATCAACAACAGGCAGAAAAGAAACCATTTGCACCCAAGGCCAGCTTGGTGAACTGTTATGTTTATTGGATTGCTTGTGGTAGCAACACTGTCATTCCCTGTACAGTTTCCAGGTAGCAACAATGAAGAGTCTTCTCTCTGCCTGCCCCAAGAAACTATTTACTGTTTGCATCATTTTGGGGAGAGACCTCAAATCTTTTAATTTTCATGGGTTTCCAGCATCTGTGGCCTCTCTCCTTCACACAAGAGTGTTCAAATTTGAAGAAAATAACTACACAAAAGTTTGGCAGTTCATGGAGCAGCTGTTCAGAGAAAAACATCCACATCTGCACTATGCTTCTTGTTCAGGAATAAATGCATTTGCTCTGCATGGTCAACTCAAGTAGGGGGCCTGAGTGCCCCACCTAATAGTAGGTGCCCAAAAGTGGCATTAGTTGAGATTTCTGAGCTGCAAGCCAAGTAAAGCGATAATGAAAACACATTAAATTTCTGTGGGTCTCAGTTGCCCCTGCAAGGCCCCAGAACACACTATTAGGTTGAGGGTAACAATTCCACACAAATCTGGTTTGGGCCTCTAGACTGTGAGCAGCCTGAGGGCCAGGCTAGCCTATGCCAACCCTAAGGTTGCAGCCAGGTGAGGAGGCAGCCATCCTGAAACTGCCTTGCATTCTCTTCCCCAGGGCTCCTTTAGAAGACCACAGAAGATTTACTTTTTGTGGTCACAATGCAGAGAAGCCAGCATCCTCCTATACCGAAACAACGTAGTGTCTCTGTGGGCCAACAAGCAGAAATCTGAGACAATTCAGGTCAGAATAGATGAATATAGTTCAGAGGAGGACAAACCACTTGTAAAAATTACCTTTTCCAATTCAGTTTCCAACTCCATCCAGCTCCGTCTCTGAGGTTGATGACAGGCAGAGAGGATCGGTGGATTTGATGGCACAGTGATGATTAGGTTTTTTTTTTTAAACTGTCGCTTTAGCACTTAGAAAAATCAAAAAAAAAAAACAAAAAAAACCAAAAAACCTTCCTGCTCAATGGTCACCTGAGCAGAGACAAGACAAAAGGCTGTACAAGAGCACCCTGAACATGTGAGCACCAGGAAGGTGTTCCTAGCACATGTGTGCCTAACACAGTCAAACCCTGGACAGGTATGCCTGCACAAGACACTCACAGTAAATACCGTGCACAAGTGGGCACCCCAGAAGGTGAGCCCGTGGGCAGGTGTGTTCTGGGCAGGTGTACCTCACACAGGACAGCTCGGGTTAGATTCACCCTGCACAGAGGAGCCCTAAATCAGAATACTATACACAGTTTACCTCTAAGAAGGTGAACCTTGGAAGAGGTATAGCCTGTACAAATGAGCCCTAAGAAGATGTGCCCTGCACAGGTCAGCACACCGAAGGATTACCAGGTGTGTTAGTATAGGCTCTGCTACTGGGTTGTCTTAACAGCAGGGCCTCAGAAGCGCTTAGCACCGTCTGTTTTCATATCTATTAATGATTTCTACCTGGGTTTACTGTTTGTAGGAGAAACATATTCACCTCTCCATGTAGTGTGTCTGAGACTGTAGAAGCAGGTGTTGAGAGGACTTTTTGAGGGCAAATCCCTGAGCAAAACTTAGAGGTCGGTCTGAGATTTCCCTCTGCACCTGCCTCGATGACTTATGACTAGTTAGTGCCTGTCCTCCTTCCTCAGCTGTTTAATATGGTGCAGGGAAACAGCCCTGGGAGAAAGGGAGAATTAGAAATGACAGCTGAATGCTGGTACTTGTTGAGTAGAAAAGGCTATGTAGGGGCTTTGTCATGTGATGTATAAAGATTAGATGACCCAGCAAGATGGCCTGCAGGGCTACTTCTGAATTCAGTCCATGGGTAGCACTGAGGCAGCTCCAGTGAGGGAGCTCACAATGCTCACAATGCTCACAATAGCAGGCAATGCTCGACCACAGCGTAGTCACTGCACAGCCACGTCATGTGTAAAGTGCAAGTCTCTTTGATGGTTTACGTGGAGGTATGGGCCTGAAGGACTTATCAGGTACTCTCAAGAGGATCCGCTCTGCTCCTAGCTCTCCTCTTTGGATCATGACCTAGGAAGCCTGGCACATCCATAGGATCCAAGAAGAACTCAAATTCTGTGTCCTGCCAGATGGTAGTTTTGGCCACAGCAAATTCTATGCAAGGAATGGCCAGGGTACAAGAAGTACTTTGTCTGGTTCTTCCTGAGGTAAGAAAAAAAAAAAACACTTTCTATAATAAACACTTGACCTTATCTTGTGTCTCCATCTGGAGCCAGTTGAGCTGAGCTGTCACAACTAAGGCCCTGACCGCTTTAATTCCTGTTATTAAGTTGCAGGGCGTCTCTCTCTTTCTCTCTCTCTCTCTCTCTCTCTCTCTCTCTCTCTCTCTCTCTCTCTTCTCTCTCTCTCTCTCCCTCCCTCTCCTGTATCCTTGCCATCTTCTCACATAAAGCACTCCTCTACTCACAAACCCACTGCTCAGATGGAACAGAAGCCCAAAGAGGAATATGTGACGTAAGGTGTGTAGGGTCCCCTCTGTCTGCTACATCAGCATGTCTCCTAACTGCTTTCCAAGGTGTTTGCAGCTGTCAGGATTCAAAGTGGCCTCTTAAAGCAGGAAAACAACATCCAGGGGTGTTTCTATTACCACTGGGCAGTAAAGAATTCTTTGGATAGCATCCTCAGGAGGACTTTTGGCTGTTTGCATGGACAGCTAAGGGGACTGCAGAGAATGGGCCCTGGAGGCTCAGGGACACAGGGGCAGAAGGCATTTAAATACCCCATCCCAGTGGCTGCACAGAAGAGGAGAACTCACTCCTTATCTTTGCATCTGTTGTGTGAGAGAGACTGATAAGACCACACAACTTGAGCTTCCCATAAGCACTGTCTGGGCCAGACTTCCTTGCCTCATTCCTTCGAGAACTTTCACCTCTGTGGTTTTAAACTTAAGCTTTTGAATGTGGAACGGAAGCTGTTCGTCAGTGAGGCTGTTCTCTCAATGGCACTGCTCACACTGGCTAGTGTCTTCCTTGGCTGCACACCCTGCATACAACCAAGGAAGAAAGGTCCAAGAAGGCTCCATCCAGAACAATCCACTCTCAAGCCAGTAATACCCAAGGACATCATACCATACCCAAAGCACAGCATGTGTGTGAACAAGCCTAGGTTGCCATGGCTGGAGCCCACAATCACCTGTTAAGTATGCAGAACCTGCCCCTAACCTTACTGAGCAGGAAAGTAGACAGAAGGAAGTGACACTGAATCTCAAGCCTGTGTAAAACTGATATAAACCCTTTGGGAGGAAGTAAATGAAGCTTTAAAAAAACTGCAAAGGATCTAGTGGTTTGCTACCTTCAGCTTTGCAGCCCCTTCAAATGCATGAATAGCAGAACACCTAGATATCTAGAAATATCACTCAGGAAGGACCAAATCACCAACCCCAGCAGCTAGCTCAAACCCAAAGGAAAGTCTCTGTACTGGCTAGTTTTGTGTCAACTTGACACAAGCTAGAGTCATCAGTGTAGAAGGAGCCTCAGTTGAGGAAATGTTTCCGTGAGATCTAGGCATTTTCTCAATTAATGATCAATGGAGGAGGGCCCAGCCCATTGTAGGTGATTCCATCCCTGGGCTGGTGGTTCTGGGTTCTATATGAAACCAGGCTGAGCAAGCCATGAGGAAGAAGCCAGTAAGCAGCACCTGGCCATGGCATCTGCATCATCTCCTGCCTCCAGTATCCTGCCCTGTTTGAGTTCCTGTCCTGACTTCCTTCATAATGAACAGCAATGTGGAAGTGTAAGTTGAATAAATCCTCTTCTTCTCAACTTGATTTTTTGGCCATGGTGTTTTGTCGCAGCAATAGAAATCCTAACCAAGACAGTGTCACTCAGTGTCTGGAAATGTTTAAGGTATGCAAATGATGACCCCCGCCTTAACCAGGCTCAGCTCACCAAACTACCAATTCTTTCCTAAGTATTCCCAGACTTAGGTCTCCTCAAGACTTAATCCATGAGGATCCAGTTTACCACACTGAAAGTGCAAATCAGCAAGAAAAATATAAGGACTCTCTTGTATTTTAAAACATGGTATGGAAACACAATGTCAATCTTGTTGAGCATTATAAAAGAGGGAACGTATGTCATTTGCCACAGCATGACGGGTTCAGAGGACTTAATGCATAGTAGAATAAGCCAGGTACAGCAAGGCAAGCTCCATAGAATTCACTTATGTGAAATCTAAGCCTGTTTCATACAACAAAAGGTAGAATGGTGTTACCAAAGGCCTGTTTTGGATGCTGTTTAGATGGCATGAAGTTTCAGCTGGGCAATAAAAACATGTCCTAATGACCTGTTGCACAGAGGGCTGGCTATAGTTAATGTAAACTAGAATGCTAACATAATTCCTTTTAAATTCTCTTACCACAAAGAAATTACATTTGAAGTGATAGATACACTAATCCGTTAATCCTTCAATGTATACATTGTATCAAGCATGTCGTCTACCCCATAAGTATATATAATTATTAGCCATCAGTTTAAAAAGCAATAGAACTTTTTTTAAAACTACACACAGTGTACACTGAAGTGTTTACATACTTCCAACCACAGGCCTGTTGCTTTCTTCAAAAATATAAAGTGAACACGCAAGCTGCTCCTACCTCAACAGTGTTGTGTGAGTATCTCACGGAAAAGCGCTTGGGCAGGAGGCTGTCTAATTAGCAGTATTCTTCTTGTGGACTGTCTAGAGAGATTTGCTCATTCTCCTGCTGCCCTTCTAAACCAAGTGTTCTCATGGCCCAGGATTTCCAACTAATGCTTTGCCTCTCCTTCTAGCCTGCAGCAGTATCTGGGACAACATCACATGCTGGCCCCCTGCAGACATTGGGGAAACTGTCACAGTGCCCTGCCCCAAAGTGTTCAGCAATATCTACAACAAACCAGGTATTTTGTATTGATTCCTGAGCTCACAACTGTTTTTGTCTGGGGAGTCAGTTTTTCCCAAAAAGAAGCAAGCTGGGCCTTGCTTCTTCTGGAGCCATGTGTTTACTCCCAGGTCCTCAGGGAGCCAGAGAACATCTGGCCCATGTTGGGTGAGTTCTCCTTTAAGGAAGCAGGAATACCCCAACCTCTGGAGCCTATATAGGCAAGCAGAGCAGATACAGAGGGAAAGACTGTATAATAAATTCTCAAGTGGCAAAGCAGAGAAAGTGTACATGCATGATACTAGAGATGGGGGGGGGGGGGGAGGAAGGTTTCCACAAAGTTGGAAGGTTGGAGAAAGAATTTGGGACGCTGCACGAAATACACTCCTGCTGACTAGTTTGCTGTTACCTAGAGTTTAGAGAATTTGATGCCATCTGCATCTCGGTCCTACAATGTTCTTTATGCATGTCTCGGGATCCAGGTTCCCATAACACAGAGGAATCTGTGTAGAAAAATAGAGATTAGAAGATACAACCAAAACGAGGAAAATGCAGTGCTTTGCAGAACTGGAAAATAGTTTTATCTAGGCAGACACTGAGGAGGAAAGCTGTGCAGAATGGTAATGTTATCAGGGACTCGGTCACTGACGGGGAACCTGGGCCCCTAGCCTACCTCTTTGGTCATTCATGGCCATGGTAGAGAATCTCAACCATTCTCAATATTCTGAATTCTAAAAGCTCTCCTCCAGTCCAGTCAGCAACATCTCCCTCAGGGGCTTGGTCATGAGTGCAAAGAGGCAGTCCAGTCTGAATGTCAGTGGGTCTGGTATGGCCTGAGTCAGAGGCCCCAGAGGGATACAAGTAGGTCCCCAGGGAAGGTGATGGGAGACTGGGACCTAGAGTCCTTCAAAGACTATGGAGTTGCATCTGCCCAATAGTGCTGGTTTCAGAATAATCAGCCTGGCAGGAACTGCTAACGTACATTGCCAGATAGGAGATGAGCTCTCAGTGCCTGGTGACTGCTCACTACCAGTGTACAGGTGGCCATCACCATACAGGAAAAATGTCAGAGCCTTTGGGTCAGAAAGCCTATCTCCTGCTCAAGTTCAATACTTACTGAGCCTGCAGGACCTTAGTGTCCCACCTGTAGAATGAGAGCAGCAATGTAAACCACACCTGCCTCTCAAGTCCACTCTGAGAATAAAGATGGATGTAAAGAAAAACCTTTATGGGCTGGAGAGATGCCTCAGCAGATAAGAGCACTGACTGCTCTACCAGAGTTCCTGAGTTCAATTCCCAGCAACCACATGGTGGCTCACAACCATCTATAATGGGATCTGATGCCCTCTTCTGGTGTGTCTGAAGACAGCTGCAGTGTACTCATATACATAAAGTAAATAAATAAATCTTTAAAAAAATTTTAAAAAGACCTTTATAAAACTGAAACATCTATACCATGTGGGTCCCACAAGTAGCCTGGACAAGGGACAGACAATCCACAGAGGATGAGGACATGTGTCATATCCTGATAAGAATCACTCCTGGTCACTTGAAATCACTAAAGCCCTTCTCTGTCCCTTTTCCACCAGGTCTATCCAAAGCTTCATACTCTTGCTGCTTTGTTTGGTCACCTGCCACATTCTTTGTAAATAGAGTGAATGCTTCATTTCTGATAAATTTGAGATTATTTAGGAATAAACGGTGGGATTTTAAAATCACAAAACTGGCCAGGCGTGGTGGCACACTCCTTTAATCCCAGCACTCGGGAGGCAGAGGCAGGCGGATTTCTGAGTTCGAGGCCAGCCTGGTCTACAGAGTGAGTTCCAGGACAGCCAGGGCTACACAGAGAAACCCTGTCTCAAAATAAATAAATAAATAAATAAATAAATAAATAAATAAAATCACAAAACTGTTCTATTTCTGACTATTTAAATCTCAATCACATGTTTTCTTCCAACTGGTAGCCAAGAGGAAACTGACCTATGCTGCTTCTTAATTATAGAAGGTGAGGGACGGGACAAATGGAGAAGGGACAAGAGTTAAAAAATAAAGAAGAACAAGAGAGGTCGCTCCAGAGCTCTAGGCCTGGCCACCAGCACTCTGATAGATGCAGACATCAGAATATGCTAAGGGTTGTCATTCAGCTTCATAATACCGGCTCTGAAGCTTTGCGGGTTGCAATCAGGTCTCGCCCCTCTTTTACCATTCTGTGATACAGTGGGTACACTAGGCCCTGGCAGGGAGGTCTCGGGAGTAAGGAAGCCATGCAGAGCAACTAAGGAAGGACTTCTGGGCAGCCTCAGTCACTTGCTGATTAGGGCTTCAGCTTGTCCTATCATCCTTGATCATGAGACTAGCTTTCAAGGACCAATCATACGAAATTTACTTTCCAGGAAACATAAGCAAAAACTGCACTAGTGATGGATGGTCGGAGACATTTCCAGATTTCACAGATGCATGTGGCTACAATGACACCGTGGAAGAAAGTGAGGTAGGTGCCCGACCGGCCACACAAGCTCCACTCATGGACACTGCAAACGGACAACATTCTCTACAGGTCTCCTTACCTCTAGCGGTACGGCTTCTTAATCCACACTTGGTCTCTGATATGCTGTGGCATTTGGGATTTGCTGATTCTGCATTTATAGTTTTGCCATTATCTGGATTCCTGGGAAGCAGATCTGATCCCACAGTACACAAGTCCAATGCCAGACGTCTCCGTACGTTCCGAAGCTGGGTCTGTTTGTAGCTGCTGGTGTCTTATCTCAGGCCACTCTGGCCAGCTGCCAAGAGTCTCTCCATTCATAGCTACAGCACTCACCCAACCATTTCTAAGACAGAGTACCACACTCATGAGTAGATCTTCCGTAAGAACATAATTGCTGGTGATCTGGACATTCGTGAGTCAGCTCCGTACCTTTGCCTGGCTCCATCTCCACCCTGGCAGCTTAGTGTGTCCCTGAAGCACCTTCCTTTGTGCTTGACCACTGTCTCCTCCTCCTCAGCCTGGGGCATCTTCTCACTGCAAGGAGGACTTGAGCTCCTTACAAACCCACATTCACTGACTGCTCAGTAAGATATTGAATGTAGGGGAGGCTCTACAGAGACCCAGTAAATAGCCAAACACAGATTCCTCCACACAGCCAGAGAGCACACTCACCTCGTGCCTCAGGTCGCCTCCTGCCTGTCACGGTGCCTTCTCACCCTCTGTGGCAGCAGCACTGCTTCTAGGAGTTGACCCACTTGCCTCAGACTAATTGCTTTCCTTTCATTATTAAGGTTTATAATTCAAAGCCAAAAGATTATGAAACTCAAGGAAAGAAAACACCATGTTGTGGATGCTCCACTAGCTGAGGGCACTATTCCTGTACAATAACAGTGTAGCAGCCACAGAGTTGCCTGTGTTCTCTGAGCCAGACACTCAGATTTGATGGCACCAATTCCACAGATAGGTACTCAAGCTTGGGAAAACGCTGTGATGTGCTGGCCTTCATCTGTCTGACTTTACAACTTGCTCCCACGCATGCTTTCATGTTTCCATGAGACAGAGAACCCACTGGACTCCTACTCTCTTCAGCTGCATTACTGGAAGTCTTAGCTCTGGACTGGGATGTTGGCTGGGATTCCAGCCCTCTGGCACACTCAGAACACCATGGAGAGGGTTCTACACTGCATCCTGCACAGTGAAACAAAGCTGAGAGATGAACCAGTGTTGAAGACCACGATTCCTTGCATTTGAATAGAGGCCAGCTCACTTCTGACCCACTAACACACCCAGAAGCCCATACACAAACCCCTGGTCAGATGTAGAAACAGAGAACCTGTGTCTTTTCTGTCCCCTGTACTGCACACTCTGATGGCCTGATTCTGTTGTTTGGTCTCACTTGATGAACTCCCAAAGAAAATAGGTTTCTTTTCTGGCTGGTGACACTGTGGTGCTGCCTGCCTGTTCTGTTGTGTGTAATCACTGCCTTTAGTTTCTCTGTGACATGTGTATCCCGTGTTCTCTGTGGCTGTGATTATTGGTAAAGCCGTGGGTGGTACCCATCCCCCTAGAATGGCTGCTGAGCACACAGGACGATTGTGTGATCTGGACTTGGTGATTACAGAGTGTACTGAATTTCATGTCGCTGAACCCCACCCACATATCCTAGAGACCAACCTCAAGAGGTTTACTAAGCTGAGTCAGGCTCACGTACCTGGAGAATGCAGACAACAGACAGCTACTTAGGATGCAGCTGAAGTCAAGGAGCAGAGAGACTACTGAGGCAGAAATGTCCCCACCCTAGGTCACCTGCATCCTACATGTGTGACTAGAGGCCAAAATTCTCAGACTGCCCTGCTTCCTCATTTACCAAATCCCTGAAATGGTTTTCTTCTGTCCTATCTGTAATGCCACCATCCTCGGAGTCACCTTGATGCCAAATGATGCTTACCATTTCACCCTTGTATAATACTGAACCCCCATAAATATGGACCCAAATCCCACAAGGGCCTTTGGTAGGAACACAAAAAGCAAAATTCTGAGCATTCTGGCATGTAGCTCTGAGGGCTGCATTCTTAGAAGCCCCTTTTTTGTCTGCACACAGAGATAGGCAAAAACCCATGTGAAAGCTCAAAGCTCTATCCATGTGGAATAAGATCTGAAACATGTTTTTACAGAAGACAAGAGTGCACATTAAACTGCCCTAATGCATTTTGATGAGTTGTCTCTAGGAAGTTTCCCACTGGCCTTCTGGGAGTGAGCACCACCTCAGCTCAGGCTCTGAGTCTGCAGAGATAGTTCTTAAGTCCTCTTCTGAGTATGCTGAGTTCTGATCCAGAGCAGGGATGATGGCCATGGCTTCAACCCCATCCCTCTGAAGCTGGTCAGTGAGACAAGATCACCTGGTTTGGGGCCATGGAGACAAATCAAGTAGCCATGAATCTCAGGACTTCTGTGAGGGATCACAGTAGGCGAGGATTCCCACTTCTAGGTGGGATTGTCTGCCCTGTGAGCCTGCAGATGGGATTTGCTTTGTATCTGAACATAGACTGTGCTGAGCAGTGTCCTGGGGATGCTTCGACACTCTCTTCTTAGCCCCATGTGCAGGTCCCTCGGGGAGGCCTGGGAGACACACACACACATGCTTTCACCTCTTGTGTGTACAAAGGTCTCTGGGAGCCTGTGTTCTGAGCTCTCCCCAGTTACGAGACACTGGAAAACTCCTGAGGCCCATTCGGTGCTTCTGAGGGGGTTATAATTAAACCCTGCCTGTGTGAGGCATGGTTTCTGATCCCTCATGCATTCTGTCTGTTTTGAAGAACTATTTTTGTTCTTAATTAAACATTTCAGAGATTCTTCAAATAGCATAAATTTATAATAATGGATTAAAAAGTCAAAATATTTTAATGCAAAAGGCAATAAAAATGATGGACCAAAGTCAAAATGAGTAATGCTTCCCAATTGCAGCTTACACACTTTAAATACTTTAGATACTAGGTTGTTTCACAGACTCCTTGATATATAAAACTATGCCAAATAGGGTGACATCACAGATGCCCTGAGCACAGAACAGACTGCATCTGGGCTCTGGGCACACACACACACACACACACACACACACGGCCCAAGCTGAGGCCCCTTGTCAAGGAATATAGAGGCATAGGAGAGATGACTATGTGTAGAAGACCAGCTCTTTTTTGTCTTCTTTAAATTGAAAAGCCATACAATATATTCTGAAGGTGGTTTCCTTCTCCCATCCTTCCAGATCCAACTCCATGGCTTCTTTCTCTCTATTTTAAAACAACAAACAGGCAAAGAAACAAGATTTAATTTTAAAAAGCAGTGAAAAGGCACAGGAAACACACAGAGACAGACAGACAGACAGAGAATCCACAAAAGCACAAAACTGGAAACCACAATATACATGTAAAAGATCAGTAAAATAGAAAATTCCCCCAACAAAGCAATATGAAACAAAAACCCAAAAAAACTAAGTTCATCGCTCTCTAATTGGATTTAGGACCCACTATACAAGATGGAGCCCATGCCTAATTCTGCTTGGGTGGCTGAGAGCCTGAGTCTAGACTAGCCGTAGGCCTGGGGAAAGCCCAGGTCTTCTTGCCTGAAACAGCTTGAGCTTTTGCCTCAGCATCGCACTTTCTCCTCAGATTTGTGTTTTGGGGGTATCCCATTCACATGTAATCATATTCTCCCATGAGGGTTATGTGGGTGATCATTGTTGCTTTCAAAATACATTAAAAGAAATAAATACATGTCACAAAAACCATAGGCTCGGCTACATATGGAAGAATAATAAGGTCAAATTACAGTGCCAGGAATCCCTTTGAGGAGAGATGTTGGGGTCCTTGGGGCTTCGGCATAGTGCCCTGAGCTGCCTATATGGCCATAACTCACTTGGGAACAAGGAGCCACCTCTGTTATGCCTTCCTACCTGGCTCTCAAATGAAGAATCATTTTGGCTAAATTTAGAAGAGAGTGTTTGGCACTTGTGTCAAGTAGACACATTTCTTCCATATTATTTGATATTGCTAAAAATAGTTATACCTTCTTCTCCCAGCATCCTCCACACTATCCATTCTCCCTAATAGGGTTCTTCATACTTACCATGGCTGATAACATAGACCACACCATCAACCCTCTGGCGCCATGAAGGCACTTGACCCTTAACAGCCTAATAATAGGTTGGTAGTCCTAGGAGTGGAAGGAGGAATCCACAGGGAGCCTCTCTGACAATCCAGAATTACCACCTACAGGGATGTGTCAGGATGAGAGTTCTTGGACATCAGTTCCAGTGCTCACCAGGTGACAGGTTCCAGCAGGAGCTCACAGGGACAAAGGCTCATTTACATATAGATTATAATCACTCCATGTTGTGGTGTCTCTGTTTTACCTTGCATCATAAGGCTTGTGTTTCATAATGTTTAAGGCACATTGTGTGCCAAGCTTAATGCCAGATAGTAGTGAGAAGAAAAGGTTTAGGGAAGTCAGAGTGAGATCAGCTGTGGACAAAATAGGCTTGGTTACTTGAAAAGGCTAGGCAAGGAGCTACCCCACAGACGGTGTGGCAGAGAACTGGGATCCCAGTTACCCAGGGCCCTATGGCTGACCTTGGATTCACACAAGTGTGATCAAGAAGTTGCCTTGTGAAGACAGACAGAGTTATCTGTCATGCTTACTCCTGTTTTAACAGAAGCTTCACACACGGGCTTGATGCTGTGCAGTAAACCATTAATTCTCTTCAAGGCCAAAGGAGAAACAAGGCAGGGAAAGGCTGCCTAGGAACATACTATGGTTCTCCAGATTCTTAAAGCCCCTCCATTGAAAAATACTACCCTTGTCATAGTCAGGGTTTCTATTCCTGCACAAACATCATGACCAAGAAGCAAGTTGGGGAGGAAAGGGTTTATTCAGCTTACACTTCCAGGCTGCTGTTCATCACAAAAGGAAGTCAGGACTGGAACTCAAGCAGGTCAGGGATGAGGAGCTGATACAGAGGCCATGGAGGGATGCTGCTTACTGGCTTGCTTCTCCTGGCTTATTCAGCTGGCTTTCTTATAGAGACAAAGACTACCAGCCCACAGATGGCACCACCCACAAGGGGCCCTCTCTTCTTGGTCACTAATTGAGGAAATACCTTACCACTGGATCTCATGGAGGCATTTTCTCAACGGAAACTCCTTTCTCTGTAACTCCAGCTTGTGTCAAGTTGACACAAAACCAGCTAGTACAACCCTATAGCTGAAAGTTGATACAAACCAGACAATGAAAGGGCTGAAGAGCAGTCTATGAAGACAGCTACCCAGGGAAAGTACAAGCTAAAGTCATCGCTATGCCTCAGTCTACAGAGTCCCCTCTTCCCTTTTTAAGAGCGTATCTTGTTGATCCAGCACCATTTGTTGAAGATGCTGGGTTTTTTTCCACTGTATGGTTTTAGCTCCTTTGTTGAAGATCAAGTGACCATATGTGTGTGGGTTCATTTCTGGGTCATCGATTCTATTCCATTGATCTACCTGCCTGCCATTGTACCAATACCATGCAGTTTTTAACTGGCGGTCTACATGTGGAAGATTGCGAATTGATCCATTCCTATCACCCTGTCCACTCAAGTCCAAGTGGATCAAGGACCTTCACATAAAACCAGATACACTGAATCTAATAGAAGAGAAAGTGGTGAAGAATCTCGAATACTTGGGCACAGGGGAATTGTTCCTGAACAGAACACCAATGGCTTGTGCTCTAAGATCAAGAATTGACAGATGGGACCCCATAAAATTACAAACCTTCTGTAAGGCAAAGGACACTGTGAATAGTGCAAAACGGCAACCTACAGATTGGGAAAAGATCTTTACCAATCCTACATCTGATAGAGGGCTAATATCCAAAGTATACAAAGAACTCAAGAAGCTAGACGTCAGAGATCCAAATAACCCTATCAAAAAATGGGGAAGTGAGCTAAACAGAGAATTCTCAACTGAGGAAACTCGAATGGCCGAGAAGCACCTAAAGAAATGTTCAGCATCCTTAGTCATCAGGGAAATGCAAATCAAAACAACCCTGAGATTTCACCTCACACCAGTCAGAATGGCTAAGATCAAAAACTCAGGTGATAGCAGACGCTGGCGAGGATGTGGAGAAAGAGGAACACTCCTCCATTGCTGGTGGGAATGCAAGCTGATACAACCTCTATGGAAATCAGTTTGGCGGACCCTCAGAAAAATGAACATAATACTACCTGTGGACCCAGCTATTCCACTCCTGGGCATATACCCAGAAGATGCTCCAACATGTAATAAAGACACATGTTCCACTATGTTCATAGCAGCCATATTTATAATAGCCAGAAGCTGGAAACAACCCAGATGTCCCTCCACAGAGGAATGGATACAGAAAATGTGGTACATTTACACAACAGAATAGTACTCAGCTATTAAAAACAATGACTTCATGAAATTCGTAGACAAATGGATGGATCTTGAAGATATCATCCTGAGCAAGGTAACGCAGTCAGAAAAGAATGAACATGGTATGTACTCACTGTTAAGAGGTTATTAGCCCAAAAGTTTGAGATACCCAAGAGTCACTTCGCAGCAACAGTAGTTCTGAGTGTGATGTCCCAAATGGAGGGCTTGGAGAAAGGACTGAAGGAGCTGAGGGAGTGTGCAGCCCCAGGGAGGTAGCAACAGTGGCGACTGGCCTGACCCCCCCGATACTTCTGGAGACTGATCCACCACCTAAAGAATACACATGGAGAGACCCATGGTGCTGGCCACAAATGCGGCAGAGGAGGGTCTTGTTATCCGTCAGGGGGAGGAGAGGCCCTTGGGTCTGAGAGTGTTAGATCCCCCAGTATAGGAGAATGACAAGGAGGAAAGACGAGAGTGGGTGGGTGGGTGGGAAGGTAGGTTGGAAAATATCCCCATATTGGCAGGGGGAAGGCGGAGGGAATGGGGAGATTCCAAAGGGGAGATCTGAAACATTTGAAATGAAAATAAATATATAAATAAAAATAAAAACAAACAAAAAGAGCGTATCTTGATCCCTCTGGGATCTTAAGTCAAAATAATTTTTCTTTAATAAAAATAAAAGCCTATCTTGAGATAAATTATTTGCTGAGATAGATTAGGCACAATTTTCTAGATGACAGCATTTGATGAGCTTCTTGGTCCTCTCTTACCTGCAGCATCTCTCTGTGGTGGGTGCAGATCCTCCAAAGAAAGGTTGTAAACCCTGAAGTTTCATGAGGACAGATAGAAAGTCCCACACTTCCAGTGTGCTAAATTCACAGTTCTTCTCCACCTCCCTAGAGTTCAGAAGACATCTACTGAGGAGACTCTAGGTCAAGCCAGGTCAAACAGCCTCAGGTTCAAATCCTGGAACACCATCTGTTTTCCTGTCAGGACACCAGTGTCTGGAGACACCATATATTCCCTGTTTGTGTTGGACTTCCTAGGGTCTCCTAGAGTTTTAAGTCAAATGTCAGAATATTTGATAATAGAGCAAAGACTGCCAGTTCTAGGTCAGCTGCCTTCTTGTTTTAAAATCATAAACTCTGCCTATGTATAAAATGCTCAGTGGAATAAGAAGCTACCAAATATTTTTATTTTCTTACCTCAAAAATTCTACATCAGGGTTTTAAAATAAATTTCTCTCCCTGTTTATCTCACCACTAGAAAGAAACACTCAGTTCTATTTAAAATAAGGTGTACAAATTAGACAAAAGGATGTCACACTGTTTGTGGGCTGCCTTCCCAATAGCTCCTGAGCATGCTCAAAATCACCCTAGAGGTATATATAGGCTCAAGTTCATTCTGCATTCACCCTTGAACTGGGCTCATAATCTCCATGGGACCTGTGACCACACAGACCTCACCACTAGAAACCAGCATTCCCCTAAGCTGGCTACATGGCTTTTTCCTTTGACATCCTCAAGAAAAAATTATATCCTCAGGAGGATGTATGTCCCCAGGAGTGTCTGTATCCTCAAGGAGAGGCCATGTCTGCAAGAAAAGCTGAGTCCTCAAGAAAGACTATGACCCCATGAGAAGATACCATATCCCCAAGAGAAGTTAGATTCTTTTTGAGAGGCTTGGTTCCTGCAGCAGCTGAGATGGTGACCTAGTAACTTCTGATCAGCAGCAGCCAACATTTGTGTCTGCTCCAGAGTATCTAAGTGACCACTGACCATCACCCCAATGTAGCCTGGAGCCTGTCCCAAATGAGTCCAGCAGAGCCACTTCCTCTGACAAAGAGGTAAATGGTTGGAGGGTAAACACATTATGAGCAATGTTGTGCTGAGACTAAAGGAGAAGCCACTGCTACTCTGAAAGCAAGGGATGTAAATTCAGTCCTGATCAGAAGACACTACCCAGAAAAGAGCCTCCTCCAAGAAAGACTAGGGATACATGGTCTGCATCTTACCTCTCATGGCCTCTTAAATAACAGAGAAGTCTCCCAGGATTTTGGGATTATCTTCCATTGACAGGTAGGAGCCCAAGCTCAGGACCCCTCCCATTACACTAAGACATCCAACCAGATTTAATCAAGACCTTGGAAAGAGAGTTACAGACTCTCTTACAAAAAAACAGTGAATATACAGATGTGATGTTCTGTCCTTCCAGGCAGACTTTCTTGGGGTCTCCTGCAATCTGTAGGAGGAATAAAACTTCATTTCAGACTCAGGATTCTGTGTCTGTAGCTACTCAGCACTAGAAAACCTTTTGACAGAGCCTTCAGCTGAGAGAAGTGGTCATTGTTGTGGAAAACAAATTTTTCCTGAGTAAGGTAAAAGGCATCCTTAATTTGTGGATAAGTTAATCATCCTGGGTATATATTTGGTCCTAGTATCCATGGGTTCTTTGCCCTTGCATTCAGCTAGATTCAGATACAAAGCAGTATCCCATGGCTGTTGTGCTGCACAACCATGGTGGCTGTACTGAACACAGACAGATGATTTTAGTCATTTGCCCCTAAACAATGCCTCATAACAGCTATCACAGGGAGCTTACATTGTACTAGTTAACATAGCCCCGTGGATGACATAAGCATATGAAAGGATTGCACAGGTTATGAGCAAACACTACAACACTTATGCAAAGAACTTGAGATCTGTAACTTTTATGTCTTGAGATCCTAGAAGTTGTTCCCATGTGTTCTAAGGGATGATAAAGAGCCTATTTCTCCAGGTCAATGATTGTGCCTCCTTGGCTAATCACTCCTTCCTATAGTCCCAGAGACTGTAAGGAAGAAAATCTTCCTGATCATCAAAACCTCAGAAGTTTCTGTAAAATGAATTATTTTAATGTGAGTATAAACAGTTTATTAATCTGGTGGCTGTATTTCTTTACCTTAGCTAGTCCCCAATAATCACACAAAGAAACCAAGATTTATTTCAAGCTTCACCTCAATGCTTGGGCCATTATATGATTTACTTTAACCCCCTACACTAATCTAGCTACCTCCAAGCCCCAGCCCCATGATACTTGCAATTTAAAATTGTTCCAGCTTTCTCTGATTCAGATGGTTTCTTCACATGGTGTCTTCTTGGACCCTGCCCTCCTCACGGCCAATCTGAATCGCCCCCACCCCTCCTTCCCCTGGATGACTGAAGTTCTAGCCTATTCTCTCTTCTTCCAAGCCATTAGGTGATCAGCATTTATTGACAAAACACAGAATAAATGGTAAGAATTGTTTGCACAAATGAGATGGGGTGGGAGAGATTATTGACCTAAGCATTATAATGCCATGTCCGGATTAAAACAAGAAATGCCATCAGAGAAACCAGCATTTGAATGCACAATGCACAAAAAACATTGTGCCTACATGTGTCATCAAACTTGAAACAGTGGCTATGAACCCGGGGTAGACCTCATCCTCTTGGCTTCAAGCATCAGCACCATGGCCAGTTCTGCATGCAGATTTCATCCCCATTAAGCCTCAGCCCAGCTAGAAGTACTCTTGCTTCCATTTTATTGTGTGGGAAACAGTTGAAAATAGTTGCATAAGCCACATAATCCTCAGTAACTGAGGATTTGGACCACCAATGTAAGACATTAAGCATTAGAATAAGCGCCAAGAAAGATCGTTATCCTGACTGATGGCTAGTGCATCCTATGTGTAGATACATGTTTGTCAGTGCAGAAATCTGAGATAAGTAGGCAACTATATGTTTCCCCATCTATAAAATGAAGTCAGCAAATAAACTGCTCACTTCTTCAAAGTATAATTGAGATTCTAGACCTCACTTCTGATGCACTGTTGGCAGGCTGCTTTCTGTGCCACATCCGAGATGGTGTTCTTGAGACTATAGCATGCTCCATAGTTTGTGACTGATAGGGGGCCTTGTTGGGAGCAATGGATGACCTGGGAGAGAAATAAAAGGGACTGGGACCATGGGTGTTGCTGTCACTGTGTCCTCTGTAGTTTGTTGGGATATAGACACAGTCCAGAATATAAGAATAACAACCAAAAATACAAACACAAGATATACTTACCTCATGGGGAAATTCATACCTCCTTGCTACTGTCTGAAAACCTACCTCCCCAGCACCATGCCTGCAGAAGTGGGTACCATGACCTCACTAACCCTGGAAACCTGGCAAGGATTCCAATACCAGGCATGATTTCCCTCCTGTTGAGTGGACCACAAGTCCAATTAGACAGCTGTTGGTTGCCAACAATATAAGAGTGCTACTTTTTGCACCTTTATGCATATCTTGCCATGCTAGTCATTTCTGTGTTTCATAAGTTTTGTAGCTGAGAAAGACAGTTTAATTGCTTCCCTTCCTTGGAAGTTTGCATAGTATTTTCTAAAACTGTCAAAGCAGGACCACAAGAAAGAAGCTTTCAGGTCAGATCTAGCTTGAGTCATACAAGTCTTATGTCTGTCCTAAGTATGTGGTTGGTTTCTTTGGTAATAAGGGCCAAGCCTCAACCCTTGAGAGACATACAAGGGCCACTTGACTATCCACTAAAAGCAATTTACAGATTCAATATCACCCCAATAAAAATATCAGAAACATTCTTCACAAAACCAGAAAAAAAATTCATATGGAACCAAGAAAGACTTTGATGGCCAAATCAATCTCAAATAAAGAATACTAGAGGAATTGCTATTTTAGACTTCAAGATATATTATATAGTTATTGTAATAAAGACAATATGGTATTGGCACAAGACAGATTTGTAGGCCAATGTCAATAAAATAGAAAATCCAAGCATGAGTCCTTACAACTACAGCTACCTGATACATGACAAAGAGGCAAAAATTTACACACTGGAGAAAAGATGGCATCTTCAACAAATGGTGCCGGGAAAAACGTATTTTCATATGCAGAAAAAAATGAAATTAGACCCATATCTATTACCCTGCATAAAAATTAGATCCAAGTGAATCAAAGATGTCACTTTGAAACCTGAAGAACTGAATCTGCTAGATAATATAGGCAGCATCCTATAAGACATAGGTGTTAGGAAAGGATTTTCTAAACAGGACTCCATTTGCCAAGGAGCTAAGACAAGAATTGACACCTAAGGCCTCATAAAACTAAAACACTTCTGTACAGCTAAGAAAATAATCAAATGAGGAAAAAAGAAACCCACAGAATGGAAGAGAATCTTTGCCAGATATACATCTGACAGAGAATTAATAATCCAGAACATACAAACAAACAAGCAAAAAAAAAAAAAAAAAAACCACACAACCAATTTTACAATGGCCTAGTGATCCAAACAAAGAGTTCTTAATAAAAGAAACAAAAATGGCTAAGAAGTACCTCAAAATTACTCATTATTCTTAGCAATTATGAAAACACAAAATAAATTAGTATTGAGAGTTCATCTTACCCCAGTAAAAATGATTAAGACTAACAAAATAACTGACAACAAATGCTGGTGAGGCTGTTGAGAAAGGTGAACACTCATTCCCTATTTGTGGAGATGCAAATTGGTTGAGCAGACAGCAACTCTGAGATCAGTATGGAGAATTCTCAAAATTTTAATTTTTTTTTTAAAAATTCTATATGTCCCAGATATATCATTCCTCGGTGTATGCTCAAAAGACTCAATGTCCTACTAAACAATAGTTACTCCACTATGTTCATTGCTATTCTGCTCACAATAGCCAGGAAACAACCTAAATGTCATTTAGCTGATGACTGGTTAATGAAAATGTGGTATATACACACTGTAGAATACTATTCAGCTATAAATAAAAATGAAAATTTCAGGTAAATAGATGGAACTATTATATTGGAATAATATATCGATGGAAGGATTATATTGAGTGAGATAACCTAGATGATCAGCTTCCTTTTTTACACAACCTAGTTGCATACAACCAGCCCAGGGATGTCCCTCCCACATCAATAAATCTTCAAGAAAATACTCCATAGACATGGCAAAAGCCAATCTAATGTATCCAATTCTTCAATTTCCATTTTTCTAGGTGATTCTAGTTTGTGTCAATATAAGCTAACCAGCATAACTGACCCATTGTCAACATAACAAACACATCACTATTAAACCATAACCTTGCCTTTTTTATTTATCCCCTAATATCTAATGTTAGTATCACAATATAAAGCATAGTATTACTTTTAAAGTCTTTAAAGAATCTCACTTTAAACTTTTAAAGTCTCTTTAAAATACCCAAAGTGTCTTAACTGCAGGTTTCTATAAAATCAAAACCAAGTTAAATAATTTCTTACTCCAAAAGAGAATACCCAGGAAGTAGAAATAAGAACAAGTAAACTGAAACTCCAACAATATAAATAGTTCAGTCCACAATCACATCACACAAAGAGTTTGTGGGCAGAACCTTTTCTCCATCTCTGCCATTCACAACACACACAGCTGGTCTACTAGACTCAGGCCAGCTCCACTCTACCTGAAATGGTCAACTCACAACCCTGGCATCTCAAATATGCTGAAGCATTGACTTCAGCTGAGCCTACATCTTCAATCGTATCTTTTCTTAGCCTCTTCAGGGATATCTAACCTGCCACACAGGGCCTTGCCTTGGCTTTCCAGAACCCATTCAATGCTGGTGTTTATACTACATCAATGACCTCTCATAGTGCAAAGCTTCTTTCAATAACTCCTTCAATCCTGCAGCTTTCATACCACCAAAGCCAGTACCACATGGGAAACACACATTACCAACTTCAGCTGCCAGCTTGAGATGCAGCCATGGCTCCCACAGTTTCAGTGTGCTAATCCTGAAGAAATACTTCCCAGGGCATTTCACCCAAATGAAGCTGGTCTCTTGTTAATCCCAGCTGATTCTTCAGCTCTAGCTAAGCAGCATTGATTGCCCCCATCGAAGCAAAGATTTCATTTCTTTTGGGGGGGAATTCTGAAAGTGGGAGTGGAGCTGTCTCTAACTCTTTTGCCTGCTCTTGGGACTATTTTCCTCCGACTAGGTGAGATCCCCAGCCTTGATGTGAGGATTTGTGCCTGATCTTATTGCATCTTGCTGTGCCATGTTTGGTTGATCTTTTCTGGTGGGGGAGACAGGTGTAAACTGTATCTGGGAGACAGGGGAGGGGACTGGGAAGGGTGGAGAGAGAGAAATCTGTGGTCAGGATATATTGTATGAGAGAAGAATAAATAAAACACTTTTTAAGATGATTCTTAATCCAAAATACCACTTGAAAGAGCCTAATAGAATCTTTTTTATCCTCTTAAACTTCACAAGCCAAGACTCCACCATATTCATTTCTCTTGGCATTATTTTCCAAGTTCCCTCAATAGCCCATTAAGCTCCAAAACTTCAATGACTTTTCCAACCCAAATTTCCAAATACTACACTCTTCCCCCAAAACATAGGCAGCTCTGTCACAGCAACATTCCACTCTCTGATAGGAACTTTTGTTCTACTTTGTTTTTCCTTACTGGGATAAAATGTAACCAATATCAACTTAAGGAGGAAAGGGGGCTATTATATTTCATATGTTTTAGTCAATAATCAAGGAAGGCCAGGGCAGGAGCTCAAGGCAGAAGCTTAGAGGGAGGAACTGAAGCAAAGACCATTGAAGAATGCAACTTACTGACTTGCTCACCTGCCCAGAGATGGTACTGCACACAGTGGGCTAGGCCTTCCTACATCAATCAAGAATCAGTATGCCCAAAGGCCAATCTGATAGAGGTAATTCCTCAGTTGGGGTTCTTTTTTTGTAGATGACTCAAGTTTGTGTCAAATTAACAAAACTAACCAGCACACTGGGCATGGTGGTTAGAGAGTTGTAAATGTCAGCTTTCTGTCAGGAACAGTAGAAAAACTACACAGGCTTCAGGAGAAAACAGAACTAGCCCACAACAATACGTAGCAACAGCACATGTAGGAAATAGGCCAGCAGTGTCAAAAGAAATCCAGAGAGATATTCTTGACATGAAAATTTTGTTGAGTGGGAAAACATCTGTTGCTGAACAAGTAGACAAGACCAAGCACAGCCTCACGAGAGTGGCTAGCAGGCTTCTGAGTTGTGCTGGGCCCGATGGAGATGCTTTTCTCACTAGTTAGGGTGGATAGCTACCTAGCTGGTGCTATGATATACCAATCTGTCATCCATGACTTCAGGCTAGAGCTGCCACAGCTGCTAGGAAGACACAGCTCTGTGAGCTTCTCTGCCGATGCGGCTGCCAGCTCAGTCATAGGTCAGTCCTGACCTCCCTGGTTCATTTTATTTTTATTTAATAATCATCACTCTCCTTTGGCCATCCTCCCTGTTGATTGAGACTGTCCCCAGCTGTTAGGTATTACTAATGTTCACCTCACATTTCTTTCCTTTGTACACGGACATCAGAAACCAAAATCCCTGTAGATTCTTAAAGTGGTTGTGGTCATGTGGTTTTGGCTGCCTGATTTTCATGGAGTTCAGTGACAGCAGAGATTCCGAGAATTAGGAAGGAGTCATCACAGGACTACAGCTCAGGTCTGGATGCCTATACTTAATGAAAAGAAAGACCAATGAGCCAGAACATGCTTTTCAGCCAGTCTTCATTTTCTTAAAGTTTAGCTGGGTTTTGGGTTTTTCCAGACTGCCACTGGAGTGGAAAGCACTATCTCTCATTTATCCAGTGATTATCCATATAATCATATATCCATATAATCACAGGCCTGTGGCCCTGTGATTGTGTCTTACGAATCTAGCTGAAGAAGCCACAGCTGTGCTGCTGTAGATAAGGCCTCTTCCAACAACGTTCAAGAACAACCCTGTGTTGACATCTTCTCCAGTAAGTTCTGAGACCTGGGAAACATTGCTTACCTCCAGAAAATATTGACACCAGTTAGAAACAGTCTGTGAACAATTAATTGCTTTAGTTGAGGAAGCTGCATCGTTTGATACAGGTGTCGATTCAGGAGATAGCACTATAGGGCTTCCTCCCAAGTTAGCTGTCTGTATGGTGCACATAGAGACTTAACAAATGTTTCTATGGAAACAAAAGAAAAACAAAGGTCAACAGTCAGAACAAATGGCATACTGGGAAAATCCCGCAATGGGCTCCCAGCTCCCAGCACTTCAAAGTTGCATGGGGTGGAGGGGCAGTATCGGCTGATAGTTGTTGTAGTTTCAGCTTGAATATCCTTGGTGGTAGAGTCAGGTGTCCCAGAACAGTGGCTATGTAGCACAGCCTGACAATTGCCAGCCAGTGTGGGACTGGTGATTTCTCTAAAGCTTGTAGTAGCTTTTCTAGATCCAATTTTCAGGCCGTGAAGAAAGGGGCAGCCCCAGTTTCCAGTGATTGCAAATTCTTCTAATGGAATAAAAATGGAAGCTTAGTCATAGGAAGATGTTGAAAGAAAAAATGGTTTAGAGATAAAAGGAAAGTTGGCTAGAATATGGTCAATGGTGTTCTCTACTAGGCAGGCTTCTTTCCGAGGTCTCCTACTCCTGCCAAAGGCAATCACAGATGACTAAGCAGAGTAAACCTAGTCTCATTAAACTTAGGCTGATGGGTCACGCAGCCAAAGAATTTGCCCAGTCCCGCAAAAGACCTCCAAGTCAGCACCAGTGATATCCAAGGAGGCTTACTGGCTCTATAAGGTCAGCCATAGCCCATTAGAACTTTCTGGAAGCAAGGACTCTCCAAGTAGACTTTTAAAAGCTCTTCTGGGCCAAGGACTCACCACTGTGTCCTGTTAGTAGAGAAAAGAACCACCATGAATTTACACAAATTGCAACATTCCACAAAAGTTAGACTATGCAATAAAAGCTTCTCGGTTCATTTTGTTTACAAAAGCATACTTTGCCAAAGCTTCAGAAAGCCTCAGTGAAAAGGGAATATAGGTTCTTTGAATCTAGGAAACAGAACATCAAAAAGCCTGTCTTAGTCAGGGTTTCTATTCCTGCACAAACATCATGACCAAGAAGCAAGTTGAGGAAGAAAAGGTTTATTTGGCTTACACTTCCATGCTGCTGTTTATCACCAAAGGAAGTCAGGACTGGAACTCAAGCAGATCAGGAAGCAGGAGCTGATGCAGAAACCATGGAGGGATGTTCCTTACTGGCTACTTGCCTCCCCTGACTTGCTCAGCTTGCTTATAGAACCCAAGACTACCAGACAACAGATGGTACCACCCACAAGGGGTCCTCCCCCTTTGATCACTAATTGAGTAAATGCCTTACAACTGGTCTCATGGAGTCATTTACTCAAGGGAGGCTCCTTTCTGTGATAACTCCAGCTTGTGTCAAGTTGACACACAAAACCAGCCAGTACAAAGCCCAAAAAGTTATTTCCTGAATCTGTCAGTTTGGTTATTCTGAATATTCCCATCCAACAGAATTTACCACCTTTAAGCTGTCCAAATGCTGTGCTTGCCCATCTCCCATGGATCCTCTTGTAGTCTGTATGATAGCTCCTTGCAGAACATTTTGGAAAAGCATCAG
Source organism: Rhynchomys soricoides (assembly GCA_019843965.1). Classification (NCBI taxonomy): domain Eukaryota; kingdom Metazoa; phylum Chordata; class Mammalia; order Rodentia; family Muridae; genus Rhynchomys; species Rhynchomys soricoides. Next base: position 48,998 of record JADRCH010000513.1, on the reverse strand, counting down.
ATTAAGAGAACAGCTGTCAAAGGGCTGTGGTAAAAACTGATGAGGGCCCACTGTAAACTGTGTGTGACTAGAACTGGCCTGACAGCATGGTCTCAGGACACACTGGGTTTCCAAGAGTCTCATACACTTTCTGGCAGGCCTAAGCTAATGGCATCTATTCACACAGATAGATGTAAGTGAAGTTAACCATCATCTACTGTGAAAAGCCTAATTAATTCAAACTCTCTGAGTTTATAAATAGAAATAACAAATTTTTTTGAGCTTGCTAGGAGCCCTCTGGAAAAACTCAAGTTAGTTTGAAATCAAAAGGCTTCATTTAGGATTCAATTTGCAGAAGTTTGTCAAAAACATCAAAAAATGTAAAAGCATTGTTTAAATAGGATCAAAAGCAGTTGTCTCTTCAAAACAGTGACAGATTTCAAAGCCAAATACAGAAAGTTACATAGTTATTTAAAAGACGGAAAATGTAACTTTTTAATAGTGAACCATAGGAAATTATTTTAATGAAAAATAATCTTTCCTAATCAGATTATTCAAAAGGCAAAGAAAATACTTTAGAATCTCCTCTCAAAAGTTGACCATTTCCCCTGGGCTTACATGTCACTGATAGAGTGCTTCCTACATATGCCTACAAACGCAAGACCATGGATTCCATAAACACTGAACACAAAAGTGAGTAAAGTCAAGAAATGGTGGAGCACGCTAGTAAAGCCAGGACTGGACCAGCAGGAGGATCCTGAGTTCAAGGCCACCTTGGGCTATGCAGGTAGATACCATCTAAACAAACTCAAAGAAAAACAGGAAGAGAGACAGGAAAAGAAGGAAAGTTTGATCAGCATTATATCTTAAGACACATGCACACGCGCGTGTGAGCGCGCGCGCGCGCACACACACACACACACACACACACACACACACACACACATTCTTGGGCTGGTGAGATGGCTCAGCAGTTAAGAACACTGACTACTCTCTCCAGAGGTTCTGAGTTCAGTTCCCAGCAACCCACATGGTGGCTCACAAACTCTCTATAAAGGAATTTGCTGCCCTCTTCTGGCATGCAGGTGTACATGCGGATGGATCACTCCTCCTACATTTAAAGAAAATACAGAAATACATAATTTTTTTAAAAAAGAAAAAAAAACACAAATTCTTATTTTTCATTCACATTCTTCTATTTACATTACAAAGTCTTATTGTACATTATTTTGTAATAATGCTAATTTTAAAATGCTAATCGTTTCATATATAGCCTTACCAGAGAAGGTCCTCTCCCCTTCTCTGTCTACTCTCCTCTGCCTCTCCCTCTAGATTTCCTGATCTGATTGTCTTCTGATTGTCACACAAGACCTCTGTAGATTGGCTGGGCTGTAAACAATTCTTTCTTGTTTGTTTGTTTGTTTTGTCTTTTGCTTTTGGTATGGCATAGTACTGTTGACTAACAACCCAATTCTCTTCAGTTATCTGTCAAAAAGTAAGATAAACATAAGCTGGACAGCTAATTCTTCTTATTGGAAATTATGCCGATTTAATCCTCTTTTTTTTTTTTTTTTTTTTACTTGTTGAGAAATTGTGTAACACGAACAGAGTTCGACTGGTTAGAAAAAAAAGTTATGGGTCTGCAACATGTGACATTGCTTTCTGTAAATATAAGTCTTTTTAAAACTAAAAACCAGTATTCTTATTTCCTAGAGATTATCCAACTCATAGAAACTTGTACATTTCTAAGCTAATTTGATTTTTCATTTCTGATTTCCACTTTGGGGAATATTTACATAATTAAGTGCTTACTTTTCTTTAAGTTAGCCAAATGGAACTTTTTGGAAATTATTTTACCCTGGGTCAAATTTTCATCCAGGGGTTAAAAACATAATTGCATAAAGACATATAGACAGAAACAGAGATCTCATAACTTTCCATTTGGAATATCAGGCATATGTCAGTAGTATAATAAATACTTCAGTGGTTTGTCCTGAGTAGCCGGGTCAAGACTGTGCTTCTGGAAGCTGAAATATGCTAATCATTCCAACGCTCAGCTCTCTGAACCATTCATTTTTCATTTCTGCGATATATTGATCCCTTTAGAGTGACTTTATCTGTAGGAGCTCTATGCCAAGACACTCAGACACTCTTTTAAAGCCTTCCCAGTAGCAGACGTCTTGACTAAGCTGACAGTTCCTCAGAGCCTTGAAAGGTCCGGGTTATCCCTTCAGAATGTACCCATTTTCCCAAGAAGGCATAAGACTCTGTTGTATTGCAGGCTCTGGGACAAAAGGGACCCGTCATTGCCTGATATACGCTAGCTCAGCAGCTAACCCAAAGCACAAGGAATTAGACTTCTCTTGGACTGTTAGTTCAGGGACCACGTCAACTTGACCCCAGTTTTACTGGTAGTTAATTGGCAAACAGTAGTTCCTAAAGTCTAATAAGGACTTGCAAAGGCCATGTGTGGAAATCAGACATCAGGCTAACATGAAATAAGTTATTTGTTAGTGTGGCCTGGGTTGGATTGTAGCCCATCTTGCTCCAACATCCAATCTACTGGACATTAGCTGATCAATGCATCCCTGGAGCTGGCTTTGTGCTGTGTCCTTCACCTACCTTCCAGGTACCTCAGCAACAATAGTAGCCATAAACACTTCAAAACAAGTGGAATTTGGAGCAGCAGGCTTCCCTTTATCTTTTGATCTCTTTTTGTTGGTTCGAATAAGACAAGTTTCTGTATGATTCTGGCCACAGGAATGAGTTAAGAGGGCTTTGTTTTGGTGCAGGCTAAAATAACAAAAATCAGCTGGAGTGACTTATCAACAGCATAGATTCATTTCTCCCCGGTATAAAAGCTGAAGTCCAAGGTCAGGGCACGTGGCAGATGCTGGGTCTGATGAGATTCCCCCCAGACAGCTGCCAGGATGTGGTGTGATAAGCTGGTGGATCCCCTTGGAGTTGCTCTGAGGAAGGACCCATCCCCTACTCATGAGCTCATCCCTCAGGACCTAGCAAGGCTCTGTCTCCTTATTGTTAAAGAGTCAAAATTTGGATTTGAGGTGGGGACATGGGTACTGAGGCCATGGTACCTACAGATGAACACAGAATTTTATTTATTTTCAATCATAACCAATTTTCAAGTAAAAATATGTATATATACTAAGTCTGATTACATCTTGCGGATCACTGATGTGACTGGAAAACATTCCTTGTTTATTTTGCTTGTTTTCTTTCTTTCTTTCTTTCTTTTTTTTCCGACACAGGGTTTCTCTGTGTAGCCCTAGCTGTCCTAGAACTCACTCTGTAGACCAGGCTGGCCTCAAACTCAGAAATCCGCCTGCCTCTGCCTCCCAAGTGCTGGGATTAAAGGCATGCGCCACCACTGCCCAGCTATTTTGCTTTCTTATTTGCTTCTTTCCCTTGCCAGTTTTCCTGTGGGCAATTTTTCTCCTCCTTGCTGACTCAGCACTTCATCCACTTAGAACTTTGTCTTATTTTTCTCCAATGTATTTGCCCGCACTGGTCTCCATAGTCTATATAACGTATGTTTACTGGTACAAACCACAGTCTTTACTTGATGGGTTCTTCCTTCCCTTTATCCTTTGGCCATTCACAAGGCCATGCCCTTGTTTCCCCTCTTAACTTTTCACACTAGCTGGCTAGTATACTTGAACTGTATTTGCAGGAGCTCTGACAAATCAGATATAATTTCTCACCAAGAAGTTCATCATTCTCCCAGAATCACATCTGTTTTCCTGCTCTTCCCGTCCCTTGGAAGCCAACCCTGGAGTCTGGAAGCTCATCCTCACTCTAGGCAACACAGCTGATTCCCACCTTCAACTGTCTTAGTGTCCGTTCCCTAGAAAACCAGATTTCCTGCCTCAAGTTCCTGGGACTTGTTGGTTGTAATAGGATGAGATGAAGGGTAGTAACCATTGTCCTACAGTGGAGTCCTCACACTGTGTGGTATCCATCTTGGGTTCAATTCTTTACTACGAGGATTTTTTTTAAGTTTACTTATAAGCGTCTTGCCACCTGAGTGGCTGATGGTTTTATTCTTTCTGCTGTTGCTTAATGGTTGCATTGGTGTATTTGCCCACCCCCAGCTGCAATTTTGTTTCTCCTTTTCCAATGTGTAAAGTGCTTTTTTTCTTCGTCTCTTATTTTATGGGTAAAAACTAAAAATCCAGTTTCTTACAAGCACCAACTTCTAGATAAACTGTGGTTGTTGGTATTTGGATTTTTCTATTGAATATTTTATGTATTTACAGGTCAAATGTTATCCCCTTTCCCATTTTACCCTCCAGAAACACCCTCACCCACCCCCTCCTCCTGCTTCTATGAGGATGCTCCCCCTCCCACCCACCCATTTCCACCTAACCACCCTGGCATTCCTGTACAGTGGGGAATTGAGCCTTCACAGGACCAAGGGCCTCTCCTCCCATTGATGCTAGACAATGTCATCTTCTGCTACATATGCAGCTGGAGCCATGGGTCCCTCCATGTGTACTCTTTGATTGATGGTTTAGTCCCTGGAGCTCTGGGGGATCTGGTGGATTGATATTGTTGTTCTTCCTATGGGGTTGAAAACCCCTTCAGCTCCTTCAGTCCTTTCTCTAACTCCTCTATTGAGGACCCTGTGCTCAGACCAATGGTTGGCTTCGAGCATCTGCTGCTGTATTTGTCGGGCTTTGGCAAAGCAAGTCTAACATGATAATGTCTACATCACAGAATGTTACTCGGTTCTTTGAAGATTTGGTTTTGTTAGCACAGAGCTATATGTTACATGTTCTTTAATTCAAATGTATGAATATGTGCAAGCCACATTGGGTATTGATTTCTCATTGTTTTATTGTCTTAGTGCTTCATAAATATTGTGTTGACCTATGCCCAAACTTATGCCTGTATAGACTTTTTACAAGTACAACTGCTTTCTGGCCTTTTTAGCTTTAAGGACATCTGTTGATTATTGCTGTGCACCAGCTCTGCTCTAGGTATTTCCACATATTAATAAATGAAAACAAAAGCTTGCTGAGTATAGCTTCGGGGGGAAATGCCACTTTTCTGGTCCTCCCATTCCTGTGGTTTTACCATTGCTTCCTTCTTCTTGCTGTCAATCAATGTCTTGTCGTTCCTAGAAGGATTCTCATGAGATAAACACCAGCTGCTGGCAACACAGACGTAGATGCCACAGAGAGTCTCTCTTCCCGAAGATCATGGTTTACACTGATCAGAAGTCCACCATTTGGGATGGCTGGAGATCTCAAAGAAAGAACTTTGGGCTCAGGCTGATGGTTCTGTCAACCCAGACCTGAACATTTTTAACCAGATCTAATTTCCTAGAGGATGAACAAATCATATGAAAAGACAATGTATGTTTTTTTTTATAGAGCCTGGATTCAACTCTCACTTCAGCCACTGTGGCTGGCATACTGAGCACTGATTGCAGCCATGAGTAAGATCATGATACATCCTTGAGTCAGATGCAAACATACTTAAAACTTCCTAGAAGTGTGCTCTGCCACAGACATCCTTGCTTGAGAGCGCACGGATGATCATTCCTGTGAAAAGCTTCACCTGGGTCTTCTGGGCCAAGCCTCTGAAAGGGGAAGCCACTTCCTTACCCCGTGTTGGTAACACTGTCCATATCCAAAAGCCACTGCTCTGTGACACCATCAGAACAGGTGCCTTCTTGTAGAAAGGACAAATATAACATTAAATTCTCAGAGTTGTCTTTTGTTGCTTTTTGCTGCAGCAGGGCCCCAGCTCGACCAAACTTCAAAGCTTTGGAAATGTTTTCTTGCAAAGTCTAGGCCAGCATTTGCTGCAGAGACTTAGCTGCTGGTTGTGAACTTCCCCAACCTTTTCTTGCCAGTTGCACCATTCCTGAGAGGTTCTAGTGGGAAATCACACACTTTCGGATCCCTGGGCAATGACCATGATGCAAGAGCTTTTTACTACAATGGAACCATTCCCAGCCCTGATAGTTGTGCCTGATCCAGGGCACTGGGATGCCAGACATTCAACAGTCACCAAAGGGCAACCTGATATGGTGGCTCTGAGTTTATGGTCTCACCCAATGAAGATTTAAAATGTGGACTCTGTTGGGAGAATATATGGCTGAAGCAAAATTTATCAATGAAAAATGAAAGAAAGGTGGTAAATTAAGAAAAATTGAGAGACACTCCCAAGTCTGCAAGGGGGTTCCAAGACAGGGAAAAGTATCAAACTTTTTTGTGAATGGAGTTTTATGGGACAAAGACTAAGGTGATCTCTATTGATTAATTATCTGGGACCTACATCCTCTATGCATGTCCCTTTAGCCTGACCAGGAGATGATCATGCTCAGCTTGTGTACCCCAGTTAAGGGTGGTGAATGCCCCCTTTGTCCATCTCTGATTGTGCTTCATTAGCTGTTGATCTTAGTGTTTCTAGCTGTTAGTCACCGGCTGGTGTTGCTACCTCAGACCTGGCAGCTGTCAAAAATCTCTTCGATTGTACCAAACCCTCTGTTCTCATAACCACCAGGAAGTAGCTGCCTTTGTTCTTAGTTAACTCCTTGTCTATGGGATGGTCTGGGTCATCTTTCCTAAACTAGGCAGAGGCTTCTTGTTAGAAGCCAACTTTGCTTACAATTTAATCTGTTACAGTTAGCTGCATCAGAAACCAGGATGTAAGAGGGAACAATAGTGGCTTTCATATGTCCCTCAAGAGCTGGGGAAGGAGGGCAGTTAGCTGCCTGAACTGGCCTAGAGCCCTGTCCCTTCTCATATCTGTCTACCTTGGTTATCTTACACCTAAGTACAAGCCCTTTTATTTGCATTTCTCAGTGTCCAGACCTTGATGTGTTAACCGTTAACTTTCTTTTTAGTTCTCACCACGACTCTCACTCGTATGTGTGAGAGAAACTTGTGTGGTTCTTTCCCATACTTCCTACCAAGAGCTAGCCCTTCCAGAGTTACTGCCCTCTCTGCAGATGTAGATACTCACACTGGGCTCAGGCCCTTGTTGAAAGGCTGAGGTTGAGGTAATGAGACCAGCACCCTGTGGCCTTGGGACTGTATCTCAGCAGGGAGAGCTCTATAACCTGTGTAATTTCTCAGAGACTCCAGGTCAGGGAGGAACATGAAAACAAACAAGGCAGCAAGCTCAGGTGGGAGCAAATGTCTTCCTAGTCCATTGCGAGTCCGGTTGAGGTGTTCACGAGAACCAGATAACAAGTTAGTATGGTAGCTAACATGCACTGTCAGGCCTTCCCACCAGAATGGAAAAACTCTTCCTCTGTTGGTCTGGGGTTGAGGCCACTGACAACTGGAGCTTGGAGTCCTGAAATGCAGCCAGGGTAACCAAGTAACTGATTTAAACTGTATTAAATTCAATTCGTTCAATTTAAAGGCCTCACCCAGCAAGAGACAGGTAGAAAGCATCTACATATTCCTTACCCCAGGAACCATGGTTTACCATTAAGATAACAAGGTAGACATAAAAATTCTTCTAACATCTCACCTAATTCCTTAATTTGACAGACCAAAGTGTGTCACCAAAGCTGATCACCTGAGCCAAGTTATGCAAGCTACTCGATTTTCTTACAAAACATTAACCACAGCGATCTTCTCAGCCCTGACCTCCGTCCTTCCAAGTGTAAGGTATGAGGAACTTCCTTTGGTAGGCAAGTTCTCAGTCGAGCTGTAGAGAAAGATGTGAAGTAGACAAAACACAAGCAAGTCAGCCTGGTGTGTGGCACCACCAGGCAAGGTTGCCCATTCCTAGAGCCTCCAGAGTCCCTGAGCCCAGGCAAGAGCCAAGGCTTTGAAAGAGAGACTGATCTCAGCAGCTGTTCTGTCTCGGCTCCTTGGGCCAAATGATTGCCTACACTAATTGTCCAAACTTCCCAGCTCCCAGATCTGTGGGTCATCTTTCATTCTCTGGCTAAACACCATGTACTGGTGCCTACTGGGCCCCCAGGGCCTTATGAACTCTGTGGGTACTATG
>JADRCH010000513.1:0-41011 GCA_019843965.1 Rhynchomys soricoides | reverse complement strand
TTGGGGGACTTGGCAGAAGAGTTAGCTTCTAGAAGCAGGGGCTGCAGGATGGCTGGAGATAATCAGGGAGTCTTCCTCTGCTGTCCTTGTTTTCTAATTAGTGTTGAGGTGTGTGTGTGTATGTGTGTGTGTGTGTGTGTGTGTGTGTGTGCGCGCGCGCGTGCATTCGTACGTCCATGCATGCGTGTATTGTGTTGGTGGTGCTGAGATCACACTGCTCCTGCACCTCCCTGTCATCCCTTTCAGCCACAGTGCCCTTGCACTGGCTATTCCTTTTACCAAAGTGCTCCCCTCTTTCCCAAGGCTAGCCCTAATCACAATATCATGATTGCAACTGGCCTCTGCCAGTGCAGCTGGTGTGAACCCTGGTCTACATTCTTACTTTCCAAAATAGGCAGTAACATACCATGTGGTTCTTCTAGCCAGCCTGGATGTTGGTTTGGTCTCTGTGATTCCTATCTCCTTTCATCACTGACATCTCCCCTACAGTGGTCACTTGATGATATGTGTTAGGTGAATGAAAGTAATGGATGCCTTTGCTTCGAAACCAAAGTTGATTAGCCAAGTGTGTAAGTTACTCCACTTTCACATGAATGGCATGATTTTAGCACATCTCTGTTCAGATAATATTAATTTGTAACCTTGGACAGGAGTCACGGAAGCTCAGCTACAGAAGTGATGACATTCACGGGTTTCTGGTAATCCTGCTATAATGTTTGTGATATGTACTGCACGCAGCTATGTTGAAATGCCCTCCTCACCAAAATATGTTACGTTTTTATTAGCTCATTAGAAGAAATTTACACATTGGTTTTACTTGTCATTACCCCCTGCTCTAGTTGGAACCCTTGCTATTGCATGAGTCCCATCAGTCAATAAGTCATGCATGCATTCTCACATCCCCATAGGGAAGACTGATGTGTGCCCAGGTAGCTGCTGGGTGAGTCTGTCCAGCACCAATGTTAGTGTGTTTGCTGACAGTGCTCCAAGCTCAACTTTCCCGAGCCCAGACTTAGCTAATCATGGCCACTCCAGACCTCCCAGAGAGGACACCATGATGAGCCAATAGGCTGCAATAACAACAGCAGTCTAGAGTTCTGCTTTGCCAACTCCCACAAGCCAGATGAGGGTAAGGAGGTAAGGGTGAGGTAAGGGATGCTTAATCATAATCATCTAGAAGCACTAAAAGCTCAAGAGGAGGTATATGCACTTAGAAAAATACAAGAGGCCAAATATAATCATGGGTAAACTTATTAAGTATGTTAGCACCAGAAAAATTCATGGAAAGAAACCTGACTGGTGATTAGAATGAGATGGCCCCATTGTCCCCAGTTTGTGGCACTATCCAGGTGGCTGAATGGGTGTGAGTTTACTGGAAGAAGTATGTCACCAAGGGAAAGCTTTGAGATTTCAAAAGCCATGTACCATTCTCAGTTCTCTCTCTCTCTCTCTGTCTCTCTCTCTCTCTCTCTCTCTCTCTCTGTCTCTCTCTCTCTCTGTCTCTGCTTCATGCTTGCCATTAAAGATGTGAGCCCTCAGCTTCTGCTCCAGCCTCATGACAGTTGCTTGTTCCCAAAGTCCTCCTTCATGGATGGACTCTCATCCCTCTGAAACAATAAGCCCAAATAAAGTCTTCCTTCTGTAAGTTGCCTTGGTCATGATGTTTGAATAGCAATAGAAAAGTAGCTATGACAGTGACCAAACAGGGTGCCACAGGGAAATGATCGTGAAGTGTAAAGGAAGGTGTGGTGGTCTGAGTGAGAATGGCCACCAGAGGCTCATATATTTGAACATTTGTCTCTCAGTTGATCAAATATTTAGGAAGGATTATGAGATGTGTCATTGGGGGGGGGGGTGTGGCAGTAGGTGCTGAGGTTTCCAAAGCCCATGCCAGATTCAGACTTATCCTTTATCTCTCTGCCTACTGTTTGTGGAAAAGATGTAAGCTCTCATCTACTGTTCCAACACTATGCCTGCCTGCCTGCCTGCCTCCCTGCCATGTTCCCTACCACAGTAGTCATGAGTCACCCTCTGAAACTGTAATCAAGCCCCCAATTAAATACTTTCTTTTATAAATTGCTTTGGTCGTGGTCTCTTCATAGCAATAGAAAGGAACTCAGACAGATGATAACGAGAGATGAAAATGAGAGGTGGGGGGGGAGATGAAGATAGTAATCAGGAGGTAAGTAAAAGCAGATAGGATGGGGGATTGGGGAGAGAAGAGGAGCATAAAGTGACGAGACCTCTGTGGATTCCATGGAAGGGAAGAGGAGGGCAGGACAAGGATGAGGGGTGGAAACGGGAAGATGAAGCGTGAGGACACAGAGAAGGCAGAGGTGAGGCAAGGATGGCCACCCTGAAGATGGAGGAGGATTGGATGGACCCCTGTATTCTCTGCTCTTCTGTGACCTGCTCTTCATGGTATAGCTCCAGTACCAACAAGGAGGATTCCTGAATTTTAAAGTGAATAGGTTGATGCTTCCAAACATGACTAGGCTGTGACATATTACAAGCAAGCCTAACAGGCCCCTGCATAGCTCTTTATGCTGTTTTTATTCATTTAAGAATTTCATATGTTAGAAAATTTATTTTGATTATGTCCATTCCTATTAATCTCTCCTCCACTTTTTCAGGACACCCTGCCCAATCTCCCCTACATTTTCATGTTTTCTTTTTTTATTATCTGTTGTTGTTGTTGTTGTTAGCCCCTGAGTCAAATTAATGCACACCACAAGCTCATGGGTGTGCTGCCATGCCCTGGGACATAAGCAACGAGCTTTCCAGGATCCACATGCCCAAAAAAAAGTGACTCTCCCTCTGTTAGCAGCCATCAGCTACCAATAGGCTAGGGTGGGGCCTTGGGAACGCTCCCCAGTCCATGCTGAAATTTTGGCCAGCTTGATTTTTTCTGTGAGTTGATGTGTTCAACAGCTATTGTAATGTCCAGAAGTCGGCATTTCACAACTCTCCTACTTGTCCTCTGGCTGTTAGATTCTTCCTTTCTTCTCTTCCCTAATGTTCCCTGAACCTTGGATGGACGGAAATAGGTATAGACGACCTGTCTGCAGCTAAACGTCCACGTTTACTCATTCTTTTTACACGTTTACTTTGGCTGTTCAAGAGTCTTTGCATTAGCTACCCATTGAAAAAGAAGCTTCTTGACCAAGCTTAAGAGTAGCACAAGTCTATGGCAATGAGCATAGACATTTAGAAAACAGTTTTGACACAGTTTGACAACACTGAGTGAAACACCAGTGGGTTTTTCACTATAGCTTATGGTCTTCCCAGTCATAGGCCTTTGACAAAACTCACAGTACTAGAAATGGAATTCTTCCTGTGGAGAAGACCTCAAAACCACTCAGAAAATAGGCGGTTTGCCCATAATGATCATGCCACTATTTCATTATTGGGTACAGCTTGCCTAGCAGATCAGTGTTGTGGCAAGATGCAAAGTGTTTTATGTTTTGCTATAAACAATTTTAATCAGGGCTCCACACAGATGAAGCTTTCTTCAGACTCTGTGCATCAAAGGCTCCTGAGAATGCAAACATGTGCCATCATACCTGACAGAGCTCTTCATTGTCCATGAGAGTTAGTAGCAGTAGATATGTCTGTTTTAGGACTTTCTGACCAAAAAAATTCACTCTATGTCAACAGGCATATTCTCATTTTCATACAATAATTAGTTTTACCAGAAAATGCAGAGCAGGCATGCCTCTGAGAAACTAGGATGGTGTATCCCATTCAGGTATCTTGAGATTGCCTAGTTTGGTGTACACGTACACACACACACACACACACAGAGTCCTTGTGTTTGTAGTGTCCTACAGAAGTAACTATGGGCTTTCTATCCCATATCCAGTGATTACATGGATGTTAGAGTCCAGCCACAAAGCCGAATAGCCTAAGAAAGATGAGAAACAAAAATTCCAAGGTGTAGCCACTCTATGAGGAGAGACCTCTGAGTAACTGGCCATGTACCTTTGATGCTATGTTCTTTTCCATGAGCTCAAATGTGTGTATTACCTGGTCTTATTTGGAAATGCATTTCCAGAAGACTGGCCCCACTCCCACTCCGTCAGGGACCTCATTCATCTCAGTTTTCCTTTGTCTTGGCCCTAATGGTAGCCAATACAGTTCCTCGTGATAAAAAATTTTAACAGAATTTGTCCACTCACTTATAATGGCTTGTAAGAGAAGATAGGTGTTCAAATAGTGAAGGTCCTTCTGGGCTCAAGATGGAGGGAGAATTATATAATGATCCTGTCTTCCAGCACTTGGCATGAGAGAGAGAGAGAGAGAGAGAGAGAGAGAGAGAGAGAGAGAGAGAAGAAGAAGAAGAAGAAGAAGAAGAAGAAGAAGAAGAAGAAGAAGAAGAAGAAGAAGAAGAAGAGTCCTTTGTGACTGAGATCTCAAAATGTCTTGTGCCCCATGCATTTGGCTAGCAGCTTACACATGTGTTTTTTTATTTCTTTGTAGATCACGTTTTATATTCTGGTGAAGGCCATTTATACCTTGGGCTACAGTGTTTCTCTGATGTCTCTTACAACAGGAAGCATAATTATCTGCCTCTTCAGGTAAGGAACAAAAAATGAGCAATTCTGCAAAGGTTACGAGAAGACCAAACTTCCCTGTAGGTTGTTTGGTAACTCAGAAGCTTAGACTCTTGATCTGGAATCCCTCTACGTACCAAGCTATAGAGAACCCTGGGGCTAGACATATAGATCAGCATTTAAAAGCACTCGCTGTTGGACAAATGCTAGGATTTAGTTCCCAGCACTCATATTGTGTCACATGGTCATCTGTAACTCCAGTTACAAGGAATCTCTTGCTTTCTTCTGGTCTCTGTGGGCTTCCATACACACATGGTACACATAAACTCACTCAGTTTATGTGTATATACACATGATAGATAGATAGATAGATAGATAGATAGATAGATAGATAGATAGTACTCTGGAAGAAACGTAGCATGTTGACATTAAACATTTTGCATTTCTTTTCTTTTTTTTTTTTTGGGTTTTCAAAACAGGGTTTCTCTGTATAACCCTGGCTGTCCTGGAACTCACTCTGTAGACCAGGCTGGCCTCGAACTCAGAAATCTGCCTGCCTCTGCCTCCCGAGTGCTGGGAGTAAAGGCGTGCGCCACCACTGCCCGGCTTTTGCATTTCTTATGTAAACAGGTAATGCTGCTTTTCAGCTCTATGTTCTCACTCTCTGTCTCTCTCTCTCTCTCTCTCTCTCTCTCTCTCTCTCTCTCTCTCTCTCTCTCTCGCAACAGGATTTCTCTGTGTAGCACTGGCTGACCTGGAATTTTCTCTGTAGATCAAGCTGGCCACAAATTTAGAGATGCCCCTGCCTCTGCTTCCACCACCACAGACACAGTCCCTTATTCATAACCTCTAACCTGCTCTTTACGACTTTCCCAGTCAATTCAAGGACATCACATCTTAACTCCATGTGCCGTTCATGCTTGTTTGTTTTGTATGTTTTAATTCTATGTTGAGATCCCACAGACATTGCTGTTTTAGGTTGGTATTTATTTAGCATGCTTACATATTGTCCTTCATTTATCCGACACATTCCTCCCTGCTGGGGTCATCGCTCTGCTTCTCATGAGCCTCCCTAGGCACCTCTGATCATATTGTAATGGCAGTGAATTCTCAGACATTTTGCTTGCCTAAAACAGAAACTTTTGCCTTGCTTCTTAGAAGGATATTCCTCAGTACTGAGGATAAGCTTGTGGCTCCTGAGGAGTTGCCTGTGGCTCAACTTTGTCCTTAAAGGAAAAGTCTTTTCCACTTTCAAATGTCTCTCCCTGTGTTGCAATGAGCTAGTTTTTATTAACTTTATGAAGCTGACGTTCATGAGTTTAGTTTCATTACTTTTGTATCTTTCTTATGGTTGTGAAATGCCTGACCTATTACTCTCTTTGATCAGTTTCAGAAGTCCTTGGCTGTTGCCTCCTGAAATATTGCTTCCCATCATGCTCTTCTCCTGGATCAGCATCCTCAGTGTGTTCTGTGTTTTGGCCTGTTCTCATATATTTTCTTACCTTTTTTCCGTCTTTTCCATTATTTCATGTCACTCCACTTTAATCTAGGTATGTTCTATGTCTTAGTCAGGGTTTCTATTCCTGCACAAACATCATGACCAAGAAGCAAGTTGGGGAGGAAAGGTTTATTCAGCTTACACTTCCACACTGCTGTTCATCACCAAAGGAAGTCAGGACTGAAACTCAAGCAGGGCAGAAAGCAGGCGCTCATGCAGAGATCATGGAGGGATGTTACTGGCTTGCTTCCCTGGCTTGCTCATCTTGCTTTCAGGACTACCAACCCAGGGATGGCACTACCCACAGTGGGCCCTCCCCCCTTGATCACTAATTGAGAAAATGCCTTACACCTGGATCTCATGGAGGCATTTCCTCAAGGGAGGTTCCTTTCTCTGTGATAACTCCAGCTTGTGTCAGGTTGGCACACAAAACCAGTCAGTACATTCTACAAATCTTGCTCATGGCACTGACATTTACAGAGTTTGATCTACTCTTGGACATCTCTTTCATTCTTAAGATCAGAGAGATGTGTAGTAGCAGGGATTTCAGGTTGTTTTCTTTTTAAAGATGATTTTAATGTATTCTTTGAAACTTTGTATAGAGATAAAGTGTAGTTTAATTATATCCAATACTCTTCCCACCTCCGACTCCTCTCGGATTCACTACCATACACCCTCTTAAATTCATGTCCTTTGCTTTTTTAAAATGAGGGTATGCTAGCTAGTTTTTATTGTTAATTTTACACAATCAAGAGTCACTTGTGAAGAGGAAATCCCAATTAGATTGTTCAGATGAAATTGGTCAATGGTCGTATCTGTGGGGAATTGTCTTAACTGTTGTTTGATGTGGGAGGTCCTAGCCCACTGTGAGTGGCACCATACATAGGCAGGTGAGCCTTGGCTATATAAGAAAGCTAGGTTAGAAAGCTAGAAAAAAGTGAGTCTATAACCAGCCCTCCTCTATGGTTTCTGCTCCAGTTTCCTGCCTTGAGTTCCTGCTCTGAATTCCTTCAGTGATAGATCATTACAGAAGCATAAGATTTAATAAGCCCCATGTTGGTTTTGGTCATGGCATTTTATCACCACAACATAAAGCAAAGTTGATCAGGGGGTAGCCAATTGCTTTCTGCTTGGATTTAAGTTGCACAGGATGGAACGCATGCCTGGTATTTTAAACCTAGCCACGAACTTATGGTTGCAGAGCTTACAAGCCCTAGGGATAAACCCATTACTATTATTTTGAAAAATGGATATTTATCAAATTCTGTTCTAAATGCTTATCTTTACACACAGAGATTAATACAGTTATTAGCCCTTACCACAGAGGCTTCTTTTTGCAGGCAATAAGTGACTGTAGAGTGAAGTGGTTTCTGATTGTCTCATGTGCTTTGTGTGCATGGTATGTGCACCTATTCGTGTGTGTGCATGTGGAGGACAAAGGTCAACGTCCAGTGTTCCTCTCAGTCATTCCTCACTGTATTTTGAGACGGAACATTGAGCTTACTCATCTGGCTAGACTGGCTAGGCAGCAAGACCCAAGTCCCAAGGATCCTCTAACCTCCTCCTCCCTGGGATTTCACATGGGTCTAGAGGATCTAACTTGGGTTCTAACACTAAGTGCAGCAAACACTTCACCAACGATCCCACCATTCCTGTCTCCTCGTGTGCTTTTGTACCATCTTCATATCCTCTCTAGTCCCATGTTTGTGCAGTTTCAATTGTTTGGTTTCTTGCAACATTTTTAAAATTTTGTAGATATTATAGACATTAGCTTTTATCATAAGTCTAGTCCACAAATGCTTTCTACCATTAGTTAGGTTTTTCTTTAAGCTTGGTGATGTGTACTTAATATGTTAAAGTTTTACATTTTGAGGGAGTCCACTTTGCCTATTTTTTTTTAATGTTGCTAGTGGTTTTGTCATATCCAAGGTCACATTTTTCCAACCCAAAATAGTTTTATCCTTCTGGCTCTTGTGTTTTGGTCACTGATTCATTTTCAGTCAGTTTTTCATATGTTATGAGATGGAAGAGTCTAGCTTTATTCTCTCACAATTCCTACCCAGTAGTTCAACACCAACAGTTTAAAAGACTATTAAATGTTCTTGGCTTCATCAGAAGGCAACTGGCTATAAATGTGAATGTTTTAAGATTCTCAGTCTGATGCTCTGGGCCATTGGCAGAACCATCCAGCTGGATCACCGTAGCCTCCAGAAAATTTGGAATCCAGAGAAAGTTGTTCTACTTTGCTCTTTTAATAGTTGTTCCGGCCATTCGAGACCCTTTGAAATCCCATGTCACTTTTCTTTTTTCTTTCTTTCTTTCTTTCTTTCTTTCTTTCTTTCTTTCTGTAATATTGTCTTTTTTATTGGATATTTTGTTTATTTACATTTCAAATGTTATTCCCTTTCCCAGTTTCCCCTCTGCAAAACCCCTATCCCTTCCCCCCTTACCCTGCTTCTATGAGGGTGCTCCCCCACCTACCCATTCCAGCCTCACCACCCTAGCATTTCTCTACACTGGGGCATTGAGCCTTCACAGGACCAAGGGTCTTCCCTCCCACTGATGCCAGATAAGGCCCCTTCAGCTCCTTCAGTCCTTCCCCTAACTCCTCCATTGGGGTCCCTGTGCTCAGTTCAATGGTTGGCTTCGAGCATCCGCATCTGTATTGGTCAGGATCTGGCAGAGCCTCTCAGGAGACAGCTGTATCAGGCTCCTGTCAGCAAGCACTTCTTGGCATCTGCAACAGTGTCTGGATTTGGTGTCTGCCTGTGGGAAGGATCACCAGATGGGGCAGTCTCTGGATGGCCTTTTCTTGTCTT
Source organism: Rhynchomys soricoides (assembly GCA_019843965.1). Lineage (NCBI taxonomy): Eukaryota > Metazoa > Chordata > Mammalia > Rodentia > Muridae > Rhynchomys > Rhynchomys soricoides. The sequence continues at coordinate 32,141 of JADRCH010000513.1, read as the reverse complement.
TGCCCCACTCTTTGTCCCTGTATTTCCTTTAGACAGGAGCAATTCTGGGTTAAAATTTTGGAGATGGGTGGGTGGCCCCATCCTTCAGCTGGGAAGGCCATGCCTAACCTCTGGATATGGTCTTGACAGGTTCTTCCTCCTCTTTGTAGGGTATTTCAGCTAATGTCCCTGTGGGGTCCTGGAAGGTTCTTGCTTTCCTAGCATCTGAGACTTTCTGTTTGCTACCCCTCAGTTCCTCATCCTCCATTGCTACACACCTCTGTTCACGAGAACCAGGGGCATCTGTTATGCAAATGATGGGTAATATTCCATGTCTTTTGAGTTTTCCTTGTTTTTCTTCATCTATTTATTTTTCTGCTTCTGACTCTTGACTTTTTCTGTAGAGACATGAACAAAAATGTATTTAGCACATAAATAGATGGAAATAAATAAGTAGGAACCTACATCTGACCCAAGTTCCCTTAAGTCTAAATTAGTGAACCAGTGAGTTTACTGGGGCTAATTACAACAGGTTACTTACAGAGACATGGATGACTCAAAAGCAATTGCATCACTGGAAAGTCCACTCAAGCATAAATGATAATTCATGAAAGCTGAATCTTCTGAGTTCCCTTTCTCAACTTGCAGGCTGCTAAACAGGTTGGTGAGTCTCCTCTACTCAGAAGTTGTTATTGTTTGAGAAGGTTCCTTGTCAATATCATAAGTTTCAGGAACTTCCTAAGACTTGTGAGGTCTTCATTTTCTTAGCCTTGTAAGTAAGTTTTGTTTACTTGCATAGCTTTAATGACTTCACTCCAAGAGGAAATGTTTCCATTTCCAAATTACTACATAACAGTTTCTAACACTGGGTAATTTTCTTTGATCTTTAAATTTACTGAGTCTCTCTTTTGCCTGCCTAGATTTTCCTTGGCCATCTCAGGGAAATTTCTAAAGCCAGTTGTACATTTTAAATCCAACATTTTTATTTAGTTACTTCTTCAAATTTCATTTATTCACTGAAATTCTATGTTTGTCAAAGGATTGCTCTATTTCATTCTGTTCTTTGAACACATTCAAAGCATTTGGCCTTAAGCCTCTGTCTAATAAGGCTACTTCATGTGTTTGTTTGTTCTTTAGTTCTATATTATTTTAAAGACAATGTTTTCTTTCTTTCTTTTTCCTATTAGTAATCCAGCTTTCTTGCTTCTTTAATTATCTTTCTGTTGAAATTGGACATTTTTAATAATATGAGGTGATAACTCTGGAAATCAAATTTTGTCTCTGTTTTGTTGTCCTTTGTTATGAGTTGTAGCTGTTTCTATATTATTTATTCTATTTTGCTATTTTTGTGGTACTTGAGATTGAACTCAGGACCTTACAAATGCTAGACAAGCAGTCTACCACTGAGGTACAACCCAACCCTTTACTTTACTTTTACTGTGAGACAGGGTCTCTTTGAAATACTCAGGCCAGCCCTGAAATCCCTATTGGTCCCAGGCAAATCCCAAATTTAAAACCTTCATGTTTCATGCCTCTGAGTAGCTGACATTACAGCTCTGTGCTACTAGGCCCAGCTTGTAATCATTTATTTAGTAACTTTTCTAAACTTCTCTGTTTTGTAGAGATTGTATTGCCCCTGTTGGACTCTGAAGCCTATATACTGTTAGCTAGCAGTCAGTCACTTACTGATGGAGATCTCCTTAGACATCTGCAGTCAGACAGGAAATAAGGGAAGAAAAGAAAGCATATATTTCCCCAGATGGGGAGGCTGGCTGTGTTAGAAGCACTCCTCCAACGCTTGGACAGGCTGTTTACCACGCTGCCTTAACTTCATTTTGCCCTTGTCAAAGAGTGGTAAAAGCTCTTTGGGAGCATATGACCTGCCCAGAGCATATACGCAGGTTTCTAAATTCCTCTCTATATATGAGAGCTTTTCAAAATCCTGTTCCCCAGAGAGCCTCTCTCCTCAGCCTTTCTTCTCAGGCTCCAGAATGTCTGTCATTTGCCTCAACTGTTAATGTTGGCCTTAGGCAACATCCAGAAACTGTGTGGCTTTCATCACAACTGCTGCTCAATCTGAGTGGTTCTGGTAGGTCACCCCCTTTCAATGAACTTAGACGTTTAAGAAAAACTTATCTTGTGTCTGTAGGTAATTCCTGAGACCACAGGACAAACATCAGCTATAGTCTTCAGGATAGTGCTAAGTGGGGCATGTACCATAGGACAAGGCAAAGCTGACCTACAGTGTGCTCACCTGGGATCCAGGATCACATCTATCAACTCGACTATTTTCCAGAGTTCCAACAGGATTTTAGTAGTTTTGCCAGGTTTCAGGGTTTCTTGGAAGTGCTGGACAAGGGCCCCATCCCACTGTTTCCACTGGCTCCTTTGTTGGAATTCTAATTCTAATTCAGGTGACTAACTTTTGGACCATTCTTGTTAAATTCAACAGAATCTCTCCACTGCAGAAAACAGCATCTGCTGTCCATGACAGGTCTCATCTAATCGCTATCCTTGCCTCGTGGGCTATCCTCGCCTTGTGGGCTATCCTCGCCTCGTGGGCTGCCTTGTCAGTAGGATGCCTTCACTTCCAATTCTAAGGCTCACCTATGCTTATTTTACAGTAAAAAGTACTTACAACTAAAATAACATATTTCCACAAATAATTGAATATGATTTTTCACAATTATTACTAGAACTCAGTCTCCAAAAATATTAACATATGTTCCATTTGTGTACAGAAAAGAAAATAACTGTAACTGACTTAATCTATTAACCTACATCAGTGTCTCATTTGTGTGTAATACTAGAGGGTACATATGCCTGACACTGCCATAGTGCACATCACACACACACACACACACACACACACACACAGACACGATACATACATGATTAATATGTTAAAATTAAATACAGCCCTACCAAGATAAGAATACAATGTACAAAAGAAAAGAAGTCCATGCTGCTCTTGCTTTCAACTTTAGATTAATTTAAATACATACAATTTTAAATCAGCTCACTTTTGGCCATATTTCAGTCTCATTTGTTCTTGTAGTTCACAGCTGATGATTGGTCCACCCAGTTCCAGGACAGTGAGAGAGTCAAAGGGCAAGTCAAAGCTTGTGTGGCCAAAAAAGGAGGTCAATGGAAGACATTAAACTGTACCCTTAGTGTCAATATAAAGAGAAAGTTAACTTGTACAGAAGGCAGTTTCCCACCTGTGTTAGGGTTTCTATTCCTGCACAAACATCATGACCAAGAAGCAAGTTGGGGAGGAAAGGATTTATTCAGCTTACACTTCCACATTGCTGTTCATCACCAAAGGAAGTCAGGACTGAAACTCAAGCAGGGCAAAAGCAGGCGCTCATGCAGAGGTCATGGAAGGATGTTACTGGCTTGCTTCCCTGGCTTGCTCATCTTGCTTTCAGGACAACCAACCCAGGGATGGCACCACCCACAATGGGCCCTCCCCCCTTGATCACTAATTGAGAAAATGCCTTACACCTGGATCTCATGGAGGCATTTCCTCAAGGGAGGTTCCTTTCTCTGTGATAACTCCAGCTTGTGTCATGTTGACACACAAAACCAGCCAGTACACCACATAATTCAGAAAGCTATACATCAGAGTCAAAGCCTTTGAGGGCAAGTTTCAGCTGAGGAACGGGTAAGGTCTTGGCTGTGGCTCTGTCTCAGAGTAGAAGCATCCGAGCATGAAGACTACACGCTACAACAGAAGGTGAGAGATAATGGGACACCCACATGCAGTTACACAGCCTGCACCCTGAAACATATGGGGGAACAGACACAGTTGACTGCAGGCTGAAGGCAGCTTCTGGGTGGCTTTTGCATTATTTATTCATACTGAGTTCCAACCTAAGGAAACAATCTGAAATAAAAGGAGAACTCGTGTTCCAAGATATGTATCATGATGCAAACTGGAAACAAACAAACAAAAGTGATGATTGAAGTTAAATAAATGGTAAACTTCATGAAAAGAAAGACCATAGATGATAATTAAACATCAGTTTCTGACTCTCCCACTTCAGGAAGCTGCACTGCACAAGGAACTACATCCACCTGAATCTGTTCCTCTCCTTCATGCTGAGATCCATCTCTGTGCTGGTCAAGGACAGCGTGCTCTACTCAAGCTCAGGTGCACTGCGATGCTACAACCAGCCGGCCTCCTGGGTAAGACTATCCTGGGGGCAAGATCACTGTAGGGGTGGGGGGGAGACCCTAGTACCTACCAACCTCTTCACTCACTATGATCTGGGGCAGCAGGATCATAGTCCTTCTCAAGCCTGAGCAATGGAAAGAGGCTGGATGGATTCAAGCCTGTGTCAGCAAGCAGGACCAGGGGCTCCACAAGAAGGCTAGCCACTGTGTGGGGCACTAGGCCCTGGTGACCGATACTGAAATGAGTACAGCAGGAGCACATGGAAAATCCTTTTGTAGATGAGCATACACTTTAGTCTAAATCTTCCGGATTCCAAGGAATCCTTCTACCCATTTCCTAGAGGAAATCAATTCTCATGGTATATAAAACCCAGACAGGGCCAGTGGGAAATGCACCTGGTATAGCTTTGCTAGAACAGATGAGGCTGATGATTAGTCTCTGCAGTACAGCATGGGTTCACTCACAAGCCTTGCTCTTCTGCCTTGGCTCTGCTTGTGGGGATAACAGTGGTAATTTTCTGCCTACTCAAGTCAATTGCACAGGTATTTGAGAGCATTCTACATGCAAGTCTTCCCAGGGTTTTCTTCCCTAGCATACAATGCTCCCCATTTGGCAGGTTGGTCTAGTTCCTGATCTGAGATCTCAGTAACTTAAAGAGACAGGACACTGAACTGCCCTCACCCTCCCCACCCCCACTGCATGTGAGTAGATTCATCTGCTAACTTCCAGTTTGGCCTGAAGAGAGTTTGAGATTTTGTAGTTTTGACACAGCACAGTGCCTTGTAGCTGTATAGCATGTCAGCTGTGTCTAGCCCTCGCCATCTGCCTACAGGTAAGTGCATTCTCCCTGCTTATGATACAGAAATGGGCTTTAAAAGAGATGTGTTACAATAGCAAAGTCAAAAACAGGGTCCACCACCTGGAAAGTTCTGCCCCTGGGCATACCTTGCTGTCTCTGAAGCTCTTGTCCTGAGCTGAGGGTATTACCACGTACTTACCAGAGGTGAACACTGAGGTGTTGCAGATTAGTGCCCACAGCTGCCCTTTGTGGTTTTAATTCCTTAGCTCTTTCTTAAGGAAGCTGATCCTCAGACACCCAGTACCTACTTCTATCTGAAAGCATCCCTGCTTAACTCTACCTTGATGAGATCCCAAAAACCTGAACCCTTCATGTGGAGGGGCAGAGAGAAGGCAGCAGGCACCACTGAAGTAGAAAAGGGTAGAGCAGCAGCACACCCTACCCACCCTCTCCATGTTGCCAGAACCTACAAGGGAATCTCCACCTCACACTACAGTGTTGACGTCGTTCTAGCAACAGTCTGTTCACCACTGTGAGTACTCACTGAACCAGGATTTAGCCTGCATCACAAATGATGAGACTAGGCTGAGGAAATCCTGCAGTTTTCCCAACTGAAGATCCAACTTGATTATGTGCTATTCCTCCAAGGTCAGACACCAGCCAGCATACCCAGGCTAGTGCCAAGGCCTGGGGGTGAGAGCTGAAAACAGGGACAGGTTCCTCCAGCCTGAGACTCAAGCTATTCTCTGGGGAATAGAGGATCCAGCTGTGCTGCAGTACCTGAAGTCCCTGGAATTCCTACACAGAGGAGTCAGTCAGGAGGGACAAAGGTACAAAGAGGGAGCCAAAGAAGAAAGCCACAGCCCAGTGTGGAGGGGAGAGAGAAGGGAAAAGACAGTGCTGTCTGAAGAGTGATAAAGTTATGAACACATTAGCAAAATAGAGTCAGATTGCAGAATGAGCAACGGGAAATGTTTCCCCTTCCAACTCCATTTTTTCCATTTTATTCCTGGATGTATTTCACTAAACCAACATTACTCTCCCAAGCAACCCACCAGAAATGCTCCCCATGATGTGACAAATTGCTTTTTCCAGGCAACAGAATGATTCCACACATGAGGAGGCCTCTTCCTGGCCAGCGGAGGCTGGCAGAACAACTCTTCCATGTGGCTAGAGGATACACAGGGTCCTCAAGGGTCCTCAACTTCTGGGCAGCTTGCATGTGGCAGAGCAGTTTATCACTGGAGATCTGAACAGATTTCCCTAGAGGTTTGCAGATTCTAAGAATCCTGAGTACTGCCTGTCTGGATGAGGGAAGTGGATAAGCCACAGTCCCAAACACTACATCAAGTCCCAGACAGCCACCTAGACAGAAACAGGCTATGTTTCACTACTGAGTGTCTAGGGGAACAAGGGAATAGCAGACCAAAGGTCCAGGCTGGAAGTTTGGCTAGGGGTCATCATCCCACACAACTGATGTTACAATGAAAGAGGAAAAAGCAGAAATAGTGAATGAGTTTGCCCACGTACATGTGCAGAGCATATATAAAAACCTGTGCATGAACAGGTTTATACACATTTACAAAATGCACATATGCAACACATTGTTCAAACACATGTACATACATCCCAAGTATGTCTGTGTGCACATATTCACGTGCACCTCAGACACATGAGTATGCACATGTGTGTATACTCAAACGGAGACTCCCACACAGAGCCTTGGTCTCTCAGGATCCTGTTAATGATCTGCCTCTCCTTGTTAATACTTCCCTGGTGTCCTTGTACTGACCTAGCAGGGCAGCAGCAGACCCCAGAGCCCCTACACACACACACACACACACACACACACCACATGACTCCAGAGTTATGTGGTTAGGAGAACAATGTTGTGGAAGGTGAGGTCAGAAGAGGTTTCCGTGTTGCTCAGGCCTCTGGTCCTCACAGGTCACACTTGTTAGCAGTGAGCTACGGGAAAGCGATAAGGAGCAGCATCTCTGGTGCCATTTAGCAAGAACATGGAATCCTCATAAGCATCCTTCTACACCTTCTCCTATATAGATGCCCTCAGTCAGCCATGCCCTGATGTCTGTCATCGACATCGTGTCATGACCACCACAAGGTGCAGCATGATTCATCTGCCTAGTTCCCCAGTACGGGGCACCATCTTGGTTTTGCCCATTGCTGTCATATCTCCAGGTGTTCTCTTCCACACACTGACATGTTCCTGTTCATGTGAGGTGGAACTCACAGGTGGAACAATCAGCTCAAAGCATCTCAGCAACCTGAGCAGACACAACAGTGCAGACACTGCTTCTTACTATTCTGGAAGCCAAAGGTCCAGGACCAAAGCACTGCCAGTTTGGCATCTCATGAGGGTCACAGAGAAAGGACCTACTTCTCAACCACATTCTCACATCCTAGCTCCACTCTCATGACCTTGTTACCCACCAACCCCTCCTTGTACCATCACCTGGGGCTAGTGCCTTGAAAAGAGCAGATGTATTTTAAACTGTAAGCAAATGAATTGATTGCTTTTTGAGAGACCCGGCAGGACTATGACGTGAAGCTCTCTCCTTGGTACCCGGTCTCCCTTTCAGAGACACTGCTAAGAACAGCCATCCTTCTGGGATTCTCTCCACCTCCCAAATCATGGTCTTATCTTTCCTTGACAAGTTTGTCTATATTGCTGTCCACTGAAAGGAACCTTTTATGCTTCTGTTACAAGTGTGTTTACAGATTCACCATGTGTCAGTTGCATTTTGATGGTCTTCTACTTTGTAGAAGTTTTTGGCATTTTTGTATGCTCAAAATTGTCTCCTAGCCTTTTAGCATTACATTTGTTTGGGTTTCAGGCTTTCTATTTTTATTAAGAGATATTTGTTTTCAATTTTGTTAATGCAATTTTCTTTAATGCACTTGCAATTTACTCATTTTGTATTTTAAAGGATAGTCCTTATCAAATGTTGAAAAAGCAAGATACATTTAAACAGGTTGTCACCTACCAGATTCATCTCTCAGAGATTTTGTAATTTGTTTCACTCACTATCCCAGTGAGTGATAACAAGTCACAAAATTGTGGATCTTTGTCTTCTCATTTTCAGAGCTAGGTTGTTGTGGCATTTATTTGGTTGATTGATTGATTTGTTTGTTTGTTTGTTTTTTTCAAGACAGGGTTTCTCTGTGTAGCCCTGGCTGGCCTGGAACTCAGAAATCCGCCTGCCTCTGCCTCCCAAGTGCTGGGATTAAAGGTGTGTGCCGCCACTGCCCAGCTGTTGTGGTGTTTATGTGCAGGACCCCATGCTAAGATCAGGAACAGTGGGAATCCTCACTGATGGAGAAGACGGACAGTAGTAGGAAATCTCTGGCATCTGACTGCTCCCAGAAACAGGGATTGTTCTGTACTTTACTTTCATTTGGAGAAGAAGGAGGAGGCAAAGCTTAAGACTATAGCTATGTGGAAGAGGCTGGGACATGGGTGGAGTTCATCATGGTGAGATCAAAGTCATGGAGGCCCTCTGGAAAGGCTTCCATGTTTCCTGTGTGTGATGTAAAATATATAATCAGTATATTTAAACCTTTGGTATCCTTTCATATAACCAGGTATTTAATAAATCAGGATTTCAACTTTGTGTATAAAAGAATATCACTTTCAACTCCATTCTCATTTACCTGTTTACAAATATGCACATCTACAGATACATACAATAAACATACATGCATGGAGATCCTTTATTATGGATATAAGATGGGATACAATATGTGGGATGGCTATGTTTTATGTATAGGATGGGAATATATTCACATATATGTGATATATATTCATATATATAAATATAAATATATCATATACACATTCATACATGTGTGATATATGTTTATACATGTGATATGGGTGAATACATGTATCTGTATATGGGGTAGGTATAGTTACAATGCATGAACATACATGAAAAAGATTATAAGAGTGGCTATTTAAACTTTGAGAAATCAATTAGAATTGGAAATAAAGTATAAAACAAGAGAAATACAGCAAATGAACTATTTTTCCTAGGAGTTTTTAAATGATCTTCAACGGAGGGAAAATGACATATTAAATTAAAGGTTGCCAAATTTTTTAAAGTCTAGGAACCTAACTTTGGCCCATTGTTTTTTCTTCCCAAACCTCTATCATCTCTTAAGGATATCATCACGGTCTGCCAACCTTCTCCAATGTTAAGCCCTTGTTCAGATGCAGGGGTTGAAGCCAGGGAGCTGCAGGTTCACTGGGCAGAACCTACCCTTCCCCCAGCATCCAGACACTGACAGTCTCCCAGTTATGCCCCTGCAAGTGCCTCAAATGTCCATAGCTTCTTCGTTCTGGCTGTTTTATGTCAACTCGACACAAGCTAGAGTCATTAGGCAAGTGAAAACCTCAGTTGAAAAACTAACTCCACAGGATTGGCCTGAGGGCATTTTCTTGATCTAGGACTGATGTGAAAGTGTCTTGCTCCCTGGCTGAACAAGCCATGGAGGAGGAAGCCATTAAGCAGCACTCTTTGTGGCTTCTGCTTCTGTTCCTGCCTCCAGGTTCCAGCCCTGACTTCCTTCAGTGAGGATGTATGACTTGATAGTTGTAAGATAAAATAAACCCTTTCCTCCCTAAACTGTTTATGGTCATGGTGTTTTATCACAGCAATAGAAACCCTAAAACAAGTATCCCGAGTCACTTTAGCCAGCACGTGCTCTCCTCCACTGCATGCTCTAGAGAGAGTGGGCCTCTTGGATGGACAGTGGAGGAAATACTGAGGTAAGGACATGTCAGAGGGGCCAGGAGTAACACAGCAGGAAGGAGGACTGAGGAAGAGGAGGTGGAGGGGGGGGAGAAGGAGGAGGAGGAATGTCTGAGCCTGGTATCCAGGAAGGTGGCCAACAACTGGCTTCCAGGAACTCCCTGCCTATACGTCTCGCTTCAGAGAATCAGAGGCTCCCTGCAGATGGTCCCTGGCATTGTATATACAAAGGGCTGTGCCTCAGCATAACACATGTTTTGCCTCTGCCAGACCAAGATATTAACACCATTCGTCCAAGTCAGCACACTGGCTTTGCTTTGCAACTTATCCAACAGAGCTGCCCCACCTACCATAACTATTTTTACCAACTGGCACGTTCTCTGTCTCTGGTTCCAGGTCGGCTGCAAGCTCAGCCTAGTATTCTTCCAGTACTGTATCATGGCAAACTTCTACTGGCTTCTGGTGGAGGGTCTCTACCTGCACACCCTCCTGGTAGCCATCCTTCCTCCAAGCAGGTGCTTCCTGGCCTACCTTCTGATCGGATGGGGTAAGGGCTTCATATTCTCCATTCTTGATTCCCATATCATTTGGCCAAAATATGTAGTTTTCTGCTTAAAACCCTGCTTCAGAGGCATACCTCATGGTCACCTTAGGTGCATTGAGGGTTCCATCCATGTCAACTAAGGAGCTGGTTTTAAATCCTTTAGAATTCAACTTCCATTCGCATCCCCCTTACCTTAAATGAAACGGCTGCTAATAAGTAGCAAAATAATTGTTCCTCTCCCTTTTCCCAGTCAGCTCATATCAGCAATGAAAAATTAAAGGAGAAGGCTGATGGCACGCCTACCTGCTGCCAGGAACACAGCCCTTTCCAGAGCAAGAAGGGATGAAAGCTTGCATGACTTAGGGAGTAAAACACACAACCCCTCAGACCACATGGAGCCAGTGAGCATGTCTCCCTCTTACTTGGCCTCCCTGTCTTCAATAGACAAGTTTCAACCCTGTTCAGATTTTCAGCTTTCAGACATATTTGTCTTTGCTGCTTAATAAGGCTTAAGGACAAACCTTCACATGTTGATGAAGTCATTAAGCGAGAGCTTCCATATGGTCCTTTGGTTGAAAATTCCTCTTTACAAGTTCTGGTTCCTCAGTACCAGGTGTACAGGGGTGCTGCTTCTCATTGGTGAGCATGAGCCAATCTGATGGGATCTCTCCACAGGCATCCCCAGTGTGTGCATAGGTGCATGGACAGCCACTCGTCTCTCTTTAGAAGACACAGAGTAAGTGCTATGTGTGTATTCATGCCTATGAAACAAGGCCTGCTGGTACTGGTTGAATATCTGGGAGCTAAAGAAGCTTGTATCATTAGAAACAAAAGACTTGCAGCCAGTCAAGACATTTCTAGGCAACATTTAGCACTCCATGATTAGAAGACACATGAATGGTCATGGGCAAGACTCACTATGTTTCTGTATTTAGAAGATGGCCCAAATGAGAGGTGAAAGTTAAGCCATGCCTGTGTTTAGCTAAAATTGGGACAAACCAGGCAGAATGAAACCAGGCAGAATGAGTGATACTTTGCATGAGTCTTTGGTGTCCCCAAGAGAGCCAAGCAGAAACAAGCAGGTTTACGGGGGGGGGGGGGGGGGTTGCATTGAGATCAGGCTATGTGGCTGCCTGGATGGCCTCTGTGAGCAACTCTGAGAACTTCTGAGCCCAGCGGTAGTAACAGGCCTCCCTAGACTAAATGTATCTCACAAAAGACCCCAGGGTACCAACTGTCCACTGGAGAGCATATCACTCTGAGTGGTTGATCTAAGCCAATCCTTTTCTTTAGTCTGTGACTTTACAGTGACAATAAAAACAACCCCCATCCACCCACCCCAGCAGTTGTTCCTCAACTGGGTTCACTGGCCCAATCACCCTTGGGTAAGCAGGACTGACAATTTAGGTAGTGTCAGCTGGAAAGCACTCTTTGCTCTGTGGTTTGGAGGTCTCAGAGCCAACTCAACTGCCCATGCCACATTGCCAAACCGTCTGGGGCCCTAGGCCATGGAACTCTGCCCTTGCTGGAATAGTCAGCATCCACTGTGAGCTGTAGCCTTGCATAATCACACTTTTGCTGGAGATAAACACTACTGAAAATCAAGACCACTTCAATCACTCTCGAGGCACATTTTTAATTCTTCAACACAGAGATACAAACAATTTGGGGGAATGTGTTTTCAGAAGGAAGAAAAGGGCCTTCATGATATCAAGAGAGGTGAGAGTACATGCCTTGAATTAACATCACAGCTTGGAGGCTCACCAACCCTGGAGCTACACTCCATGCTACCTCGCCATTAGCAGACTGTCAGGTTGACTCACCCAGGAAAGCTGGTTCACTCTACATGCAGGGCAGTTAGATCTAGTTGGAAGTGACTGTGCAATCTGAGTCTGATTGGCACATTGAGTATAAGACCCAAAGAGGGAGAAGGTTGGTTCTGCAAGCTTCATGTGAGTGTCAGTCCTCAACCCAGTTCTGCCCAGAGCCTCGCTTGTATGTTAAGTCAGAGTGACACCAGTTTCTTTCTCTCTAACAGTTGCTGGGACACAAACGAGCACAGCATCCCCTGGTGGGTCATTCGGATGCCCATTCTGATTTCTATTGTAGTAAGTAGCTGCCTGTGGAGAGGCTGTGCTCTGCTTTTCCTTTGTGCACCTGTACCATGCAGAGTGTGGCCACCATGCTTCACTGTGTGCAAGTGGCTACCACCTTCCTACAGGGCCCCATCACCTCCAGGACAATACCCAGGCAAGAGTGGACTCCAACGCAATAAGACCAGAAGATTCTAGACTTGGAGGAGATTAAAATAATCTGTTGCCCATCTCCAGCTGCTCAGATAACCACAATCTTAGGCAATAGTAACCTCAATGCCCACACAAGGTCCTCTTTGGTGCAGTAGGCAAACCTAGTGCCTGGGGTAGATGGTGGTTAAATCCTATAGATGGGTGATCAGGAATAAGACTTAAAAGTGCTCACAGATCACATAGCCTTTTGTTGTCTCTGTGCAGGTCAACTTTGCCCTCTTCATCAGCATTGTAAGGATCTTACTTCAGAAGCTAACTTCTCCAGACGTTGGTGGCAATGACCAGTCACAGTACAAGTGAGTATCTGCTTGTCCAGCATGAGAAATGTACAGTGAAGTTCATGGAGAGTAGAACCCAATGCCAATCTGTAGAAGGTCCTCAGGGTACCTAGGTGGCCCTTTAAGGTTCAACGTGCACTGACACTGGAGTCTGCCAGCCCACCACTCAGAGGGGCCAAGAACCCACACTGATACAATGATAGTGCTAAAAATAAGAACATTCTGTCATGTTTGCCATGGTGCAGGGAGCCTTGATGTGAGGGCGTTCCTTAAATATGTGTCCTTTCTATGATATCACAGCTTGTCTGTCCTCTCCACCAGACCTTGGGGCTAGTCCACACAAGCACAGCTGGCACTTTGTGCCTAGACCTGCTTTAGCAATAATCTAACAAGTTGTGTGTCACTTAGAAGAGCACAGGGCTGGAGGTCATGAATATCATCAGCTAATTTATAATTATCCAAGGAATCAATAGATAACCCATAATTCACAAAGGAAAAAACAGACCCCAACTCAGGTGTGATGTGAACATGAATTTGGTGATGCTGTATTTGGTACAGCTCAGGAGCCTGGGCTCAGATGACACCGTGCTAGCTAAGAGCTGCATCACCCTGGCAGGTCATCAGCTCCCAGCCAATTGGAAGTTACCACCTGCACCCAGGCTGCTTATCATAGGGGGAAAAAAAATGCAGCATGATGTGGGTGCTGAGCCAGCAGTATGGCTGAGCAGAAAGGGGCCTTCCCTGTATATTGTCTCCTCTCCTGTAAAATAGAATGGATATTTGCCTGCTGGGTTTGAGAAACAACTGAAAGACATTCAGTGCCTGGCGCAGAAGAGCAGAGAAAGGACTTGGTGGGCACTTAAGTCTTAGTTGTGTCATGCTAAGCACAAATACAAGAAATAAGTTTCTCTTTGTAGAAAAAACCTGCCGGGCTACACATAACAAGGTATAAGCTGCCAACATGGTGCCTGATCGGAGATAATGGTTCTCAGACATCCCCTCTGCAGCCCTGGAAAGCCGGGGCGGGCATTCTTAGTCGCCTTTCAATTGAATTTGGATTTTCAGCAAATCCTGTTTAGTGTCTGTGCTGACCTTTTCTCTGCGCTCCTGGGGAGTGTTAGTTAAGAAGGTCTTGGGATGGATGCTTTTATTTTGGAAACAATTATATAGGGTAATGAAGTCTGTGCTCTCCCAGGGTGATGAGAAGGGCAGAAGGCTGGTTCACCCTTTGGGCTGTAGCAAAGAAAGACTAAAGACCTTCCTCTTCCACAGCCTTTCCTAGGGACAGATGCATAGATTGTGCAAATGTTAGCGTCCATATAAACTCAGCTAAAGGAATTGTGCTCAGGAGCCTGCTGACCCACCCTGCTAGGCACAAAGCCTTGAGGCTGTGCATTTGCAAGGCAGCAGCTTCAATGACATCCTGCTGGTAGAGATACCTACCACTTGCACCATGACCATCACAGAAAGGACCAGGCTTCTGTGCATGTTGTCAAACAAAAAACCCTGCTCTTAACCCCCGACCGACCCTATAGGACCCAACACGTGAAGGAAGGCGTACATCTCTAGAATTTGCATACCCTGTGTCTTATTTAGGGTTTTTATTGATGTGATGAAACATCACAACCAAAAAACAAGTTAAGTAGGAAAGAGTTATGCAGCTTACATTTCCACAGCACTGTTCGTTATTAAAAGAAGTCAGGACAAGAACAGGCCAGGATCCTGAAGGCAGGAGCTGATGCAGAAGCTATGGAGGATGCGGTTTACTTGTTTGCTCCTCATGGCTTATTCAGCCTGCTTTCTTATAGAACCCAGGACCACCAGCCCAGGGTAGCCTCACCCACTGGGCTGGGCACTCCCCCATTGATCACTAGTTAAGAAAATGCCTTATAGCTTAATCTTTTGGAGCCAGTTCCCCAATTGAGGTTTTTTTCCTTTCCGATGACTTAGCTTGTGTGAACATGAAGAGGAAACCTTGAAAATAAGTGAGAGAAAATTGATCATTTTTTTTCTCCTGAGTTAGAAAGCAATCAAAGGAAAAGAAGAAACAGGAACCAGAAGGAGCCTCCTGCCTTCCCTAACTGAATCTAGGGGAGATGGACTGTGTGCTTAGTGGTAGTAAGAAGCCACGAGAGGGCTTCCTTCCACAGAGCTGCACACCCTCCAGGTGGCTGCTCAGGTGAGCATTCACTCCTGAGCAGTTGGAGGCACCTGGGGATGGTAAGCTAGATACCTGGTCCCTAGTGTGGGGCTAATAGAACAGGATTCGAACAGCAGACGTCACTAGGAACTGGGCAGAAATGTAGATTCTCAGGCTGTTGCTCAACTCTTCCTGATCCAGAATTCTGATAAGGCCTGGAATCTGAGCTGTGACAAGGCCTCCACATGGTTTCAACTCAGTCTAGGAAGCTTTGGCTAAGATAACTCAGATTCTAGGAAAAACTGATCCATAATGACTGGTGTCTATATCAGTAATGGAAGACCCCCTGTGTGTTTTGGGGATGCTGCATACAGTCCCCACACCCAGTTCTGAGAATGGAATCCAGGGTCTTGCTCCTAGTAGGCTTTGTCATTGAATAGCTCAGCCCCACCAGAATTATCTGTCCAAGAGCAGTGTGGCCCAGCAGGTGGCACTCATGACAGAGGACAGTAAGTCCCCTGAAAGCTGGTGAACCACACAATACACCCTGTAAGAATCTCATCTTTATGAGCAAACTCACATTTGAAAATTCTGCCCATGTGTGTGAAGAAGAGGGTTCACTGGCACAAGAAAAGTAAGCATTTGTGTGTTCCCTGACTGCTTCAGCCTCTAAAATCTCTCATGATCTCCCTGGGAGAAGTGAGAAGCACAAGGCATGATGTCCTTCTCCTTCTCCTTCTGTTAGGAGACTCGCCAAGTCTACACTGCTGCTAATCCCACTGTTTGGCGTCCACTACATGGTGTTTGCTGCCTTCCCCTTTGGCATTTCCTCCATGTACCAGATCCTGTTTGAGTTATGTCTTGGTTCCTTCCAGGTAAGTATGGGAGGTGCTGTGGGTGCCAAAAACTATGGACAGATCTGACACTCTGTCTCTTTGCAGGGCCTGGTGGTAGCAGTTCTATACTGCTTCCTGAACAGTGAGGTAAGTCCTTTGTCAGCTGGAACTGGGCACTAACACTGGGTCAGGGGTTGATCCCATCATCAACCTCTGCCCAACTATGCCCCCATGCAACCAAGGCCAAACTTGGTTTCCCAGAGCCCCTCTTAGCAAGACTTCTACTCCTTCCAGCAAAATTGAGCCTCTGTCCTCCACCCAATGTCCCCTTCATGATCAGTTATTTATTTATTTATTTATTTATTTATTTATTGTATATGAGTACTCTATCTGCATGTACACTTGCATGCCAGAAGAGGTCATCAGATTTCAGTATAGATGGTTGTGAGCTATTTATTTATTTATTTATTTATTGTATATGAGTGCTCTATCTGCATGTACACTTGCATGCCAGAAGAGGTCATCAGATTTCAGTATAGATGGTTGTGAGCCACCATTTGGTTGCTGGGAATTGAACTCAGGACGTCTGAAAGAGCAGACAGTGCTCTTAACCGCTGAGCCATCTCTCCAGCCCCCAGGATCAGCATCTTACTCTTCAACCCAGAACTGGGTCCAAGAAGGTGTGGTGTTGGTGGAAGTGACTGGGCCTTATTGAAAGATACATAACTGTCCCAAGACACACAAGAGCCTAGTTCTCCCTATGTGACTACCCCTCCAATCCTCAGAATCTACCCACCCCAGGTATTGCTGACTGCCTCTGTATGACCTTCACCTGATGGCCAGCCCCTTTTCTAGTCACTAAGGATGGCTTTTACTGAGCCAACACCCCTGTCCCTTCCCAACGCTTTCTTCACTCAGATTCTTTAAAGAGGAAAGACATTGATGAAGATCCTACAGGATCCAGGGGGCTGTGCTAAGGCAAGACATATAACATACTACATCAGACTCACCAGTATTCGTAAGACTGTACCCTTTCCTGTGCTCCCCCACCTACGGCCAGCCCCATGCTACATCAGTGTAGCCTGCTGGTGTCTGGCATTCATATGCATCGAAGCTGGACCATCTTCTCCAGCTCTCTGTGCTGCCCACCCTGCACTCTCACCCAACACCTTGCTAAGGCCTGAGGATTACTTCCAGGAATGGGGGTGGGCCAGACTGCTCATCCTGTGGCTACTAGAGAAGAGCTCTAAAACCATACCAGCTATTTGCTATCTAGTGGTTGAATCCATGCTGCATGCTTCTTTGGAGAATTCATGAGTTCCCGCATTCCAAGCTGACTCTTCACTAACACCCTCATCCCCAGGTACAGTGTGAACTGAAAAGAAGGTGGCGAGGCCTATGCCTGACCCAACCTGGGAGCCGGGACTACCGGCTGCACAGCTGGTCCATGTCCCGGAATGGCTCAGAAAGTGCCCTACAGATCCACCGTGGCTCCCGCACCCAGTCCTTCCTGCAGTCAGAGACCTCGGTCATTTAGCTGTGTCCCTCACACGGAGCTGACAATGCTGCTGGGTTTGACGTATGTGTTTGCTGGCTTCCTCGGCTGCCGCAGTGTCTGGTGCCTTATTGGGTCAGCCCTGGTCCTTAACTCTGATCCTCACTTGACTGAAACACTAACTATTACTGTCAAACTCTAGCCTTCAGACCATCCTCTTCCTAATATGGCTCAGTCATATAGACAGATCTACTTTCAAAGAGAGCAAGGAAGCTAGGTGGCCCTGAACATCAAAACTGGATTCTAGTACCTCCGAAGAGAACAAGGAGGAAGATTCCAGTTCCCCTACTGCCTCTTGTCAGGAGGAACCAGGTCCAGAATCAGCTGAGTATCACTACCCTGTGGCACCCAACGCATGCCTGTGGATGTCTCTGAAATTCCTCTTCAATCTATGGCATACCAGGGAAAGCAGCTGAAAGCAACCTTCTCATCCTAGAAGCTTCCTGGTCCCCCTGGTCTTGAGTTCTGTCCTGCGGGACTACATCTGGGCAGCCACTCCCTTGCCATTCCCAGGATCATCTGGTAGTAACCAAAGATAAGTCAGGGAGGATGTTCATGTTCAGCGGCCAAGCCAGGAACTCATGATCTCCTGGGGCACTTGGCATCTGCTGTTTCCTACCAGTGGTGAGCAGCTCTAGATCCCGGCCGGCTGATGGCATGAAGGCCCTCATGACTTGTCCATTCAGCCCAGGGTTGTTCTGTAGCCAATAGAAAGCTGTTCCATTGTTAAAGAAAACAACCATCTCTAAAAATGTTTTAAAAGAGAGTTATTTTATCAAAGTATAAAATGGCATCAAGTACTCCTACCCGATATTTGCCAATATCAATCCTTTTTTTTACGATGTTATTTGCAACTGTGGGCAAGCAGACCTGACGAAATGCTTGCCATGATTGAAAAGCAGCTGAAGACAGAGAGTGCCTTTCCCTTCAGCACACAAAGACCCTGGAAGACTATGTTGTGGTCCAGTGCAAGGACTGTAGGTTCTGGACCCAGTGTTCTGGCAGTCTATGTAATTTCCCCCCAAAGCATACATACATAACACACACACACACACACACACACACACACACACACACACAAACACACCAAGGATAAGAGCTGCAAAATGTTTTTCCTGTGGTTTCTGTGGCATGTAGGCCCCGGCCAGTATGAATACCAATGATCTCAACCATTGTGCCAGAGCCGGAGATCTCAGGGTCAGGAAATTGCAAAAGTAGGGGCCTCACTTCCAGTACACAGGGGCTTTAGTACAGCAGAGAAGTATCTAGAGACTAGCTGAAGCTCAGTGGCCAGACATCTGGCCTGAATGTCTGTCTCACAGAACTGCCCCTGGACTTTTGCGTCCATCAATTCTTGATAAGCCTCCAGTTTGTCTACAACTGCATGAGACAGACACTTCAGATGATCTAGAAAACACCACTAGCCTGCTGCCTTCCAGGGCTACAAGGCTAGAGAACAGGTCATGGGGAGCAATTGGACCTAGGTCAGGCACACTTAAAAGAGCCATTGGCAGTGGTGATAGGTGGGTGCTACAAGCCCTGGTATCAGCCTTGCATCTCTTCATACAGAGCTCACTGCTTAATCAGCAGTTCTGAGGATACACAATTCTCCTGTATCAGAAAGAGTCTTATCAATAACTGCATGTGACCCTGCCATGACCCTGAAGAGACATGTAGAACCTGTAAACACAAGCAACCACTGATTACACACGGAACAGTCAGATGGACAAGGACACTATTCCCTCAGCCCAGCATGTGTTAATGCTAAATAGATCTGGGTCCTCTCCCTGGTAAAGAGATGGACTGGCTGATCAGAAAGTGGCCACTGCTGGAACTCACCAGTAGCAGAGAGGTGTACTAACCAGATGGCCAGCATGTGACCTTACATGTTATTTGTGGATTATCTGCAAACTCAGAGTGGAACTAAGCTGTGTATATACTGCAATAAACCTGATTTCATTCTGTGTGAGAGTCTGCTATGAATGATGCTGGGGCCCTAGAACACAGCTGCCTGCAGCTATACCCTTGAGCACCCTGACTCTGGACCATCCTACCTACAATTCCTCATGGAAGAAGTTGGAACTGAGGTACCCAAGATGTATAAGTGACAGCCATTAGGATGTGCCCAGCATACCTGGCTAATCCTACCCTGCAGCTCTAATCTGTTCCCTCAGCTCTACAGAACCTGAGCGTTGTCAACAGAGCAAGCTGAAATGTATGTGTGTTTGTGTGTGTGTGTGATAGATATGCACATGCCTGTGTGCTTAGTGTGCTTACATGTAAGTGTGTGTGCTGACTTGTAGATGTTCATGAACAAGCTAAAATGTGTGTATGTGCCTGTGGTAGATGTACACACACCTGTGCACATATGTGTGCTTAAAAAAGAACATGTTGTACATGTAAGTGCATGTGCTCATTTGTAGATGATTGTTCAGGAATTTATATGGGGTTCACATATGTGTGTATGCGGAGGTGCTCAAGTATAAGTGTGTGTGTGTATGTGTGTGTGTGTGTGTGTGCTTATTTGTAGGTGCTTGTGTATACTGACCCTTAGCCACTAGACAAATAAAAATCTGTTTCTGCTCCACACACCACACTGCTGCTGGGTAGTCAGGAATACTGTACACTGGTATCAAATTCTCAAGAGCATGAACATAGAAGTCATCCAGACAGCTTCTGGGGAATTTCCTCAGAGCAGCGGAATGGGGGAAGAGGGCTCTGCAGGGCTCTCTAGGTTCACAGTTGTCCTATCTGATTAGGGATGCTTGGAATGAGGTGCTCGAAACAGGACAGCTCTGCAGATGGGCCCAAGGGAGTCAGCCTGCTGGAACAGCTGGAAACCACACTGAGAACCAGCTCCATCTGTATGAATACATGCGCTTGCTTTTCTCTCTCATCAAATGCCAGCCATTTTAAATAGGCTGCTTCAAATTATGAAAACTTTAGGAGATGGGAAACCTCAGATTTGTGGCCAATTGTCATGCAGAAAGTGGAATGCTCTGAGCTCAGCCTCCAGACCCAGAGATTGTGAACTGGATGCGGGTCCCAGGCCTTTTTTGTCACACAGACAATTCTTTCCCTTTCTCCTCTCTTTTTACTCGTGGAAATTAGGTCAAGCTGCATACAGGTTTTTAGCCAGCTTTGTTCATGAAAGCCAGAGCGGAGGTCTTTCCCTTATAAGCATAGGGAAGTTCTTTCTTTCTTTTCTTTTTCTTTTCTTTTCTTTTTTTTTTTCTTTTTCAGGACAAGGTCCAGGCTCGGTTTCAAGTCCTCATTCTTTTGCTTCAGCCCCAAAGTATCTGGGATCAGAGGTGTGTCCCCCACTACCTAACTCAGAGCTACAATATTTTCCCCAATTGCCCAATAGTGGATCAATTCCTTGGAAAGAATTGAGGGCATTCATCTCTGGGCTAGCCTGAGGACTGGGAACTGGGGTGGCAGAAGGCCACCCCTTGCCACACTTAGAGGTGTTATGCCTTTAGTAACTCCAACCCTGTTGATACTTTTTCATTCCTTTCCATGGCTGCTTGGACAATGTTCATGAGGGCATTCATGTCTCTAATTGAGAGGGACACTGAGCATCATCTCTACAGCTTTCCCCTAAATCTAGTTTAAAGCCGAACCTTGGCCTGGATGAGTGGGCAGCCTCTAGCCATTTACAAATGAGCTTCTTTATTGTTAGCAGAGGCAACCCAGTGGAAGCCACAGCTCTCCTTCAGGCTGTCATCATCCCTGCCAGCAGGAGCCTCAGCATGTGCTATGGGGAGTTGGACCTTACAAAGGATTTGGGGCAGGTTTTATTTAGAAAAGTGTTCTTTTTAGATGGTAAGAAAAGGGACCCTTCCTTCCTTTGTGTTCTCTGAAGAATTAGCAAGGGAAGAGGAGCCAGTGGCCATGTCAGCAGGTGGTCACCTGGCTGCTGAAGACAATGCCTCTTCTGGACCTGCAGGAAGGACACTTGCTCCCCAAGGCTGCTTAGGACCTTTTCAAAAACTGCTTCTATTGAACAGCTGGAGCCGAAGATAACACTGTAATTACAAAGCAGAGACAGACTGCTCTCCTTTTAAAAGTCAGGGTTTTTATATCCTCACATGTGAAGTTTTATGTAAAATTTCCAAAAGGCACAGAAATTCAATGCCCTTTCAAAACCCTAGCTCTTGTGGGTCAAATAATGTAGTTATAAGCACAAAATGTAAACTGAATTTTTTAATCATAAAATAAGTGATTACCCTCCTTTCAGATTTAACACAGCACAGTGACTCCCTGCCCCCAGTGTGTTGCTGCTTGTGTGCTCACTATCCTATTGCAATACAGGCTCCTGTACTCCTTCCACTTTGGTGATGCCAGAGAAAGTATTCTCGAATCTACCAGCACTGAAGGTTCATCTAGGTCCAGTGTATGTGAGTTGAGAGATGTGGATTCTGAACTCCAGTACCTGACTCCTGGTGAAGCCCGCTCATCCTAGAGCCTCCAGTTCATTATCCCTTGGCCCTCACTCCCTGCACCCGCCTCTTCCAGGGAGTGAGGGAAAGCAGCAGACATGGGCAGGGTTGGAGAGAAGCAGTCCAGGTGAGGCTGAGTGGTTAGAGGTGAGGGGCCAAGTGGGGTTGTAGAAAAGATGCAGTAGTGAGTGGCCCAGAGGGCTAAGAGGCATTGCCAGCCCAGCCCAGTAATACAGAACCCAAGACCCAGGTAGTCATGGGATTAAGGGCATCTTAGTTAGGGTTTTACTGCTGTTAAGAGACACTGTGACTGAGGCAGCTCTTATAAAGACAACATTTAATTGGGGCTGGCTTACAGGTTCAGAGGTTCAGTCCATTATCATCAAAGTGGGAACATGACAGAATCCAGGCCTGAAGGCTGCTAGCAGAATACTGGCTTCCAAGCAGCTAGGATGAGGGTCTTAAAGCCCACACGCACAGTGACACACTTACTCCAACAAGGCCATACCTACAATTAGTGCCATTCCCTGAGCCGAGCATATTCAAACTGTGACAGGGCCCAAGGCAAAAGAGATAGCAGAGTGGGGCAAACTCAGTTCCAAACAGTAAGCAGGATAGCTACAGAGCAGCACCAAGCACAGAGTGAGGAGTGGTGGGTACCAGGATTCAATCCAAAACCAGCCCTGACTTCTCAGAGGCCCCATCCAGGTTCAGAATGAGACCCTTGTGGCTGGCAATCTCCACTCTCCCCCAGGACAGTCACACCTGAATGTGGAAGCAGGTCCTGTGTAGGACAATACCACAGATAGGTCAGCTCACTGGAGTCAATGACCATCATCAGGAATGACATGGACTCCACCAGGTCTGAATCCAATGAACCAAGCTGTGCTCTGGCAACAGAGGCTCCCTGACCTCCCTACAGGGCCTCACTCTGATAACCACTGTACAGAGGCCAACGTGACTTATGCTCCAGAAGAGATGAGAGATCTTCACATCTTGCAGATGTGCCCTACACTCCATCACCACGAGGACCCGCCTGGTAGCTCCAGAGCCACGGTGTGTGCTAGAATAGACTTGTTAATAACTTTTTTACCAACAACTTGAAAGGCCGGGAAGAGTAAGGAAAATGATGCACACTCCAAATATGTAAAAGTAAATTAAAGCTTCTGCCACTCTGCCACACCAAATGACTGCTGCTTCTATTCTAGGGGGCACCAGCCTTTCAGACATGACACAAAGCCAAGAGGAAAACTGAAAACCCTTAATTTACGGTGTAAACATACCCTATTCAGCGAGTCAGCTACCATGTATGTGGTGTCCATGTAGGCAACACCAGCGTTTATCAAATCAGAGTTGCTACCACTCCGTGGCCCAGTAGCAATACCAGCATTTCCGGTTTACTACCTTCACCACCCACGTAGCAAACACATCTTTGGCTCTAGCTATTAACAAGTAGCTTTTAAGTAAGATGTAGAACTCTATCCCAGAGACCACCCACTAATAAGAGCATTGGGTCCTTCTAGAATCATAAAAATGAACAGAGGAAATACTTTCTAAATGTCAGAGTGTGTGACTGGTGAGGCAGAGGCTGGAAACTTGTTCTTCTTACACGGCGGTGAATTCCCATTCAAACAGAAGTCTGGATAAACAACAAAACAAACAACCAAATCAAAGGAGGATGGAGTTTCATATAGCATTATCAAAAAGTAGATGGAACGGACTAGGTGCACCGGCTGGTAGCAGGTAAGTCCACAGCCTATTGTGATAGGTCCTTCCAGCCTCAGTCGGGTTTCTTCTCTTGTTTGCTCAAGGCTGAGCGGTAACTTCAGGCTTCAATTACTGGTTTCAGGATCTGTCTGTGCCATGTAGACATCCGACTAAGCATCCAGGTGTTCTTCAGTTTTCTACATGTATGCATCCTATTGGTTGTCCCGCTATTCCTTGGTCAGACAGGGCGAGTAAGGGCACCTCTCCCTCCTCCATGACCTCGGACTCTACCTCCAAAGCCCCCTCTTCTCCGACCTACCACACCCACAGTTCTCCCACCGATTCAGATATGACCCATAGCTCCAAGCCCTGGTCCTCTGCTCCCAGTACCTTCACGACCTCGAACACTACCTGTTCTTAAGCCCATTCGGGGACCTACAACTCCTCCACTCTCAAAGCTACATCCAGCCCCTCTGGAATGGGTGGGCCTCTGTCTCCAATTGCTCCCCTGGCCAGTGCACCTATGGGTCGGTCTAAACGTGCCTGGATGTTACTCTTGCCCAGGCTTTAAGCTCTTCCTTAAATTTTAATGCTGCCTGGACAGAGTCTATTCTCCAACTTCTGGGCTAATCTTATGTTTCTGGCACTGGCTAGCTGCTGCTGCTGCTGCTGCTGCTGATGATGATGATGATGATGATGATGATGATGATACTGCTGCTGCTGATGCTGCATCCAAGCCCATTTACTACTGCCATTGACTGTTAGTTCTTCAGCATTTCAGTAAAGCACTCATTTAGAGGCATTTTCGTGGTGCTTTTTAGCACAACTTTCGGCGCTGACTATGCATCCATCTACAAATCCAGGGATTGAAGGAGCTGCCAGCGATCCTGGGGCTTCCTCTGCCCACCGTTGCAGTGGTCAGGCTAGGTGTGGTCAAACCTGGGCTGACAGCGTATTGCTCAAGTTCACTAGCTGGGTGGTTGGGTCTGATGCTTAAAGATGTGATTGCAAAGGCCCCTCGTTGTGGGGTGGGTATCTAGTCACCCGATTCTTCGGCTTAGCAGGCCTGCCCTTCCTGCCTTTCATCTGTGCCACCTCAGGTGGCTCCACCAAAACAACAACAAAACAGTTTTAAAATAAAAACAAATGAATAACTAAATAAATAAGCTATTTACTCTAATTTCTAAAAATAAACTTCGAAGTGTACATTGCACTTAACCCGGTAATTTTATTTCTGGAACTCTTTCCTAATTTAATACTTCAAGTTAAACATAGTCATAGCAATGGTATTTAAAAATAAATAAATAAATAAAAATAATCTAATGTTCCATCATTAAAGAATGAATAAATGGTTATTGAGAATATAGAATAAAGACTCTGGCTTTGCAGGCCACTTGAGGAAGGTGATTCCAAGCATTACCTCCTCAGGACCATGGGAAAAGCCATCTGTCCACAGAAGCACCAGCTTGCTATACTGTGTCACCTGGGAGCATCCAGAAGCATGGAAACTGCTTGCCCAGCCTGAAGCCTGAGACATCCACCACTGCATTCTTCACAGTAATTAACTCTGTCAAGCAAACCATGAGTAATGCAGCACAAATTACATGATCTAGTTACTCACCTAGCGATGATATTACATAACGCAATGAAGGACAGCCACTTTTGATCAGATAAACTGCAAAAGGGGAGCGCATGGCTTATTCCACATGCAGAACTGTAATCATTGTGCAAGTAAGCCATACCGCTAACCAGCATGGCTTCTCTTTGCAATACAGACACCATCCTGCCATTGGCATCTTCTCCTCTTCAGAGAGATAAAGAGCCAGTTCATCAAGAAACATAACGCTAAGTGTGTGTGCCCAGAACTCCAATACATGTGATTGGAGTTATGGTCTGTCTTACCAATCACTTTCCTCGTTGTAACTCATGGATTTCCTTAGCATCAAGGGTGCAATGGTCAGGAAGTGGCATGCTCTTTGTTTACTTCTGTAAATAAATATCTACACCTTTTAGGTCTTTCTAAACCTGCATTTAAACTAAGACACAACAGTTACTTTGGCCATCTTGTGTACCAAGAACTTGTGCAATGAGTCCTTGCCCCTGGATTCAGAATGGATTCAGGATGAGGCTGTGTCTAGAGAGATCTTACAGAAGTCACTGAGTCACAATGAGCTTATTAGGGCCCAGCATCATTGTTTTGCATATGGACACTGGTTGTGTCTGCACCAAGCTGAAGAGGCTGGTCTTTCTCTTTGGGTGGTCTTGGATGTCTAAGGAGCACCTGACCACTGGCCATGCAGTGCTTGGTTCTGGCCCTGGTCCATGGGTCAGAATTTCACTGCTGATTATTGATTCTTGTGATAGGTTTGAGGTTCAGCTTCCTTCTTTCTCAGTTGCTCTGACTCATTCGGGTTCCTTAATGCTCCGTATGAAGTTTAGAAAGACTTTGAAAGTCAGGTATTGAGATCTTCAGTCAGTATCACCTGTGTCTGTGGCTCTGTGAAGACCCCCACCCCTTACTTTATGGTATCCCACTGTGTCATAAATTTTTCTAATTGTATTATCTTTTACATATTGGGCCTTAAATGAGTTGATATTTTGTCTCTGCCTGTTTTTCTGACTTAAAGTCCACCACATCTTATTTACATATTGTCCTCGGCTTCCTGTTTGTATACTGCATCTTTTCTGTCCTTTATCTTTTGGTCCCATTTGTGTCTTTAGACCTTAATTGAAGCATAAATTTTTTTAAAATCTATTTGATCACCTCTAACTTTCGATCAGAGAATAGATAAAATTCGTATGTATTTAAAATAATTACTGATTTTTTAAAATAATTTGCTTTTTCAGATAAAATTGTTAAATGATCAGTAGGTTAGTTTCTCTGTTGAGTGGCACATTTTTAGGTTGCATCTAATATGAAATTATGCTAATTTTTAGAAGTCACACCTAAAGAATGACACTATAACATTCACATAATTAAAGAATTTCATCATTGTATCAGATTAAACTAAAATCTTAAAACATTTCATTTGATAAAGAAGGGGTTTTGTGACTGTTAGCAAAGGTATTTTAAAGAAATACTTAGTAAATGCAAAAATAAAATATCAAAAAGAATAACAGTAGTAGATTCTTTTCTAAGATCCATGACCTCACTAGGCCTGAGAAGTCGATTGGGTCTCTAGTTACCAGGGACTGTCCCCCTCCTCTTGAGTAGCCTTCAAATCCACCAACGACCTGATGGTCATTTTTGTGGTTTTGGCTTTCAGGTTAAGCCCAGCTGGAATAATTGAAGCCCTTTATGCTAAAGTATACAGTGTCTTCAGCAATAGGGGTTTATCTACGAAAGGCAACCAAGGGCTAGAGCCGTAGTCTATATTGTCTGTGGAGTTACTATGACTACCCAGACCAACCATTCTCAAACATGGTACTAGGGGCCAAGAATATGGTGCGAGCATCCTCTCATCTCTTCTCTTCGAGAGCCTTGGGCTCTATGAAATCCCATAGCCAGAGAAAGTGTGCCAGCTCAGCCTTCTCTTCCTCTTCTCAAAAAGCTGTAATGTCACCCTTAGGACTTTATCTAGCTCAGTCACCTGCCAGAGACCCTACATCCAAACATCATCAACAAGACTTTGGGGAATATGTTTCTAAAACATGAACTTTGAGGGACATATTCAAAGTGCAGCACCAAGAAAGCCCCTGGGAAAGCAGTCTAGTCTGGGCAAGTATCTGGGGAGGTGATCTCAGGGCTCACCTTGCTGGTTTTTGGGCATCTTTGGGTCATTTGCTTCTTTAAGTAGCGCCCTCAAGGAGAATCTATGATCATATGAAGCCACAGAAGCACTGGTTCTTTCCAGCCTTCTTGCCTCAGCCTATTGAGAATCCTGTGCTCAGGTGTCCCTGCCCTATGCAGAGTCCACATGGGCAAGTGGGGCCTTGACTGAAGCATCCAGGACTGTTAGAGGGTGTAGTGACCAGAGAACAGGCAAGGGATGGACCCAGCCATGCTACCAGTGAGAGATGCATAGAGAGGAACAGGCGGCATTGGGACTGTGACCAGTAGGTGCTGTGAGAAACAAAAACAAAGCAGACGATCCCTATGTTCTACTGTGCCTCCGAAATGTGGCACCTCTGAGACAGGACACTTGCTCCCAGACACATGCTGCAATTGTCACATCACACAGCAGAACCAACCACATCCCCAGGGGTCATCAAACTTGTGTTAATAGGCAGGTAGTAACTATTTCAGGCTTGAGGACCATAAGATGTATAACAGCCATAGTCTTTGGGATGTCATGGCTGGGCTGGTCCTGTCTTCTAACTCTTCACAGAGTATTATCCGAAGGGAGGGGTTATCCAATTTTGTGAATGAGCCTCATCCTAACATCCTAAGACTTGGGAGAGACTGGTCCACTAATCGTGTAAAGGAATCTATACATACTACCTAGCTTTATACCCCACCAACCTGCGGCATCTGTGTCCTTTGGGGCTTTGCTCAGAGCCTCCTGTGGCCTTAAGGGCACAGGCTTTCTGAGGTGTGGGGTCTTAGTCCTGAAAGGACTTACTTCAATTACTTCAATTCTCTCTTCTGGAATCGTCTGAAAGGTGCCACATTCTGAGAATGAGCTTGCTTTGTTTAGCGGGTCTTTGGAGAACACAGAGAAGGAGCTGGGGAACTGCAAAGCCATTGACCTCCCTGTGCCCAGCCAGAGCAGCTACCTGCTGGGGTTGACTACCATTCACCCACCTGACGCTTGGGGTAGACCTGAATGTTATTTCTTTAATCACTGTTGGCCTTTGCTGTGCTTCTCTGTACCTCCTCAGAGACCCTTGGAACTGTCCTAGGGGGAAGTCATCCCCCTAATGATGACTGACAAATGGCTCCAGCAGCTCACTGATCTCACCTTGACACAAAGTCCTTGTAAGACAAGTTGGAACTTATATATTTCCAATAAAGATTAATAATTCATTAGATGCTTAAGTAGAAAAACAAAGTACCAATTAATCAAGGCTCTGCTGAGGCACACTTTGCAGCCACCAGTCTGTGGGGATTGGCAGTGCTTTTACAAGGAAGTAGGTCAGGACTGCAGAAAAACAGCTCTCATGCACTAGCATCTGTTCGTGCTAATCGCTGTACACGGCTTTGGGTCTTACTGTAGTTTTTATTGGTTTTCCCAGCTGGGATTTATGTTTCAGGAATAAAGGACCAAGAATGGGAGGAGTTACCCTCGAAAGATCCAGGTCATGCAGGGCAGGGCAGGGAATCCGGCTGACTCCATCTCTTTGCTCATAGAGCCTCAGGGTACCAGATCTTAGCACTCTAAGGAGGGAGACTCAGAACTCTCTCTAGGGCTTGGTGCCCAGAAAATATATCCTGTTTGTGACTCCCTTAATACCAAGTACAGCCCAACACAAAGGGCCTGTCCCAGGGGAACTCACAGCTGAGACCTGGTCTTATTTACAGGTTGAGTTTGGGTGAGGACAAGAATAATCCTGGGAATAGACAAAGTAGTGGAGCCAGGCAGGAACTGCCCAGAACTGTAAGGAAGGCTCTCTCCCACCCAGTCTTGGCTTGCAACAGGCACCATTGAATGTTCACCTATTTTATCCAAACCCAGATTTTGTTTAATTAAACCACTCAGTGAAGGTGGAAACTCTGAGGCCTACCTGTGCCTGCCACAGTCTGAGTTCTGTGAGAACTAGATTAAGGTTCTCCTGGTTTTGTGAGTGCCTGGAAAATGGTAAACATCCTGCCCCTGGTATTTGTTTGACTATTTAGTTAAGGATCTAAAGCACAGAAGGGAAAAGAGGCATATGAATGCTTGAGTGACACTACCAACCGTCCGTGGCCTGTTTTGAAAGAAAGTGTTAGGTATGGAGGAAGGGAATGGGAGCCTCCCCATTCATCTGTTCTGCTAGGTATCCACCCAGTTCCCTTGGATCCAGCTCAAAAAAGATTGTTCTTTCCTCCTGGTGAGACAGTACTTGGAGGTGATCTCTCTAAGGTAAAAGGTAATGACATTTTCTATAACAAAAGAATGTAAGCAACTGGATTTGTCTTCTGTACCCTGTCTCCAGAACAGACCCACAAGTGCAATCCAGAAAACTAGGCCTAAAGGAGATCATTGATTCCCTGAACCAATCTACTGGATCAAGGAGATCCTTGCCCCTTTGGGTCTGCAGACAAGTAGAAATCAAGAAACCTCTGATATGCCTTCTGCCTCTGGCCCTGCAGGCACTACACTAAGCATCATGTAGCTCTGCCATGGCTGCCAGGCCCTAGCACCCTTGCCTAGCTCAGCTTGCAGTCTCCTAAGAGACTGGCTGGTAAAGAGAAAGCAAAAAGGCATAGGAAGGGTAGTCTGGCTCTAGCCAGCAGTCTCGCAGTCACAGGCTACTGTGGCATAGCCAAAGGAATAGCTGCCAGGACCAACCACACCATTCACATAGAACACTGCATTCACTAAACAGAATGTTAATGTAATATTCCACAGGACCTGTAGAGAATACCCTTTTACTTCATGATCTAAAGTCAATCTCTTTCTCTAGCCTAGCTCTTCGTTTTTAATCTCTAGGCTCACAGCCCACAGCAGCTTGTCAACTTACTCTGATCTATCTATTATAGGATTAGCAGCCATACTGAGAAACTCGACATCCTAGGAGCTGAGAATACAAAGAATTTGTCTTGAACTTGTAAAGATGGGTTCTGAGGCACATCTACTCAACCCTCATTTTACACAGGAGAGAAATTCAGACACAGAGTCATCAGCATTAAAAACTCAGTTGCCACACACGAGCCATAGCTGAGGTTAAGCTTCTTGGATGTTCACTTCAAACACAGAGACTGCCCAAGGAAGTTAGAATCACTATGAGTGAATATTCTGGAAACCATGCAATAGAAAGATAATAGTAATGGGGGCTCATTGGAGAGGGGGTCCCAATCCATCCTAGCAAAGTCCACTTTTTTTTGTCATATGGCTCTCTTCTTGGCCTTTGAAGCAAATGTCTTCTACTCTGTTCAAATATTATTTGAATATGTTGCCAGAGTTTTGTGGTGTGTGTGTATTTTTGGATTAGTCTGTCCTATTTTGAGGATTGTAAATCACTTTTAAACATACATAAGCTGTTTATAAAATAATTTACTAAAGTGGAACTCAGCCTGCATTAACAGCTGAAAAATCACTCAACAGAGAAATGTCCACAGAGCCGTCACCAGAGGACTAATGAGAAGTGTGGCTCCTCCCACAACTGCCTCCTTTGTGTCTGCAGCTCATGCATGCCAAGATGATGAGCCCAAGCTATCTAAGGTGTATCTCAGAATACCTACAGACTGGGGCCAAGTCAGAAGTTAACGAGGTTGGCACAATGCTGAGCAGCAAGCAACCTAGCCCCAAACACAGATTTTAGATCCCCCAAAAGCAGCTGCTCCATGGCCACAGGCCTTAAAAATGTATGGAGATCTCTGAATTTCAGCTGTGTAAAATAGGGCAAAGCAATACAATGTGTAATTCTTCAGCATCAGCTACAGAATTCAAGCCAGCAAACATGCATGACCTTTCCCACATGACCCACCATGTACAAGAGAATTTCATCTTAATTGATTTTCATAATCCACTGGGGATCAGTCAGCTCAGAAACAGACTCAGGATTGGCCACAGATTAGCTAACTGGCTTCTGCAGTTGCCTTCCTTAGACTGGCCAGTAGGACAGGCCAGCAGGTGGTGTTTATGTTCCAGACTGCAACAATTTCTTCTTCATGAAAATCTTAGTGTGTTCTTTTAGGCTCTCTCCATGGGTTGTTTGCTGAGACTATTTACGTTTACTAAAGTCAACCTGCTGGAAATCATATCAAATCCACAAATGCCTTCATAGCAGCATCTGGAGGATGCTTTGAGGGACATAACTATACACTGGCCATGTGGCCCCCAAACAAACCAACCCTCACTGTGACACATGCAGACCAAAAACTAACTTCATTCTACAGCTAACTTTGCATTCATAGCTCATGGTTTGGAACCCAAGAGAGCTCAATGGCCCATTTTGGCATGCTCTTTCCTACAAGAGCAAAGCCTGTGGGAAAACGTGAACCCTTTGAGACTTTAGCAAGGCATCCTTGGTCTCAGTGATGAACTGAGCTATTTGCCTTTAGCATATGTGTTTCAATCTTAATCCATCCAAACACTCCCCTTTGGATTTCCTTTGTTTATGCTTCTCACTACAAATCAGAATGCAGCTTGAAAAGACCAAGACCAAGAAAAAAATGTAAGCAATCCATCAAATCTGGGAAGCATGGCATTGCTAATACCCAAAGTCTCCTTTAATTAAGAGACCACTTAGGTCACATCAAGATGCCATGGTCATAGTAGAAAGGTATTTGACCCAGTCCTGCAAGGTAATCATGACTATCTGTTGGCTAAATGTGACCCCTTCACTGTGGCTTTTCTCTACTGTCTTTTATTTTAATATTTTTGAGATTATAAAATAATTTTAATATAATTACATTATTTTCCCTTCCGCTTTAACCCTCCTATGTAACTCTTCTTCAAAATTCATGGCTTCTTTTTTTCTCTAATCGTTGTTAAGTGTGTGTGTGTGTGTGTGTGTGT
>JADRCH010000512.1:874809-910784 GCA_019843965.1 Rhynchomys soricoides | reverse complement strand
CTTCTCTTCTCTTCTCTTCTCTTCTCTTCTCTTCTCTTCTCTTCTCTCTTCTCTTCTTTTCTTTTTTCTTTCCTTTCCGTTTCTTTTCTTTCCCTTTCTTTCTTTCTTTCTTTCTTTCTTTCTTTCTTTCTTTCTTTCTTTCTTTCTTTCTTCCTCCTCCTTTCCTCTCTTTCTAATTAATTAATTGACACCCAAAGTGCTGATCCCGGTCCCTCCTCACTAAGACTCCCCCCCAACACCCTCCCTTTCTCATCTGAGAGGGTGAGTCCCCTGGTTATCCCCTCATCCTGGCACATCAAGTCTCTGCCAGATTAGGTGCATTCTGTCCTACTGAGGACAGACAAGGCAGCCATGTTGGGGAATAGATACCACAGTCAGGCTACAACTTTAGGGAGAGCCTTCACTTAAGTTGTTGTGAGGCTCACATGGAGATTTAACTGTGTATCTTCTGCATATGTGACAGAGGCCTCATTCCAGCCCATGCATGTTCTTTGGTTAGTGGTTCAGTCTCTAGGAGCCTCACGAATTCCAGGTTAAGTTGACTCTGTTGTCCTGTGAGGTTCCCATTTCCTTCAGGGCCTTCAAGCCTTCCCTCAGCATGGAAGTATAAGAGTTCCTGACCTCCATCTAATGCTTGGCAGTGGGTGTCCGTGTCTGTTTCAGTGAGCTGCTGTATAGAGCTTCTCAGAGGACCATTATGCTAGGCTCCTGTCTGCAAACATAATTCTCTTTATTGACAGGAGAGGTCCAAGCTCACTGTCAGTGATGATACCCCTGAGCCGGTGATCCTGGGTTGTATAAAAATGAGCACTGAGCAAGCCATGGTTAAGTAAGCCAGTAAGGAGTATGCAAGTGTGGCCTCTGCTTCACTTATTTCCTGCCTTAAAGTTCCTGCCATGATTTCCCTTCATGATGTACTACAGGTTGTAAACTGAAATAAATCTTTTCCAGGCTGCTTTTGGTCATGGCGTTTATCACAGCTATAGAAATCCTAAGATACTTGCCTCAAGAATGGTGCCACCCACAGTGGACTGTGTCTTCCCATACTAATAAACATAATTATGACAATCTCCCACAAAGTACCTGGAGGTCAGAAGGTGGTATCAGATTACTTGGAGGTAGAGTTACAGGCAGTTCTGATCTGCCACATGGGTGCTGGGAACCAAACCTAGATCTTTTGTGAAAGCAATATGCACCTTTAACCAATTAGCAACCTCTCCAGCCTTTCAAAAATGTCTTTTTATCCTTCCTTCCTTCTTTGCTTCTTCCCTGCCTTTTTGTTTTAAAGAAGATTTCACTTTATAGACCAGGCTGGCCTTGAACTTAACAGAGACCCTGGTAGCTGAGTGATTTAAAGGATTAAAGGCATATGCCATCACACTGGGTATTAGCTTTACTAATTTTTGTCAGGCTGTTACACAATTCTGTCACACACATACACACACACACACAAACACACCCATTTTCCTCAGAAGAAGACTTGACAATAGGCTCAAACAGAGGGGTTCTCCCCTGTCCTGCCTTTCTGAGGATTTCCCCTGGTACCAGGCTCTCATTTGAGTTTACAACTAAAATGTCCCACAGATTCCTATAGGATTGTTTGTGACCCAGCTATAGATCTAAAGGATCTTTTAGACTCATCTATGCCCCATCTTTCTGTTTTTTCCTGAATTATCTGGGACATGGGATGATATGAGTCTGCTCTCTATGTGTTTACTTGACAGATGCTGGTAAATTATGCTGTGATTATTTCTTATAATGTGAAGCCAATGTAATGTTCTATGCACAGAAAGATGGCCTGGTGTTGTGCTGAAGATAGAAGGTGTGAGGTCACCATTATTATTATAATTATTTTGTATATAAGAACTTTTTAATTTTTTTCATACTTTATTTACATTTCAAATGTTTCCACCTTTCCAGATCTCCCCTTTGGAACCTCCCCATTCCCTCCTCCTCCCCCAGCCACCATGGGGGTATTCCCCACCTATACACACATCCACTCTCGTCTTCCCTTCTTTGCATTGTCCTATATTGGGGGATCTAACACCCTCAGACCAAAGGGCCTCTTCTCTCCCTGATGCCTAACAAGACACTCTTCTGCTCCATATGTGGCCAGCACCATGGGTCCCTCCATGTGTATTCTTTGGTTGGTGATACAGTCTCTGGGAGTATCGAGGGGTCAGTCCAGTTGCCACTGTTGCTCCCTCCCTGGGGCTGCAAACTCCCTTAGCTCCTTCAGTCCCTTCTCCAAGTCCTCCATATGGGACATCACACTCAGCTCTAGGGTTGCTGCAAAGTGACTCTTGGGTATTTTGAACTTTTGTGCTAATAACCACTTATCAGTGAGTACATACCATGTTTGTTCTTTTGTGACTGAGTTACCTCACTCAGGATGATATTTTCAAGTTCCATCTATTTGCATGTGAATTTCATGAAGTCATTGTTTTTAATAGCTGAGTAGTATTCCATTGTGTAAATGTACCACATTTTCTGTATCATTCCTCTGTTGAGGGACATCTGGGTTGTTTCCAGTTTCTGGCTATTATAAATATGCCTGCTATAAATATGCCTGTCATAGTGAATAGTGGAACATGTGTCTTTATTACATGTTGGAACATCTTCTGGGTATATGCCCAGGAGTGAAATAGCTGGGTCATCAGGTAGTATTATGTTCATTTTACTGAGGGTCTGCCAAACTGATTTCCAGAGAGGTTGTATCATTTTGCATTCCCACCAGCAATGGAGGAGTGTTCCCTTTCTCCACACCCTCACCAACAGCTGCTGTCACCTGAGTTTCTGATCTTAGCCATTCTGACTGGTGTGAGGTGGAATCTCAGGGTTGTTTTGATTTGCATTTCCCTAATGACTAAAGATGTTGAACATTACTTTAGGTGCTTCTCAGCCATATGAGTTTCCTCAGTTGAGATATTTCTGTTTAGCTCTCTTCCCCATTTTTTTGATAAGGTTATTTGGATCTCTGGAATCTAGGTTCTTGAGTTCTTTGTATACCTTGGATATTAGCCCTCTATCAGACTTAGGATTGGTAAAGATCTTTTCCCAATCAGTAGGTTGCCATTTTGTCCTATTTACAGTGTCCTTTGCCTTACAGAATCTTTGTAATTTTATGAGGTCCCATCTGTCGATTCTTGATCTTAGAGCACAAGCCATTGGTGTTCGGTTCAGGATCTTTACCCCTGTGCCTATGAGTTCGAGACTTTTCCCCACTTTCTCTTCTATTAGATTCAGTGTATCTGGTTTTATGTGGAGGTCCTTGATCCACTTGGACTTGAGCTTTGTTTAGGGAGATGAGAATGATCAATTCGCAGTCTTCTACATGTAGACCTCCATTTGAACCAGCACCATTTGTTGAAGATGCTGTCTTTTTTCCACTGGATGGTTTTAGCTCCTTTGTCAAAGATCAAGTAACCATAAGTATGTGAGTTCATTTCTGGGTCTTCAATTCTATTCCATTGATCTACCTCCCTGTCACTGTACCAATACCATGCAGTTTTTATCACAACTACTCTGTAGTATATCTTGAAGTCAGGGAGACTGATTCCCCCAGAAGTCCTTTTACTGTTGAGAACAGTTTTTGCTATCCTGGGTTTTTTGTTATTCCATATGAATTTGAGAATAACCCTTTCTAAGTCTGTGAAGAATTGAATTGAGATTTTGATGGGGATTGCATTGTATCTGTAGATTGCTTTCAGCAGCATGGCCATTTTAACAATATTAATCCTGCCATTCCATGAGCATGGGAGATCTTTCCATATTCTGAAGTCTTCGATTTCTTTCCTCAGAGACTTGAAGTTCTTGTAATACAGATCTTTCACTAGTTTGGTTAGAGTCACACCAAGATATTTCATAATGTTTGTGACAATTGTGAAGGGTATCATTTCCCTAATTCCTTTCTCAGCCTGTTTATCCTTCGAGTATAGGAAGGCTACTGATTTGCTTGAGTTAATTTTGTATCCAGCCACTTTGCTGAAGGTGTTTATCAGCTGTAGCAGATCTCTGGTGGAGTTTTTCAGGTCACTTATATATACCATTATATCATCTGCAAATAGTGATTTTTTTGATTTCTTCCTTTCCAATTTGTATCCCTTTGACCTCCTTTTGTTGTCTAATTGCTCTAGCTAGAACTTCAAGTACTATATTGAATAGATAGGGAGAGAGAGGGCAGCCTTGCCTAGTCCCTGATTTTAGTGGGATTGCTTCGAGTTTCTCTCCACTTAATTTGATGTTGGCCACGGGTTTACTGTGTATTACTTTTACTATGTTTAGGTATGCTACTTGAATTCCTAATCTTTCCAAGACTTTTATCATGAAGGGATGTTGAACTTTGTCATATGCTTTCTCAGCATCTAATGAAATGACCATGTGGTTTTTTTCTTTGAGTTTCTTTATGTAGTGGATTACATTGATGGTTTTCCGAGTATTGAACCATCCCTGCATCCCTGGGATGAAGCCTACTTAATCATGGTGAAGGATCATTTTGATATGTTCCTTGTTTCAGTTTGCAAGAAGTTTATTGAGTACTTTTGCATCGATATTCATAAGGGAAATTGCTCTGAAGTTTTCTTTTTTTGTTGGGTCTTTGTGGGTTTTGGTATCAGTGTAACTATGGTCTCATAGAATTAATGGGGTAGTGTTCTTTCCTTTTCTATTTTGTGGTATAGATTGAAGAGTATTGGTATTAGATCTTCTTTGAAGGTCTGATAGAATTCTGCACTGAACCATCTGGTCCTGGGCTTTTTTTGGTTGGGAGACTTTTAATGACTGCTTCTATTTCTTTAGGGGTTATGGGACTGTTTAGATGGTTTATCTGATCTTGATTTAACTTTGGTAGTTGGTATCTGTCTAAAAACTTGTCCACTTCCTCCAGATTTTCCAATTTTGGTGAGTATAGACTTTTGTAGTAGGAGCTGATGATTTCTTTTAATTTCCTCAGAATCTGTTGTTATATCTCCCTATTCATTTCTAATTTTGTTAATTTGGATACTGTCTTTGTGCCCTCTTGTTAGTGTGGTTATTGGTTTATCTATTGTTGATTTTCTCAAAGAACCAGCTCCTGGTTTTGTTGATTCTTTGTATAGTTCTTTTAGTTTCCACTTAGTTGATTTCAGCTCTTAATTTGATTATTTCCTGACTTCTACTCCTCTTGGGTGTATTAACTTCTTTTTGTTCTAGAACTTTCAAATATACTGTTAAGCTGCTAGTATATGCTCTCTCCAGTTTCATTTTGAAAGCATTCAGAGCTATGAGTTTTCCTCGTAACACTGCTTTCATTGTGTCCCATAGGTTTGGGTAAGTTGTACTTTCATTTTCATTAAATTCTAGGAAATCTTTAATTTCTTTCTTTATTTCTTCCTTGACAAAATTATCATTGAGGAGAGCATTGTTCAGCTTCCATGTATATGTGGGCTTTCTGTTGTTGATGTTGCCATTGAAGACCAGCATTATTCCGTAGTGATTTGATAGGAGGCATGGGGTTCTTTCAATCTTCTTATATCTGTTGAGGTTTGTTTTGTGACCAATTATATGATCAATTTTGGAGAAGGTACCATGAGGTGCTGAGAAGAAGGTATATTCTTTTGATGTAGGATGAAATGTTATATAGATATCTGTTAAATCCTTTTGGTTCATAGCATCTGTTAGTTTCACTGTGTCTTCATTTAATTTATGTTTCCAAGTTCTGTCCATTTTTGATAGTAGGGTGCTGAAGTCTCCCACTATTATTGTATGAGGTGCAATGTGTGCTTTGAGCTTTAGTAAAGTTTCTTTTATGAATGTAGGAGCACTTGCATTCGTGGCATAGATGTTCAGAATTGAGAGTTCTTCTTGGTAGATTTTTTCTTTGATGAGTATGAAGTGTCCTTCCTTGAGGTCACCATTATTATAAAGGCCTCTGGGGGCCTGTAGTCACTTCCAGTAGAGACTAAACTCTTTGAAGGAGTAAGCAACTTCAAGAGTTACAACCTCAAAGTAACCACTTTAGTCCTTGAGGAAAAAATGCCAAAAATAGCCAGGCAAGAGGCACATATGTCCACACCACTGTCTGATGCTACCCTGTCCTCAACCAAACACTTCTTGTGTTTCCCATCATTTGGTTCTGCCTGCAAAGGTCTTACACCCTCCTTCTGTAGAAAGCTGGCATATTCATTTTGTGTCCAGGTATAGGAGAAGATAAAATTTCTCCTCATGTTACTTTTTTCCCCTTGACATTCCTCCTGGCAACTCTTATGTCTCACTTTCAAAGTTGGAGACAGTTGTTAAAATTTAAAACAAAAGCTTTCTGATCCTCATTGTTTGAAGTCAAGAATCCCACTTACATTCCTAAGCAGAGAGAAGAACAGCAGAAATTATCAGGAGAAAGTTTCAATGAGTATGCATTCATTTAGGAAACTATAGAATTGCTGACCAGAAAAGGAAAGAGAAAGAAATCATCTACATGAACAGCAAAGAACAGAATTCTGACGTACAGAGGAAAGTGTCAAACTTAAGGAAAACCTCACTGAAGTTCTCCATGGGAAACTTGCAATCCAAGATTGATCCTTTTCTTAATAGGGTCACAAAGGGTATGGTTGTAAACTTGGCATGGAGTATAAAGACAGGATTTAAAGTGTGAGTAGCTGGATTTATCTCGCAAGAGCTCTTCTGAAGCAAGTGATCCTGTTGTTAAGGTAACTGTATTTAGAAACATGAGACTCAAAATATTCTTGAGGGATTCTTAAATACCTGGTAATGTCAGCCATGTTGATCATAGGCTGAGATTCAGGAGCAGAGACCAGAGGAATTGTGGGAGCGCATGTAAAGTAGAAAACCAAGCACATGTAAAAAAAAATGCCACTTTATGAAAATAGAATTACTGATCATAAGAAAAATGGCCATCACCACCTTTGCCATCACCACCACCATCATCATCAAACTTCACTATCAACAAAATTATTGATCATAAAGGCAAAGAAATAAATTTGTGAGATAACACGGTTGTAACTCCCCCTTGTTTACATGCTCATTGACTTCCAGGGGAAAACTGAACTGCAGGCATACATCACCCGGCAGGTCAGAGTTTGGAAGTGAGCTTTGTTCAAGTTTCCCTCCTGCCAATCTCAATCTCTCTCTCTCTCTCTCTCTCTCTCTCTCTCTCTCTCTCTCTTTCACACACACACACACACACACACACACATACACACACACAATCAGTTTTTTATGAAAACCTTTTGGAGACATGTACTGCCCTTCTTTATTTTTTCTTTTTATTGAAAGCATGGAGAAGAAAGGGGAAAATTAACATTTCAGGAAGAATCATTTGTCTGTTCTTTATTTGTGGCTTGTATGTGTGTGTGTTTCTTTTTGAGTCTTTGTTCCATCTGTACTCTTTTCACATTGACTGGCATTTAGCAGGGTGATGGAAGAGAATAAGACATACCCCATAAAATATTTATTATAATTGGTTCATTCACACTTGATCATCGCCATGGTGTGTAATCATTGTACATGGTACTGACATCTTTATACAAGCCTATGCTGTACCATGGCCATGCCCCCAGCACCTTCCTTTTCCCTCCTTCTCTACTTTCCTATCATATACTCACACATGGTTGTACCACTACATAAAGCAGAGGACTCACAAATAAAGAAAAGAATGATATTGTGTTTTGGAATCTGGTCTAATTTGTATAACATGATGATCTTTAGTCACAAGTAATCCCCTGAAAATGATATAACTTCATTCTTCCTTATGGCTGAATACATTCAATTACATATATGTGTACACACACACACACACACACACACACACACACACACACACATCCACTCCTTTTTCAATGCATGCCTCATTGGATGCCATAACTTATTACTGTGAATAGAACAGTGTCTTTATCTGACCTGCTCCATTCTGTGTAATGAAGTTTAGACTCATGCTTGATGTGGACCTCAGCATTTGGTCCCAACTGATTTGTAAGTATTAATGGTTTCTTGTGCATAATGTAACATTTAATTAAGTTGTTGAACAACCTATGTATTGGTCCTATTTTGGCATAATTATATAGAAAGTTTCATCATATTTATATATCATATTTAAACAAATGTTTGGAGTGGCAAGAGTTGCCCTACGTGTGTGCACATGTGCTTGTATGTATGCATGTGCATATGTACATTAATATACATGTGTGCATTGGTACACTCACCACGTTGTCTTATAATTGTATATATTTTTATTTTATGTTCACATGTGTTTGCTTGCGTGTATGCCGTTGCATCATGTATGTACCCGTGTCTGCAGAAACCAGAATACAGCATCAAATCTCTCTAGAACTGGAATACAAATAATCATGAGTTACCATGTAGGTGCTGGGAACTGAACCCAGGTCCTCTGCAAAAACAGCCAGGCTTTTAACCATTGAACCATTATTCCAGGTCCATCATCCACCTCATTTTCTGAGACAAATTCTCTCACTGAACTTGGAGCTCCAGGCTGATTGGCCGATGGGCTGTAGGTCTTCTTTGTCTCTTTATAAAGCTGGGCTCACACAAGTGTGAGATACCATACCTGCTTAGAATTGGGAGATATATAGTCTTACTGTATATTTCTCAAACCCTTTAGAGCTTTCTACCCCAAAGAGTCAAGATCCACTGAATATAGATAAAGAATGGACTTGATGATGTGAACCTTCATCTTCTTACTGTTTTGTTCTTGATTCCCTTATGTTATGCTCCCAGCATCAAACAGAGACATCTGCATCCATTTCCCAGTATCCTGGTACTCTGAATCAGAACACAGATGGCTACTTCTGCCTCAGAGAAGCAAAGCTAGAATTCTTCATACACAGTAATAGGCTTCTAATGACAGGTCACATTTACAATTACAATATACAAAAGATGCTGGAATTAATATTCTAACTAATTTCCCATATTCCATTGATGAGTTAGCTTTTATTCTTTGGTCAAGAATCAACACACTAATTTTGTTGAGTACTTAATAACCATGATGTCTACACTGACCTACACAACTATATAGGGTTTGTTGGACAGCCAAACTTCCTTTGATTCCTGTATTTCTGGTTCACCAAACATTCTGGAGAAATGCCCTACTTTGAGTTGCTTTCTCTTCTATGACAAATAGAATGTCAATAAAGGCATGTTCAGAGGAGCTCTCCAATCCTCAGTGTAAGAGGATGATTGCAGAGCCAGATAATTGGATCAACAGCCAGCCCAAACTCTAAACTCACAGTGCAATAATATGCAGGGCAATTAGCTGAGCAAAGCCATTGCTTGCTCAAGTGAGGAGCTCACAAAGCTAGTTAGGGGGAGACATCCATGTGTCTGGGTTTCCCTAGCCTGAAGGCCACCCTCAGTACTGTGTTGC
The DNA here is from genome assembly GCA_019843965.1 of Rhynchomys soricoides. NCBI lineage: Eukaryota > Metazoa > Chordata > Mammalia > Rodentia > Muridae > Rhynchomys > Rhynchomys soricoides. The sequence goes on along the minus strand of JADRCH010000512.1, from coordinate 901,411 downwards.
TGAATCTGTGTTGTTTGAAGTGGTATGGAGCTTATGGTAATGGAGAGGAACACCCGTCAAATGTGGCACTTTGCTCTGTCCTTATCTAAAATATTAATAGTTTTGTTCACCTTAGATACTTTTGTATAAATTTTGATTTTTAAAATATGCCATCCCAACATTATTTAGCTGTATCATTTTACTTCTAGTGTTACTTTGTAATTTATGCCTGACCATGCCCTTTACTCATCTCTACCTTTAACTGGCCTGGATTTTGTGAGCATTTGGTCCTTTGGTGGTTTCTGGACTTCTTTGGTGTCTTCTAGACTTCTTGATTCATGGCCCTGTGGACATTGTGCTCCCCAGATGTAATGAGCAGGCAGTGCCAGCTGCTCCAGAGATTTCACTGAAATGACTGAGGTGGAGGCTCAAGACTCCCACACAGAAACAGCTGATCTCTGTCAGTAGCAGAACTCTGGAAGAGTGTGATTCTTTTTCATTTGTGTTTTGTGCTGTTTTTGTTTTTGGTTTGGTTTGGTTTTTGTAATATATGGAAAATATAAGCAGTAATGGGCTTACTACATTTCTTAGTATTTTTCTTTTTTGTCATGTTAAAACACTGACCAAACACAACTTGAAGAGAGAAAGCTTTCTTTGGCTTACAATTCCTTGTCACACCTCATATTAAGAGAATCTAGACTCCAGAGATCCAAATAACCCTACCAAAAAATTGGGAACAGAACTAAACAGAGTTTTCAACTGAGGAAACTCAAAGGGCTGAGAAGCACCTAAAGAATTGTTCAACATCCTTAGTCATCAGGGAAATGCAAATCAAAACAACCCTGACATTCCATCTCTCACCAATCAGAATGGCTAAGATCAAAAACTCATGACAGTAGATGCTGGTGAGGATGTGGAGAAAGAGGAACACTCCTCCATTGCTGGTGGGATTGCAAGCTTGTACAACCACTCTGGAAATCAGTTTGGTGGACCCTCAGAAAATTGGACATAATACTACCTGAGGACCCAGGCATACCACTCCTGGGCATATACCCAGAAGTTTTACCAACATATAATAAGGACACATGTTCCACTGTGTTCCTAGCAGCCATATTTATAATAGCCAGAAGCTGGAAACAACCCAGATGTCCCTCAACAGAGGAATGGATACAGAAAATGTGGTACATTTACACAATGGAGTACTACAAAGCAATTAAAAACAATGACTTCATGAAATTCACAGGTAAATAGATGGAACTTGAAAATATCATCCTGAGTGCGGTAACTCAGTCACAAAAGAACAAACATGATATGTACTCACTGATAAGCAGATATTAGCCCAAAAGTTCGGAATGCCCATGATTCAGTTCAGAGCAACTGTTGGACTGAGAGTGAGGTCCCAGATGGAAGAGATGGAGAAGGGACTGAAGGAGCTGAGGGAGTTTGCAGCCCCATAGAGGGAGCAACAGTGTCAACTAGTCAGCCCCCCTGGTGCTCCCAGAGACTGGACCACAAACCAAAGAATACATATGGAGGAACTCATGGTGCTGGTCACATATGTGGTAGAGGAGGGCCTTGTTGGCCATTAGTGGGAGGAGAGGCCCTTGGATCTGAGACTGTTAGATGCCTCCATACAGGGGAATGCCAGGGAGGGAAGATGGGAGTAGGTGGGATGGGGAGCACCCATATAGAGGCAGAGGGAGGGGGATGAGATAGGGGGTTTTCAAAGGGGAGACCTGGAAAGGGTAAAATATTTGAAGTGTAAATAAAATATCAAAAATAAAATTTAAAAAAGAGAGAGAAGCTAGGCAAAACTCAAGGCAGGAATCTAGAGGTAGGGACTGAAGTATAGATCATAGAGGAACTCTGCTTAAGGTTCGCTCCTTGTGACTTACTCAGCCTGCTTTACCTTACAACCCAAGCTCATCAACCTAGGGCTAAGAAAGTGATTGGGGCCCTCCCACACCAATCATTAATCAAGAAAATGTCCCATACCCATATCACAGGCCAATCTGATGGAGGCAGTTCATCATTTGAAGTTCCCTGTTTCCCAGGTGTGCCTAGTTAATGACAGGTTGAAAGTTCATCTTCTCCTGAAACTTATTTATGAGTGAAAACCATGATTGGATGTAAACGGAACCAAATATTGACTATTATATAGCCATGAGACAGCAGGTTAGATTTCCAGAAGAAAATCAAGAGGGAGGTGAAGAAACAAGATGAAAAGTTGTGTCTTGTTAACACTGTTTTCCCGTCTTCTCTTTCCTATTCTTCAGTGTCCCTGGCTTGGAAGTGGGAAGGTTATGGTCTTTTGCAGTTCAGAGTGTCAGGTTTTGTCTTACAGTTTGCTTAGGGCCATCTCACTATCTCATCTTCTTGGATTTTCTTGAAGCTCTTAGTGAAGGCCAGCTTACACTTAATACTGACTCAGGGACAACCAGGAAGGTGCAACATACAATCCTCCCATGAGCTAATTCAGGGGATTTGTGGTCAGTACTGAAGTCTTTCATGTCCTGCATTGGTAGCTCTTCCCGCTGACCAGCAATTGACAAGCCCTCATTGCCCTTCATGTTTGGAAGGAAGGCTGTCCTGTCCTGATGTGTAAGTCTGAATGCTATGACTCTCTTTGTTCCCTAAGAAACACTGGATGGAAGAAGAACTGGGTTCCATTTTCAGTATGCAAGTTAATTGCATCCTCAAAGAAAACATCTTGAATTGAGTCTGGTCTTCTCTAAAATGAAGTTCAGAGAATATTCTACAAGAATGACTTCTTAAAACTCCAAGACTGTGGAGAATTAGTTTGTTGCAGATTTGGAACTAAATGACTTTGGCTTATAATTGGCCCACTAAATAGCCAATTATTGATTATTTCTGGGTGTGAGCAAACTTCCTTGTGACGTTAAAGTAAACCATTCTGTAAATGACAGATTCCATAGCTTCTGCCCACCCAAAGGCATATCTATCAAATACATTGGTGCCAATAGCAGAGATTTTCCTCATTGTGTGGTAACGACTCTACCTGATGTTTATCAATATGCTTTTAAAGTGCCTTGATCTCTGACTTTCCTCTGTTACTCTTATTATAGGAATGCTATAGAACAGTATCACATTGAAAGATGTTTCAAGTACAACCTGAGTCTCTGTTCTGAGGCCATGGTCATTCCCATACGACTCCTGAATAAACCATTTCTTAATCCATTTGAGGTGAGAATTACGATTTTCCTTGACACTGGCATGCAGCTGTAAAAGCTAATATAAAACCATAAGCCTCATACACAAAGGATGAAGAAGACAGAAGGTCATTGAACAGACAGACAGAAGGTCACTACAACAGGCCCACAGAGCAGCCCTAATGACCTATCATCCCAACAAAATGTTAGATTTAGCATGGTGCCATGAACTGAAGGAAAGGAGGTGCAAACACATTACCACAGGCATCCTGGAGAGTTTGGTAGTCCATTCCGAATTAATTATAACTTCATTTGAAAACTAAGCACCGTTTCCCCTTTGTTCTCAAGCTGTCTGTCACACTAGATGAAATTCTGTTCTGTTGCTGCCTGTCTCAGCAAGGAATGGGGTGTCCCCTTGTGCTATGCTATTGGAGAAAACACACACATCTGAAACTCTGTGGGGGCACATTTGTTATTTTCCATCTAGTTTGATATTGTTCATTGCTGTCAGCACTGTAGAGGTCTCTTATTCGAATTGCTTAATCTTCAAAAAATGTATCTTCTCAGTTTGCCATGGAGAAATTGTTTAATACAGTTGCTATGTTTTATTTTTGAGGTTTGATTTTATTTCTATTTATGATTATGTTTTGGGGGTGGGTGGGTACATACACGTGAGTGTAATGCTCACAGAGGCCAGAGGATGGCATGCATCTCCTGGAGCAGGAGTTACAGACAGTTGTTAGTCACTCAATATGAGTGTGGGGCAATCAAACTCAGGCCTTTTGCAAGAGAATCGTGCACTCTTACCTCTAAGCTGTCTCACTAGCTCCTACTTATATTGGTGAGATACATGCATATGGTTTTCTGAGAATATGGGGTAGCTGTTCACTCAGGGCTTATCATGACCATGACCATCATGGAGTAGGGTTGCTCTGATGATCTAAGGGAGACTTTGGCCTTGTAGACATAGCAAGGAAGTTAGCAAAATCATACATTGACAGTGAGGACTTTGGTAGTGAGAATGTAACTGCTAACAAGTCATACAGCAGGAGGAGGAATCATCGGAAGCTCACCCGAGGTCCACCCAGCGCTTTCTCCTGCTGCACAGCAGTGCCTTCGTCTTGGGGCTTCAGCAGAGCTACCCCAACCAGCATCCATTTTAATTTAATTTAATTTAATTTAATTTAAATTTTTACTTTTGTTTGCGAATTTCATACATTCATATAATGAGTATTGATGAAATCTGTCCTTCATTCCCTCTTTTCCAGCTCCTCTCCACTCTCCCTGACATGTTCTTTCTCAGTTTTAGGTATTCCCTTTTAAACGCAATTGAGTCCACTTAGTGCTGCCTGTAAGTTCATGGGTGTGAGATGATCTACTGCAGCATGGGGAGAATCTTGGGGGCTATATCCCTGAAAAAAACTGACCTTCCCTCCCCCAGCAGTCATCAGTTGTCAATAGCTACTCAGCTGGGAATGAGGTGGGACTTTATGAGCCCTTCCCTATCTGTGTCAGGGTTCTTGGTGCATTGATTTTGGGGGCAGTGTCTATGTACTCCCAGCTCTTGTGAGTTCATGTGCGTGAAGACTCTGTTATGTCCAGTGTTGCATTGCTACAGTTATCTACTACCTCTGGCTTTTACACCATCCTGTGCCCTCTTCTGATCTGATCCCTGAGCCTTGAGAAGAGGGGATGTGATGGCTACATACATGTCCATTTTAGGGTGGACTATCTCAGCACCACCTCTTCTTCTCTTCATGTTGGCCAGTTGTGGGCCTCTTTGTGTTACTGGACATCTACTGCAAAAAGACACTTCTCTGCCTAGGGCTGAGTGATACATGGGTGGAAAGGTAAGGGCTTCATCTCATCTCATTTCATTTGGGGAGGAGGATACCTGAGGGTGGACATTTGCAGGTGCCTAGTTTAAAGCCCCTGGGTTCAGGCAGACACCAACAGAGGATGCAGAGACCCCTGGCTGGAAACCTCTGCTCTTCCCAGCAGGTTGCTCTTTCAGTGAAGAACTGGAAACCTTTCTAAAATATAGGTGGTTGGACTTGCCTGACTAGAGTGACACAAAACAGAACTGTAGTGAACAACAGGGGTGTTCTTGTTTGGAATCTGATTCTCGTCTACAGGTTTGGGAAGGAGACCAAGTCCTTCTGGGTTCAAAATGGATATTAGCAAATGTTAGGGCAGTAAAGCATTCGTGCCTTCAAAGTGAAATTGTTTTCCTTTGTTACAACAGAAAGGCCCAAAAAAGGAATGAAGAGGAAATGGGATTCTTTGTTCTATGCTGTAATGCCAGTTGGGGTCACCTATGACCCCACTGCACAGCACCCATTGGGGCGTCCTCACATTTTGACAATGTTGGAACATGACCTATAGAATAGATTCAACATAACAAGTATCACTAAAACATGTGAGCTCTTTAGCACAGCCATAAGGATTTAGCAGATATTGCTATCACCACCCTGAAAATGGTAAATAGGAAGTTTAATTAAGAAAATTATACTCACACATTGACACACACAAACACAGATGCATACTCACACATGCACACACACACATACATACATATAAATGCACTCATATGTACAAATGCACACAAACACACATGCAGACACATACTGACTCTCATATGCACATGCACACATGCTCACACAATATACAAATGAGCACAAACATGCATGCACACACATGAAGAATTATGTACATGCTCATATGGACATACACACATGATCATACACATACAAATGCAGACAAGCAAATGAATACACAAAGACATATTCATGTTTTCACACATATATTAACAGTTATATTCATATGGATGTACATAAACATGCATGCATATGGACAGAAATGTGCATGCAAATGAAGATACAGCATACACATAACAGTGAATAGAATGAATATTTAAAAATAACTCCAGGCCATGCATGCTCTCTTTATGTAAAACCAGATCATTTTAACAGATAACAGGGCCACAATCAGTGGGAAATATCAAAATAGAGTTTTAGTTATGAAAATTATACTCACACACTTCCAGACAAACATGGCTGCAAACACAGATGCATGCTCACATATATGCACACATGCACATGCTCATATCCACATATACATATGCTCACAAACATTTGTACAAGCCTGCACATGTGAAGACATGCATGTGCACATAAATGTACATATTCACATGAACACATACACACAGACAAATGTACACTAGCATACATGTGAACAGATAAAATATACATACACGAGTACACATGCATGCATACACAAATATACACACCCACCTGAGTGCTTGAAGATTTCCCTATTTTTATTTTTTCTTTACAAATTTGTTAATTTTCAAGTCATTTTATATGTTTGGGTGTTTTTCCTTTACTTATGTCTGTGTGCCCGCTCTGTGTCTGATTGCCTACAGAGGCCAGAAGAGCGTTTCAGACCTCCTGGAACTGCAGTTACAGATGGTTATGAACCACCATGTGGGTGCTCGAAATCAAACTCCTAACCGCTGAACCATGTCTCCAGTCAAGTGTTTCCCAATGTTAGCAACAAATATCAAGTCAAGAAATCAGTGTATTCCTGTCATGCCTTAAGTAGCTCAGCTTATTTTCTGAAAAACGTGTAATTGTGGCAACAGCCACCAGTGAGAATGCCAGGGAGAAAGGCCAGAGTGACATTTGAAAATTAGGAAATAATAAATGTCAGTTAACGAGAAAGACCATCCCAGCTGGGGACTTGGTTCTCTTCACATGGGCAGGAGATGGAGGGAGGAGAACGTCAGTACCTCAAGACGCAATCCCTCTTCTTCAGAGCAGGTACCCTGCATGCAGCCTCCAGGTCTCTTCTGTGAGTTCCAGAGCTTCTTAAAGCCTGTGTTGGCCCCACACTTCCTCCCTTACCATCCTAATGAGACGTGTGCTTATTTGGAGCACTTTGCCACACCACCGTACCTTTGGATATATTTTTGGTAACTCAATATTTACTATATTGTAGTTAGGATAAAATGTTTATTTAATTAAAATTATCTTCCAACATACACATTTAACTTAAATATTTATTTTTAGAGGAAATGGCTTTTATACTATAAGTGGAAATTCCATTTCACTTGTTGTAAGATTATACACATGTCATAGCAAGTACCAGAAAGTCACTGTGTCACTGTGCTTGAGTCTCCTTATTTGCTTCTTTAGCTTTCATTGGTTTCTTGGTCTTTCTTTTTTTCTCTTTCTTTCTTTCTTTCTTTCTTTCTCTTTCTTTCCCTTTCCTTTCCTTTCCTTTCCTTTACTTCCTTCCTTCCTTCCTTCCTTTTTCTCTCTCTGACACAAGGTTTCATGTATCACTGGATGGCTTGGAATTAATTATGTAGCCCTGGCTGTCCTGTAACTCACAATGTAAATTAGACTGGCTTTGAACTAACAGATATTTGCTTTCCTGTGCCTACTTACTGAGTGCTGGGATTAAAGACTTGCCTGGCTCTTATTTAGGGCTTTAGAGACAATCTCATACAATAGCCTGGGTTGGTCTCAAATTACATCAATTCTCCTGCCTGGGTTTGGAGTTAAAACCATATTCTATAATATCTTCTAATACTTATTTTAAAATTTAGAATGTATTTTCTAATTGACTAACAATCATTGTGTGTACCTATGGGCCAAAGTGTAATATTTTGGTATACACTGTATTTTAGTTTTATTCTCCTCCCCCCATATGATGTGAATGTGTGTATACATGAATTCAGAGGCCAGATTCCCTGGAGCTGTATGTATTGACAGGCAGTTTACAACTGCCTGTTGCAGGTTCTGGACTCTAACTCTTGTCCTCTGCAAGAACAGCCACTGAGCCACCTCTCCAGCCTCCTAATGACACGTTTATAATGATGAACTCAGATTCCTCTGAAACATTTATCATTTGCTTGTGGTAAGAACATTCATGGCCTTCTACATATTTCTACTGGTGTGATTGTATTCTCATGCATATGCTATGTGCATGTGAACTGTAGCCACCCTATGTATAATAGGACATTAAATTCACCCTACCACCATTGTACCCACTGACTAGTGTCCACTGCCTCCACCCAACCCCCACAGGCTCCTTAACCTCTGATAAGAACCATTCCACTCCACTTTAAAGACTCAATTGTGCAAATTCCCCACATGATTAAATTAAAGCACTTAGTGGTTATTGCTCTGCACCTGGCTAATTTCAAATGACACCCATTGTCCATTAACGTTACAAAGGACAGGATTTCACCACTTCTGTTTTAATGCTGACTAGTTTCCCTTTGTGTATTGTTCTATGTTCTCTTTTCATTCATCTGTTGATAAGTGGGTTGATTCCATTTCTTTGTTATTGGTAATAGCATTGAAATAAGCATGGGGTGCAGGTGACTTTTAAATAGACATCTTATTTTTTGAGAATTTCAGAATTTTGGTCATATTTGCCTCCCCTCCCTTAATTCCTCACAGATATGCCTCCTCTTCCTTCCCCACACAGCTTTAAGTTTCCCCTACCTACCTCTCCTCCTCCTCCACTCTCCCCTCCTCCTCCCCACCTCCTCCTCGGCATTCTAATATATGGAGTCCAGTTTGTGTTGCTTAACTACTCTTGAGTGTGGGGACTTCCTTGGATACTACTTGACCTATCAGGTGCCACATCATTAAAGAAGACTGACTCTTTATTCTCAACAAGCCATCAAACCGCTATCACCTCAGCTAGGGGTGACTCTTCATGCTCACCTCCTCCCATCCATACTGGAATTTTGTCTGGCTTGACTGTGTTCAGGCCTTGCATGTGCTGTCACAGCCACAGCATGTTCATATGTGCAGCCACCTTGTTGTAATCAGGAGGTGTAGTCATCTACCACCTCGAGGTCTTAGACTGTTTCCACCCCTGACTTCTGAGAAGGTCCCTGCATCCTGTGGGATAGCCAGGCATCTTTTAATGTATTATTTTGTGTCCCTTGGAAGCAGGCCCTGCAGAGGGTTGAGAGAGCATGCCATAGGTAGGCTCTGAACAGCTTATGTAACTACTGTCTTCTTTAGGCTTTGAGTTTTAGTCCTGCCTCCCCTTAGAAACAAGGAAGGCTAGTCAGTGTCTGATGGGTTTCATAGATTCAGACAACAAAGGGAGGTACAAAATCTCAACAAGCCAACTGGGAGATTTCTCAGTGGTTAAAGCACATGCTGTTCTTGCAGAGGGACCCAGGTTTTATTCTGTGCACCCACACAGAGCAGCTCATGATCACCTGTAATTCCAACTCCAGAGAATCTGATGACTTCTAGTCTCTGAGGGTACATACTCACATGTGGTATATGCTCACAGGGACACAGAAATAAAAATTTAAAGAAAAATTCTACATGATTCAGAAAGTAATGGCTTCCTTGCCAGTCAGATGGACAACCTGAGTCAATCTGTATTGTTGATGTGGGCATGCCATTTGAAGACTCTAAGGCCTTAGACCTATGGGAAATTGGCAAAGTAGTTTCTCCATGTGTGCCAGGATCAAAAGGGATGGCAAGTATTTTCTCAGGATTCCAAGTGAAAGCAAATGACCAGGGTAGCAAAAGACTAGCAGCTGTAGCTCCTTCCTCTGGGATGTTTATATCCTGAGACCCCTGTTTACAAAGACCTCCTACAGAGAATAGCTAGCCCTCCTTTTGTACTACATACAATAAGCACACTGAGGTGCCAGGCTACTGGCCACCGTCAGTGCCCTCCATCTGAGTGCACACCCAGGCTTGATACCATCTTTCCTGTACATGTGTCTGTCTTTTTTCATTCACATGTTGATCCTAGAGATCCAGGAGCCCAGATATATGAGATGAGATATCTGTGAAAACTGTTCAGTATTCCATGTGACTCCAAGAAACATGTTTTTCCTATTTGATTTATAACATCACTGGGTACATACAGGAATAGGCAGCCCCAACCCCATAGAGTATGTCATGATTAGTCAAGAGCATTTGTATGATTTCATTCCTTTGGGCCAGTGGTTGATCTAGGGACAGAAGAATGTGGATCTTATTTTTAGCCACTAAAAGATGTCATGAAATTCTCTGGAAATTGTTAGACTTCTCTTCCATGGTTAAAAACAAATGCAAGGCCAGAAGACCCACCTCTGTTTTCTTTTCTCCTATTCTGTGAGGCGCTAATGGCTGGATCTGTGGCAGCCATCATGTTACCATAAGGTGCTTCCGTTGGAGGACCTGATGGGTGGAGACAGCTTGGGTCTTTGCTGATATTTATGATCCAATATGAAGTATTCCTCCAACATCTTAGTAAAAAACATCCAGTATTCTGTGGTGAAAGAGCATCTTTAAGGATATTTGGAACCTATAGCATCTATTCATTTCTAGAACATTTAATGATCATCTACTTATATATGCCCGTCTCTGATTCTTGGATATAACATCTAGGCACAATCCATCGTTTAATATTCTGTGGTATTCTTGCTGAATCCCACCATCTTCTCTGCATATATATAATGATATGTGTATGTGTGTGTGTGTATGTGTGTGTGCATGTTGCACATGTGATTGCCCACATAGAAACCAGATGTCAATGTTTTCCTCAGTTGCCCTTGTTTTGTGAGATAGGGTTTCTTGCTGAACCTAGAGCTTGCCAATCTATTTAGACTGGCTGCCTAGCAAACTCCAGGGATCTTCCTGTCTCTGCTTTCCCAAATGAGATTACAAGCACATCATCACTCCAGGCTTTTTATTAAAGAGTGTTAGAAACACATGCATCACCCACAGAGCCACCTCCCCAGCTCCTTCTTGCAAATGTTAATGGTGTGTGGAATTATGTAAGAATCTGACATCTAAATGACTCATTAAGAAGAATTCTCTTTTATTGAACACTTAATTCTATCTGATCCAGAGCCCAGGCAAAGAAAGAAAATGAAAGATGAGCAAATGAACACAGACAGCACCTTCCCATCCCTGAATTTCCTGGCAGCTCCTTTGTCTGCCATTCTCTCTAGTCCCTAAAATCAGACATCAGTGTTGTGTCCCTTCTAGAAACCCAGAATGCTAACTTCTCAGGAGACTCAGAACAGTTAAGACCTGCTTGGTACTTATGAGTGAGAGGTTGGGGAATTTGGAGATTGGCTATCACATTTGAATTCTCCCTCATGTTTCAAGCTTCAGTTTCTCGTAACAATAACCAATGTGAGCCCTGGAGAGCAACTACCATGTAATGATGGTCATTATTTGCCTGGACAAGTGGCTGTGTCCTCCACATTTTGTGTTGCTAGAGATGCTACCCCTCACCCTTCCATTACAATGTGCATCTCCACGTTATGCCAAAAGAGGAAAAAGAGGCTAAGCAAGAAAGAATGGGGAAACGAGGTCCAGGCAGAATTTCTTGGTTTATTTTGACAGTTTTACTGTTTTCTTAGTTGCCCACTATGCCAAATACCTGTATTTATGTTCAGATTGACCTGAGACTTTGTGAATTGACAAGTCCTATGCTGCTCAGCATTGTAAACAGGGATGAGACCTAGTAAATTTCAGGTTCTTAACAGGGTTTACTCTTATGCATTCACAGCACAAAGCATTTGAGGAGAAACACATTAAAGATAGATCATGTCTCAAATAAAAATGACTGAGCTGTGAGGCTCCTGTCATTCTGTGGCTGCTATAGGACCATATAGAAACCTGCTATACTTGGGAGAGCTGTGTGTGTGTGTGTGTGTGTGTGTGTGTGTGTTTACACACACATGTGCACTTCACATTTAACATGGGAAACAGAGGTTATGGGTCACAGGCATTTCTACATTCATCCGAGCAGTAACTCCAAAAGCTGAGTCAACTGTGTTCAACTCCAACAACAAGATACTGTGCTACAAAAATAATCAAACCCTCCAAGGGTGTGACCTAAACTAGTGAAGCTAAACTAGAGACTGTGTGGCTACCTGGTTGACCAGATGTCTGACATTCCAAGTCTGGGTTTCTCAGTGGCTATTGGTGAATGGAAATGTATTCACAGTTATCTGAAGCTAGAATTCAACTTTGTCATTTTGCTGGAATCATCCAACTTGTTTGTCATGACAGAGTCTCAAATTGAACCCAGAGTTCATCAATTAGGCAAGACTGGGCAGCCAGTTAGTCCTAGGTAACATCCCACTGTCTTATCTCTGCAGTGCTGAGATTACAAGCACATACTACCATGACTGACTTAAAAACAATTTTTTTTTTATTATTTTATTGTATGAGTGTTCATTCTGCATGTCTGTATGACATGTTTATGTCTGGTGCCTGTGGAGGTACGAAAAGGGCTTCAGATCTACTGGAAATTGGGTTATGAATGGTTGTTCAGGTCTTTTACAAGAACTGAGTTAACTCTCCAGTCCAGGCTTGACCTCTTTGTATGGATTATCTCAATCAAACTCTAGTCCTCATGCTTGCCTTGCAAGAACGTACTGATCAGCCTTAGCACTGTCTCTGTCTCTTTTTTCTTTTTATTTTGCTGTAAGAAGTCTACCTATACAGAGGTAAGAGTTTCCATACTCACTGAACATGGGAAACAGACAGAGGTTATGAATTCAAGATATTTCCACGTCAGAACAGTAACTCCATGGGCTGAGTCAACCATACTAAATTTCAACAGCAAGACACTGTGGCTGAGAAGATAGTCAAACCGTACAGGGGCAGGGACTCAAGTTAGGCTAAACTGGAGACTGAGTGACTAGCTGGTCAATCAAATGTCTGAAATTTCTTGGCTGGGTTTGTTAGTGGCTGTTGGTGAATGGAAATGAATCAACAGATATCATGAGATCTCTCCAATCTCTCCCTGTTCATTTAAAACTGAAGTTGAAACTTCCCTGGCATGAGACAATTAGAACACTCGCCAGCCAGCCACAGGATCTACACATGCCTCTGGGAAAATTCTGCCACAATTTGCTGAACATTAAAAGTACAACTGATAATTTCACTCTTCATATCCACAACAGCACTTAGTAGAAGCATCTGGGAGGAAGCCATGTTACATCTGTCTAAGCAAATTTATTCAAATGTGATGGGCTCAGTCAGTGGGCCTATGGGCATGGCCACATAGCACCATGGGTTGAAATTAAATCATAATTATACCCCAGAGAGGGATAAGGGGGAAACTATACATAGAGAATTGGCTCAAATAACATAACATCTTCCCAGATGTCACAGAGAGAAGACTGGATCATATAAGTTAAGGAAAACAGTCCACCAGTCCATAAGACCCTGAGTGAGTTATCCAGGGAGCCTTTCCATCAGCCCAGCTAGTGACATCCACATCCTTCACATACTGGGCTCTTCTTAATGAGCCTGTGGGCACTCTTCAGATCCTGAGTTTCTCAGATGGAAAGGCCTTTGAAAGTGTGTGTGTGTGTAAACATGTGGGGAAGACAGAGGAAACTTGAAAGGCTTGGTTCTCTCCTTCTATATGGGTTTCAGGCATCAGGCTCAGGTTGTCAGGCTTGATGGCAGGCATCTTTATCCAATGAAACACATCTCCAGCTGTTTGCATTAGCCACTCCAGTATATTGAAAGGTAAAACTGGGTGTATTAGTTTTCTTGGGAATATGATGGCTTTTGTGATGCTAAAAATAATGGTAAGACTCCAGCTTTCTCTCTGTAGCCTTCTTGGTTCTATTTTAGCCCATCATTCTCCTTCCACTCTGTTTCTCTGATATGCACACTTACCAGTGTGTGCTCAGGGACATGAAGAGGACAGCCAGGGTCCTATTCTGTAATTTCCAGCCTTATTTACTTGAGATGGGTTTCTTACTTTTCATGGAGATAGATGAGAAGTAGCAATTGCTGGCAATGTTCCAGTCTTCAGTCTCCCCCAGAAGCCCATACTATAACACTGAGTCATAGGTATATATGCAACCAAGCCTGACATTTTACATGGGGTCTGAAGATTTGAACTCAGATCTTCATAGGTGTGCAGCAAACACTCTTACCCACTGAGACAGTGCTCCAGCACCTTAGTCTACTATTTTCTTCTAATTTTATATTATCAAGTTAGATGCCTTTGGGGCATTGTCTATTAAGGGATGTTTTTCTTCCCATGCCCTTGTTTCACAGAAATAACAACTCTGAGACTTCTTATATATGAATAAATGCCTAGGCCATAAGCATGGACCTGTTTCCCAGCCAGCTCATAACTTAATTACCCATTTATTCTAAGTCATGTCACATGGCTGGTTACCTGGTTCTCAGTTTCATGTGACTGTCTTTTTCCTCTGTGTATGGGGCCAATCTCCTGTGCTTCTGTCTTAGAAATCAATCTCCCTATCTGATGTCCCTTTCCTATAGGCTAACCCTTTCCTATAGGTCATAGGCTTTTATTATTGACAACTAATGTATGTATACAATTCAGGATACTCTTTCTACAGCTCTCAGCAGCCTGCAGTTAGTGGTTCATCTCCATATCTACCCTATTCCCTGCTACCTCTGTTTACCTCTTGTAACCTCCCTTCTATGGTTCTTTTTCTCTTCTAAGTCCCTTCTGTTCTTTTGTCCATCACCATTCTTCTGCTTCTGCTCCTCCTCTTCCTCCTCTTCTCCCTCCTCCTCATTCTCTCTATGTCTGTCTTTGTCGCTGTCTCTGTCTCTGTCTCTCTCTGTCTCTCTGTCTCTCTCTCTCTCTCCCCCTTAAACATTAGCCACACTTACACCTGTTTACAACATTACAACCCAAATTCCACATAAGACAGTGAACAGGTTTTTTTTTCTTTCCTTTTTCTTTTTCTTTTTTGGTCTTTCTGCATTTCTGCAACCATTTACCAAATGAGTGGTCAACTACATAGGCTGTATTTGAAGGTCATGATAAATTTCAAAGACAGAGAATACACACAGTCTCCCTATGGGAAAAGAATTGGAAATGTATCAGGTTATCTTTAAGTGCCCAGCATCTGGTGTTTCTCAGTCCTTAAATCTTAAGGCCACAGTGGGAGACCATTCATTTAGTATGAGCTGACACTTCTCTCAGCCCTAGGACAGAAGCCAACATTCCTGCTATCCTACAGTCATGGAGGCTGGTGATGAGGGTCTGAAAGATATTTTTTTGAGGTCTTCATGTGTGGCTTCAATCTCAGCCCTGCCTTTCACTGGAGACGTAGGATTGCAGCCAAGCCATGACTCAGCCCCATGACAGTCTCCCAGAGTCAGCTGTCACTCTAATTTGTTCTGCATGGAATGGAATAATTTCTGATTAAAAGGCATTTTATACAGTTTAAGGAAATGAGGGGTGGGATTCTGTAAATTCATCTTCACTGAGTGAGCATATAATTCCAAATCTCTGGCGTAAGTTTCACAAACTTGAGTTGGCAAAGGTACTTGAAAATATCCCAGACACTTTTACCCAGTGAATGGCATGTTCTTCCCATCCCAGACTTACTGCTGCTCTTCTCTTACATGTGTCCTGACTCCTGCAGGCTAGCCTGCTAAGGAGTTCTAACTTGCTAACTTCTGGGGAGGGGCATAGAGCTTGGTCTGTTTTTCAGTTTATTGTCTGTACTGCACAGATGCTGGCTGGGTGCTGGTGTCTATATGATCTTTTCCATTTGTTCTTGCCTGGATATTTCTCATTTGGGATCCAGGTCTGAGGATGAACTTTCCCATAAGGCTTTAACTTCTTCCATTGGTCTGACTCTTGGGCTCAGGAACCTCATCACATCATCTCTAGAGTGCTAGGGTTGGTAGTCTCCACTAGTTATCATTTTCTGTGGACTTTAGTTGTCTCTATCAAATTTCTCATGTGAAAAATAGAAGACGAAGAAGAAGAAGAAGAAGAAGAAGAAGAAGAAGAAGAAGAAGAAGAAGAAGAAGAAGAAGAAGAAGAAAATTACACAGGGTCTCATGTAGCTCAAGCTAGTTTTGAACTCAATAAGCATCAAACAATTATCTTGATTTTTTGTGGCTCCTGAGAGTTTGAATCACAGACTTTTACCACCACATCCAATATCTGCGGTTCATGGACGACTGAAACTGGGGCTTAATACACTCTATGAAAGTACTCTTCTCTCAAATTCATTTATTCACAGTATCTATCAACTTAAGCTGATTTAAAAAAACACCACAGGCAACATGATGTACATAACAGAATTTTGAATAACAAAGTATTTGTCAACTCAGTCCCTGGTGAAGCTTCTTCTCTGATAGTATATGAGGGTCCCTTCTTACTGAATTCCATGGAAATGAACAGACGGGAAATTCTTTGCCACTTTGTCTTAGCTGTGTGCACTCCACTTATAGAACCTATAGACCTATTCTGTTCTACAAAGTCCAATCTGCATATTCCATTGCATTCTGATTATGGCAACCACATATGAATTAGGGGCAACACAGCTCTTTATACAGCACCCATTAAGTGGTACATGTTGCTAGTTTCAAATAGGAAAACTATCTCACAGAGCTTTAGGAGAAATGTATGGGATTCAGTTATTCATGCACCAAGTTAAAAAATATATATCCTAATATATATATATACACACATATGTATATATATGGTATGGTATGGTATATATATATATATATATATACCATACTAATATATATATAATACTATATATAATATATATCCTAATATATATTCTAGTGCTACTACTACATAGAATATATTTCTAATATATATACTCTACTCATATGTAATACTATATGTAATATATTCTCTCTATATACTACTATACTAATAAATATTATATATAATATTTATTATGTACAAGTTATATTTTTTTTCTTGTGACATATTATCAAAGCTGTACATAGACATAGCCTTCACCTTATCATCTCTTCTTATACACTTGACATAACATAGTTCCTGATGCCTCTGCCTGTCCTAGAAAAATGGCTATAGACAGTACAATGAACCTATTTCTAAAACACTTATATAATCAAATAGTATACAATGGAAAAAAAAGAGAAATAAAGCTAATGTAATGATGGAGGCCTGTTACAAAGATAGATTCAGTGAAGGAAAGGAGTCACAGTATACAAATGTTTTACAGTTCAATTTCAAGAAATACACATGAAAGGAAACATTTAGGGCTTGGAAGATGGCTCAGTGGTTAAGAGCACCTGCTTACTCTTGCAGAGGACTCACTTCAGTTCCCACTATATCTGGTGCCTCAAAAATGTCTGTCATTCCAGTTCCAGGGGATCCAACACCCTCTTGGCCTCCTTGGCCTCTGCATTTATGTGCACATGCACACATGAAAACACATAATCAAATATAAAATAAGCCTTCAATGATAGTTTAAAGGAATCTTTCCATCACTACTAGTGTATGCAAATTGTCACTTATAGGTCTCCCCTAATTACGAATGCCCTGCCTTATATAATCATAAACCTTATTAGGGTTTATTTGTCTACTAGAATCCTATTCCTGAGACCTGATTGCTCTGTTAAATAGATAGTACAAGGATGGTGCCTAGATGTAAATCTGGACTTAAAATATACTTTCTTCCTGCAGTCACGGAAGACATTCAAAGAGAAATGGATATGAAATTGGTTAATGAGTCATTTTAAAGAGTCACAAACTGTGAAAACTGGCTCACATTCTACTGAAGTGTGAGGCTGAGACTACTGAATAAGGAGTAGCAACTTTCCATGATTAGTTACAGAATGTAAGAGTGACATGTAAAGTTCTTTCTCATAAACAAGTTAATTTCTTGTCAGACACCAAAGGAGACTTCTTCGGGTTTCAAAGAATTAGTTTCGGCCTCCAGGTAGCCATACTATGTTTTATATGTAAAGCATACTGCAAGAAAATAGCCTCTTGAAATGGTTAGCATAAAATCTTAGAGGTTAGGGGCTGGAGAAATGACTCCGTAGTTAACGGCATCAGCAGTTCTCACAGAGAAACATTTCCATTCCCAAAACCAACATGGTCATTCACAACCCTATGCAATTCCAGTTCTAGGGGGTCTAAAACCCTTTTCTGGTCTCCATGGACATTGCATACAGACATGGCACAGACACACGTGGTGCAGACATACAGGCAAAACATCAATAAACATAAAAGTAAATATATCTTTTAAAAATTGAAAGCATGCAAGCCAGATTCAACAATTACTGATTAACAAATACACTGGGTCTGGTAGAATATTTATTTTGAGGTGGATTACAGAAAGACTGCCATTGTGGGTGCTCACACTCTCATTTGTTCATCTAAAGGAATACCACTTGCAGTGTTGTGACCTGTGCTATGAAAGCCATGTGGCCAGGAACAGAGGGAGGTCTCTAAGCAACAGTCAGCAAGGAAATGAGGTCTCTTGTCCAATATCCTGGGAGAACTAGGACTCATAAAACAGGAGTGTGAGTTCTAGACAGGTCCACCACAGCTGACTGTTTAGAGGAGATGGAATCCACAATTATAGCATGGTTGATCTTGGGAGGAAGGCACATGTATCTTGAGACCAACTCACAGAAACTACTGGCACATAGATCTGCATTGCTGCTAAAACCTAAAACAGCAACAGTCAAAAACAAAACAAATGAATACATTGATGTATAATAATCCTGGATGCTGCATATCTGCTGCCTGTATGTTCTTGCATCATTTTTAATTTACTTAAATGCTCTCCTTCAGTAGGCATTGCTCAATTAAAGAAACTTCCAAGGAACAATTGTCCTGAATATTATCTGGCATTTTCTGTGACTCTGAGATTATTGCACAATATAGCAGAGTCATCAGAGGTTTGCCTGTTGTCTGCTTATGCCATTGCTCTTGCTTGACAGTTTATCACAGAGAAAAGTGTGCTTTCAAATTACTTGTGTTTGTTATAAAACACAAAGTCAATACAGATGGTTGGAATCTCATTTTTATCCCATTATTACCCATTTTATCTATTTCTTTTCTTATTTACCTTTCTTCTTGGTTGAATCCTGAGGAATCTTAGGATATTTTGGAAAATTGAAGTCTAGGAGATTTTCTTTAATAGCATTTTTTCTACATTTCACCTGATATAATAGCAGTGAATCTGGTAACTGCATTTTACTACTTATTGGAAAATTCATAGATTTCTTTTGGGAATCCTCTTTTATGTGTAGGAGCTACTAATGAGGTGAGAAATTCAATTATTTTTAGGTAAAGTATTGAAAATAAGAGATGGCAATATTTAAAATTGAAATACAGCAGATATGTATTTATACACCTGAGCACAAGTATACATCTATCTTAATACTACTTTTTTCCATTTTGTATGAGAAATATGTCCATCTCACTTATTGAATAACCAGTAAACAATGGAATCGATCTACTCTTTATGCAATGAAATGTTCCCTGGTCCTTGCTTCCATCATGATCAATGTGATCAATAGGTCAGGAGAGAGTTAATGAATGGGGAAAATGAATGGGGGTGGATGAAAATGAATGGGGGGGATGAATGGTTCATGAATTGAGATGACAATAATAAGGAATTCCACAGAAGTATCTACACAAGACCCATGGCTTCTTGTGACTGAGCAGCAAATGTGCTCCCAGAAGCAACCCTCAATACTTATCACTACCCTGTGGGCTGGGATGCAGGGACTCATGTGTCTTACCACAAGACTCTCTTGGATATCATGAAACATCATCCTTGATGTTCTTCACTGATGACAACGAGCTTCCTGGGCATATCCAATGTCAGCAGATATGAGAAGTGGGGAAAGATGAGACTTTGATGGACATTCTCAAATGCTGATACACCAGGCTCCCCCGACCTCCAAGGATGACTTTAATTAGCTTCCCTATGTACAGCCCATTATTGAAAATGTAATACTATAATAATGGTGATAAAATATTTCATTGGATGGTTACCATATGCCAGGAATTCCTTTAAGAACTCTTTACTAATAAGTCATTTTAACTCTGTAATTGTTTCTTAAAGCAGGATCTATTTGTTTCTTGAGATATTAAAGGAAAGCTCTGGTCTACATGAGCATCCAGACATGACTGTTTGCCTTGTCTGGACATGTTTATAAATTTACAAATGAGTACGCTTCTATAGAGTGACATTGTGCTATGGGGCATGGGCACTCGTTCTGGACTGCTTAAGTCAATGGCTGAATGCATTCGGCATGCTTTTTAATTTTCCTCCTTGGTTTATTTACCTAACACTGAAGAAATAATGGGGTGAACCATTAGGGCAGTGCTTGGTTCACAGTGGTGAGTATTGTACAGGCATCAGTCTCAGCGTCCCCATTATTACCATTAATATTGCCATCATCTTCTGTAGTAGAAAATATTTAAAATCCCCACTCAGGGATTCTACCCTGCCTTTGTTATTGAGTTCCCACAGTCACAGCCTTTGTATTTACACTAAACCTTAAGCAGCACAATTGCTGGGCTGTTGCCTACTCTCCATGTTGTTAGAATAGATTTTCCCATAAATAACCCAAGTTATTACTTATTATGTTTCATCTGGGCTCCTTTTAGCTCCAATTGGGCAGCTCTCAGGGTCATGCCTTCCTATCTCTTAACCCATGGCTGCTCCTTTCCTCCTCTTCCTCCTCCTCCCCCTCCGCCTCCTCTTCTTCCTCTTCCTCTTCCTCCTTCCTCCTGGTTCTCTTCCCTCCAAGCCCATGAAACCTAAAACCCCACCTGTGTCTCTTCTGTCCAGCTATTGGATATTGTCAACTTTAATTACCATTCACAATTAATGAGCAAGGTCACTTAGGTAGTGTCTATGTGAAGATTCTCTTGTCTCTGGGGCAACCAGTCTTGGTGGCCCCAAATTAGTGTTAGAATACAAGAAGCCCACCCACTACAATCTTCACTGCCATCACCATTATAATTACCATCATTACCACCATCACTACCAGCATCATCATTAGTATCTCCATTATATCACCATCAATATTACCAATAACGTCGCCATCATCACCATTACCACTACCATCATCACAGTCGTCAACACCATTATCATCACCACCACCACCACAACTATCTTTATCATCATCATCAATATTACCAATGCCATCACCATCATCACCACCATTCTCACCACTGACATCACCATCATAATTGCCATTCCAATCACCACTACCATCATCACCAATATCATCTTCACCAACACTGTTATCATCAGTTATTATGCTGCTTCTCTGCATTCATACACTAAGTTGCATGTCCAGCTGCTATAACAAATTGCCAAAGACTGTAGATTAAACAATATTTATTTTCTACTGTTCTTGAGTCTGGAATTTCTTAGTCCAGCCTGGGTGAGAGTTTTTCACTGGGCTTCAGACAGCCTCTTTCTTATTCTGAGCTTACTTGGTGCTTTGACCTGCCAGCCTGAAGTTCTGTGTGCTCTGACACATGTAAGAATGACACAGTCTTCTTGTGAAGTCCTTTCTGCACCAATAGCAGAAGATCCTGGGCTCCATCAGTTTTCATTTTGCTACACCCAGCAACCTGCAAATTGCCCTTTACAACCAACTATTAATTTTGCTGCCCATTTTATGGAGCCATTAGGGAAAAACACCTTCGGCAGCAAGATTGCTCAACCTTTAGCTCCAGCATCACAGTTAATTCAAATAACAAGTTCATGACACATTGCTGGGGTGACATTACATTGATTTTGATGAAGCAAGGTGGAGGCAATAAGGTCTTATTGAAATAAGACTGCACTCACTAACAGCAAGAAAGACCAGGAGAAAGACTTTAAAGATACAAAGAAGGCTGAGCATATATGTGGTAAGTGGTGGCCTAGAAAGTGCTGGCAGGCAGGATTTGTGTTTAATGCCTATTGGAGAGTGGGGATGACATGTCTTCTGAGTGAAGATTGACTGCTGAGAGGTCAGTAGGTACTTGTCAAAGAGAATGAATAGTGGAAAAGAAGGAGTCAAATTCATGTCTTCCTGCCCCATCACCTGGCTTTGACTACCTTCTCTCTGTAACCACCATGTCTCATCCAGACTGTGCTACAGAGAAGAAACGAGCCTAGAGGGCACAGTGTATGACTCCAGGTTTGTAGGTGAGCTGGGCAAAGTAACAGATTGTAGGACTGTGATGGTGAATCTTGGCTGTCAACTTGACCACAAATAGAAGCAACTTAAACCCAACCAGCTGGGTGCTCTTAGAAAATATTTCCTTAATCAGATTCCTTGAAGCAGAAAGACCCCTCCTAAACCTGACCCACACCTGCTGGCAATTCAGATGAAAGAATGTGGAAGAAGAACGTTTTGATTTTTATCTGTTCACCCACACTCTCTCTGGCTGGTTCATCTATCCTGCTGTTGTGGCCAGTATTAAATTCAACCTCTTCAGGGTTCTGATATAGTCTGAAGGCCAGCAGCTATCCATGAATTCCCTAGGACTCCTAAGCCAGATTGGGACTACTGAGACATCCAACCTTATGGACATGAACAACTACTGGATTCTTGACCTTTCCATCTGGATACAAACATGTTAGCCTGAAAGTTAGACTAATAAATTCCTTTTAAATCTATATTTCTATTCTGTTAGTTCTGTCTTTAACAGGGTTTAAAGAACCCTGGGTGATAAGTTACTAATGTCACCTGCATTCCTGGGAACTAGTCTGGTAAAGAGCAATGCTAACTACTTTGTTCTGCACCTAACATGGTGACAAACTTCAAAGGCATGTACAGCCATCTCTTCCCATAGTTTCTAATAGACATAAAAATCCTCAGACAAAAGAGAAGTGCTTCCTTCCAGACTTAACTTGCAGCAGCACTACCCCTGAGTCAGATCCAGGAGTGTCTTTGGAGGGGAGTGTTAGGCTGGAAAATAGATTTGGAACACCAAGGTAACTTTAGAGATTCTGAAAAACACTGTACATGTGCTTGCTCTTATCTGGATATGATTCCATAGTTAAATTCTAACCTACATGTTTTTTAAGACAGTGGGACATTTTCCCCTAATAGCAGCCCTGAAAATACCTTAATTCTGTTCATGTACAAAGTGTGTCACCAAACATTATTATGTTGCAAATCCAATTAGCTGGTGTTAATTCAAAGCAATTATTCACGCAAAACTCCCAATCAATTAATATGATCTGAGATCAACTACACTTTGTCAACTATGAGAAGGAAGAATTTGTTGAGCCAACAGATGAAGATATCTCAGCTGATTTAAGGTAATAAGCCCTTGGAAAATTGATATATTGAAATAGAAATAACAATAATGATTATAACAACCAATAATTTCTGGTTTTTAGTTTTACTCTTCCTAAGACCATCACAAGATCATTTCAGAGAGCAAGAGATAACAATTTAGAGCTCAGTTTTCTGTCTCTATTGTGAACAGCCCTGCTTATATGAGTTTTATCTTCGTATATATGTTTTGTCTTTGTCTCTATTGGACAATTTCATCTGCATATGGAATAGGTTTAAAATAATCATGAAGACTGTGGATCCTAAAGTTGTATTTTCTGATTTCAGAAAGCCCTTGACCTTCATTCCCTGAGTCATCACACCACTGATAACACACTCAGCCTTTGCCTCAACTATGAAACCTGCTGAGTGGAGACCAATGGATTTGATGTGAGAATGGGGTAGGACTGTGTAAGCAAGGTCATTTTACCAATGCCTGGCAAGTGCTAAGCACTGTTCTTGCTCAGTGTGCAAGGGGTAGGTTAGGTTGCATTAGTTTAATTATTTCCCTGTCACCAGAATTCTACTATTAAATGTACTTTGCTCTTCAGTGGAAAATGGGTCCTCAAATTAGGTAGGGAGACACTTGTGTGGGGAAGCTCAGAGCCCAGGAACTTCATAGAAAGAGAACATCTTCCTTGGTCATATGACCTTCTGGCCATGAAACATGCTCATCATAGCTGGTACCATCCTGTACCTCAAGCCAGATCAATAACTAATTCATGCATCCTTAGGTTTTAAGGTGTCAGGAGTGGCTTGCTGGATCATCTAAAGCAGTGCTTCCCAATCTTTGGGTCATGAACTTTTTGTACGTGGGGATGTTAAAGGACTCTTTCATAGAGTTTGCATATCAGATATCCTGAATATCATATATGTACATTATGATTCATAACAGTAACAAAATTGCAGTTAGGAAGTAGTGGCAAAAATAATTTTATGGTTAGGGTCACCACAACATGGGAAACTGAGTTAAAGGGTCATAGCATTAGGAAGGTTGAAAACTTCTGATCTAAAATATTCTTGAAACATTCAATGCATCTACAAGGGAGACTACCCAGTGATGATCAGAGGTAAAATTTGGGATGCTGATGTCTCAGGATTCTCATCTACTTTTTGGTCAACATGAAAATACAGCCTGTATTTCATGTAACAGTTGTAAGCTTGATTATAACCCTGCAACAGATGGCTAGAAGTCACAGGATCATTGTGCCCATATAGTGGTGGCCCCTCCAGAGACATGCTATATTACAGATACAGGAAGAAGGTGGTTTTGTGGATATCAGTGAGAGCTAAGAGACCCTGGTCTGCGATACTGGAGAAAGGGGGTAGGGAGAACATGAGATTGACACACAGAGAGATAGGACACACTTAGGTTATAGATGACAGTCCCTTTGCTGCAACATAAATGCCAATTGGGGAAAAAGATGAATTCCAATTATGCTCTTCCTGCTCCTCACCAGGAACTCTAGACCACACCCAATCATCCTTCTTCTGTTGTCTTTATCTCTCTGCCTCATAAACACAATATATAGTTGTCCATCTTTTAAAAAGAAGGAAAGAAAAAGAAAGAAAGAAAAGAAAAGAAATAGAGCAGAGTATTTGAAACTCATCTCTGCATATATGAGTTTTTTACAGTGAAACTTGAGGTGGCAGCAGTCACATCTGATGTCCCTGTAGGTGCTGTCATAGGCTATCCCCTGGGGTGGACCAGGCTGGTGCAGTGGCAGCCTTGAGAAGCCACCTCCCTATGCTCTTCTCTCCCACTCTCAACCTGTCAAGAAGGAAAAATACCTAATAACTGTGGGTCTGAGTGAACTCAAAGGATCCTACATTGGTTTTTATAAAACTTAATGTGTCAAGAGAAGCCAGCTGAACTCAGCAGGGTCATCTGCAGAGAGAAGGAACTGTTGGGGGTGAGAAGCAAGGAGGGGTATCTCTTCTCTTCCCTCACACTGTGAAAAGAGACCTGTTGAACTCTACTTACAGAGATTGGTCCTGGTGGTCCCTGATGCCTAAACTAGGAGTTCCTGAGACTGTTATAATCAGAGACTGATAAGCCTTCTGATAAGAAACAGAGAAGCATGGAGGACCAGACAAATGTTGTAACCAGCAGATTTTCTTAACCCACAACCTGCTTTTCAGAGAACTTGCTCACCAAGAAGACACAGTGAGAAGCACTTTGCAAATACCTTTCATTTTTTGATTTCCTTTCTCTTCCCTTCCCTTCTCTCCTGTTGCTTCATTATCCAGCATCTCACTGTCACCTTAGCAAGATAACTGAACACATAGGACACCAGTACCTCTGTCATGCATGATATCCCAATGGAAAAACAGACTTAGCTATGCTCTACAGCTTCCCAGAGTCTAAAACCAGCAACGAACATGGAGGTAGATGGAGAAGCAAGCAAACAAATAAAGGCTTCTTCCTTGAAAAGGTATAGACAGTTAAACAGGATGAGACTAGTTGAAAGGGTCATGCTTAATAACCAGGGCATGCAAGATGACACATGGTGGCTGCCTCTCACTGTCATAGCCCTTAAGGCTAAAAATGATGAATCTGGACTCTCTCAGACCCTATTTTCCCAACCCTGGCACAATTCTGAAACCATATTAACTGATTTGGTTGGCTCTTCTGTGCTTTTGAGAAGTGGAAGGCCATTGCTGTTGATTTTCTCCAAACCCTCAGCCCACTGAAACTTTGTG
This sequence comes from Rhynchomys soricoides, assembly GCA_019843965.1. NCBI lineage: Eukaryota > Metazoa > Chordata > Mammalia > Rodentia > Muridae > Rhynchomys > Rhynchomys soricoides. Next base: position 875,472 of record JADRCH010000512.1, on the reverse strand, counting down.
ACCCACAGTGATGCCTGGCAATGTCTTCCTCTGGGTTTTCTGCTGACTTTTCCTGCAGACAGGAGTCTGATTTCTTTGTAGAATTATGACATCAGTTGACTTCCCCTCTTTCTTATTCCTTTATGCGGAGATGATTCATTGATGCTGACCCCACAGGGATGACTAAGTGTTTATCCTTGCTTTGGCAACCAACAGGAGCAGCTCAGAGGGAAGCAGGTACTCCACAATATGCCCCTCCCCCCATTATCCATGTATTCGAATCGACACAGAACAATATATATGAATTTTCCTTCAAAAACAAAAGTTTGTTTTGTAGTTTAGATTCTCTGGCATTTGAACCATCACATTAGACTTTACGATTGTCTAAAATAATAACACATCTTATTACTAACACTAATAATATTTTAGACAGCTGACATTAATCATTCATTGAGAATATTATACTGTAACTGTGAGATACTTTTTCTGTTGCTATGACTCTGATATGTTAGTCTGTGTGGGGTTGTGGGAATGTGAGTGTACATGTATGGTATTGTGGGATAAATATACACATGTGTGTATCTGTGAAAGTGGTTAAGTATGCGTGAATGCCTGTGACTGCTGTGGATGTCAGCCTTTTCTTTCTTTCTTTCTTTCTTTCTTTCTTTCTTTCTTTCTTTCTTT
>JADRCH010000512.1:807269-874799 GCA_019843965.1 Rhynchomys soricoides | reverse complement strand
TTTCTTTCTTTCTTTCTTTCTTTCTTTCTTTCTTTCTTTCTTTCTTTCTTTCTCATACAATCTTTCTTACTGAAATGCAAGCTCACAGATTCAGCTAGGTGAGAAGAGAACAAGAGTTCCCATGATTCTGTAGTCCCAGCACCAAGATTTTTATGTGTATGCTGGGAATCTGAAACTGAGTCCACATGCTTTTCTTCTGCATCAACTGGGCCATCTCCCTAGCCTCCACTACTGGGATGTTACAGCCTTCTGGAGGCGGCAGTTTCTGAGGGTTCAGTTTCTCTCCTCCTGCTGACTATGGGATGGCCTTAGCTTCTCCTTTGCACCAAAGTTTGTATGTGTGAACAAGGATGAGGGATAGGCAATATTTGATATGCATTTGTTTTGGGGAATAGCCATGCCTCAAATGCTTCACAGAGCCTTCTGTTTGGGGTCAGATATCCACACTTGACCCATGGCCTATAACGAACTGTGACTTTATCATAGTTAAATGTAACTTATAGGGTTTTTGATAGATGCAGCACCGTGAGCTTGAGTCTGTAAGTGGCCCAAACAAACTAATTCCTTTGATGTTTCTTATAAAAGAATTTGATTTTGGATATTAGACATCTAATGGTAAGAGAAGAAATGTAGAGTCAGTGTAAAAATACACATTGCCCTGCCTTGGAAAACATCTCTTAGAGATGTTAACAACGAGTAATCTTATAGTACGAGTTATGACTGCCCATTTCTGACATATCCATGTCATCTTGTCATATATCTTCCTATCATAGAAGCTAGCAAAGCTCATGAGAGCCTGCAGCTTTTAGAAATGGAAGACAAGTCATGGTTACTACTTAGGCAGCATCCCAAGGATGGAGTTCTGAAAGAGGATGCAGAGGATGCAAGAACAAACCTGCCAGCTTCAGCAGCATGTCTTTTGTGAACTCAGACATCTTCTGGATGCTAGTACTTACATGTGTATTAGCATGCTATTCTACAATACAGCAAATTTGCAGATCAACACAGAACCCAACAAATGGACAATAGATTCAGCCCTCTGTCTGCCAGGAAGTAAGGAAAGGGATCAAGGAATGATGGGGCTGGAAAGATGGCTAAGTGGTTAAGAGCACTGGCTGCCTTTGCAGAGGTCCAGAATTTGATTCCCAAAACCCATGTGGTGGCTCACAACCGTCTGTAGCTCCAGGGTATCTTATGCCCTCTTTTGGTCTCTTTAGCACTGAATTCATATTGTATATACACACACATGCAAACAAAATACCTGTACACATAAAATAAAGTAAAACAATGAAGCATTTAACATATTGAAGATACTGAATGCAAGGGAAGAGTGACAGGTCACCCCCTTGAAACACTGCTTGATACTTTTTCCAGGAACTCAGCCCATGACTTATTCTGGGGGTTTAATTGGACAGGGACATGCAAAGTCCATACTCAAATGAAAAAAATAGTTGAGCCAAATTCACATTAACTGGGCAGCAGCATAGTCCTATTGTTGTGAGTTTTTGGCTGTACCACTTTGCACTCCTGGCAGGGAGTGCTTCCAGTCACCTTTGGATCCTCGGATGAAAGACACACACACACACACACACACACACACACACACACACAAGCACACATTAGCTTCTTTTTAACATGCCTTACTGGCTCAGTGGTTGTGCACTTATAAACCTTCCCCACGGCTCGTGTGCCCTTCCCTCCTATACTCCTGGCTAAACACCTTCCAAATCTACTTTTACTTTGCTGCCCAGTTACCTTCTGTGATGCCCATTGATAGTTGCTGCCCAAGATGTTTCCATGATGCCTTTCCATGGGTTGCATTCCCTTTCTACCTACATTTTGGATGATTTCCCCTGCAGCTCTATGTCTGTTTCATCTCTCTCTCCAAAGTATGGTGATCTCCTCCTGTTCCTCTCTGTGTCTTACCCGTGCAACTCGAAGTGTTCCACCCCATGCCCAACCATTAACTACTGGAATCTTTGTTGATAAATCAAAAACCAATTGGAGACAAGAGCCTTCAGCATCAGAACTACTTCCTTACACAATCTATTTGTTTTATCCTATTGGTAGCACCCAAGTGTCTGAATTTCCTGTTTAATAGAAGTGTGTGCTGGGGATTCTAGGAGGCATGCAAGTTATTGTCATGGTTGGCCTCCATTGACTGTATTTAGAACCAGCAGGAACATTGGGAATGCATACTTCTTGGTTTGTCATTGGGAATATCTCAAGGGAAGATTTACAGAGGAGGAAGACTGCACCAACCATCCTTAGTTGTGAGTCACAGGCATCACCTCCAAGGGGAGGGAGGCACAACAGTGTGAAGGGCAAAGGAAACACTAATTGTATGCAGACATCCCTTTCTGTTGTTCCTACCCCCTGTTAAGAGAACTGAGCTGACCCTCCAAGCCTTCCTCATTTTGATAGACCCTGCCCACTCCAACCACAGGGCAAAATAAATTCTCATCCCTGACTTGCTCAGGTTGTTTTATATAGCATAAAGGAGTCAAACATTACTGTCTTAGGGTTTCTATTAATGCACAAACATCATGACCAAGATGCAAGTTGGGGAGAAAAGGGTCTATTTAGCTTACACTTCCATGCTGCTGTTCATGGAAGTCAGGACTGGAACTCAAGCAGGGCAGGAAGCAGGAGCTGATGCAGAGGTCATGGAGGGATGTAACTTACTGGCTTGCTTGCTTCTCCTGGCTTGCTCAGCTGGATTTCTTATAGAGCCCAGGACTACCAGCCCAGAGATGGTTCCACCCACAAAGGGCCCTTCCCCCTTGATCACTAATTGAGAAAATGCCTTACAGCTGGAACTCACAGAGGCATTTTCTCAATTGAAACTCCTTTCTCTGTGATAACTTCAGCATGTGTCAAGTTGACACACAAAACTAGCCAGTACAATTATAATCTCATTATCAATTAAGTTATGCACTTTTAAATACTTTTTGACACTTTGAAGATATTCCCTCATGGTTTTCAAATACTGTGAGATTAATGTCTGGACGATCTCATGGACAGAAAATCACTTCACCAAGAAGTGTGACTGAGAAGGAGTTTAGAGAAGGCCTTCCTGGGTCCTGTAGGGAGGAGACAGCCCAAGCTCCCATCTTCTCTATTCAAGGATAGAGTGGATTTAAGATTCATACATATGTATATCAGGTGACAAATTGTCATAAATGTCAGATATTTTTGTCCTTTTCTTTCTCTCACTAAGGTAATAAATGGAATAGTGAAGGAAATGATGCATGAAACAAAAGAAATTATTCTTCCACAGTGAAAGCTCTTAAGTTTGTAAACATTTTGCCACCTAATAGAGGAGGTCATAAATAGCCCAAAGCATTGTCTTGGCAGAATTACTACAAAGTTTTATGAGAGCTTTGCTTGGGTTTTAGAGTTTGATGTTTTACTCAGTTTCATTCTGAAACCTATATATGAGGTCACTCATTGTACATTTGTATCAGATTCTTTTCTCCTGGTTGGGATCAAACACCTGGACATAGGGCAGGTTCAGAGGGGAGGGATTTATTTTAACCCACAGTTTGGGAAGATATAATCCACCATGAAGGGGAGGAGTTTCAGCGTGGGTAGAAACAGCTCACAGCTGTAGGAGTTTACATCCTGTACGTTTACAGCCTCTTTCTTACCTATATTCTAATGAGCTTGGGCTTAAATTCACTAAATTCCTATCTTTGCAGGAGACAGAATAAGGACATCATCATTTTATATGCAGTGACAGGACACATTCAGGGCTGATGCAGAATATGGCTGTGCAATGAATAAATTGAATTGAGGCAGAATCTTATATTAGGTTTTCTAAATGTTCCCCCATCCTTTTACAAGCTCACCCATCTCTTCGCATGTGCATAAATGTGTGCACAGGTGTGCCTGCTTATGTGTGCCCTTGCATGTGGGGCCAGATGTTGATGTCAAGAATCCTCCTTGATTGTCCTCCACACCTAGATATGGAGGCAGTCTCCATTTGAACCCAGAGCTTTCTGGTTGTGCTAGTCTAGTTGGGTAGCTTGCTTGCTCCATGCATCCCTTGTCTTTGTGTTCCAAACAATAGGACTACAGGATTGACCACCTAGTCAGCCCAACATTTTCCTGGGTGCCAGGGCTCCAAACTCTGATCCTTGTGTGTACACAGACAAAGCTTTACCCACTTAAAAATCTCCTTAGCCTTCACCTGAAAAAGTTTTCTCAGACTTTAGGTATACTATAGGTTGTAAATCAAACAATTTCCGATGATAAAGTACAAAGAAATTTACTTTCAATCAATTCCTTGGTGTACATATAGTTTTACCATTTTCTAAAGATAAAAGCAAATTAGCATACTGATGAGATGCATGAGCTTTTTATTTTTACACAAATAATTAAAGCTTGGCATAAGAAATATAGAATATCTTCAGTCTATTTTGGAGTTGATGGATTTTTTTTTTTTATAATAGTCAAAGCTGAGAGCACTGCTTCATATAAACAGATCAGAAAAAAAATGACAAAAGTTAGTTAGGGATTTCAGGGATGGTTAGAAATTCTGTTCTAATTCCAAGCAAAAATTCATTTCACGTATTTTCAATGAAAATTCATTGGCAATTCAATCAGCAATTTAAAAACCCAGTCACTAATAGAAGGTAACCCAATGATATATGACTTTGATGCTGACACACTGTGGAGCAACCACTAGAAAATACTAAAGGTATTTGTTTCTGTGTCTCAGCATTGCATCAGATCAGTAGGGGTCATGAGGGATTGCTGACAGGGGTTCATTCCTACACAGCTGGGATCTAGGCTTTTCCCCATTTTAAGCAGGAAGCCTTCAAAGTAGGAGTCTATGTGTGTGGCTCTACCAGAATATTTAGGGAAGAGCCATGCAAACATAGTAGGCAGCACACAGGGAAGGGGGAGGGGGTGCTAAACCAGCCTGGGGCTGAGCAGAGAGCTGTGTCTCTTGAAGTGGGCTGCTGTTATCTGATCATGGGACCATTGTGGACCCCAGTGTTTGGCAGGAATCCTGATCTGGGCACTTTCAAATGGAATTCTAAAACTCTTCCCTAAACTATACGTGGACAATGACACATCTCAAAAATGATGGGATTTGAGACTATGATCAATAAATTCACAAGCTGTTTAAAATTTAAAATAAACAATGTAAGATGTTTCACTTACCTCCCACCAACATCCCTCATCCTTCATCTCTCTCTATCCCCTTTCTTTTCTAGTCAGTATTTTGTATAGAATAAAGATTTAAAAAGATGAAAGAGAACAAGACGGGAAAAACCATACTGTAAATGTGCTCAGTTTACCCCCTGCTCTATAAGCTACGCATCTGCTTCAATTTTCTACCCACTGTTTCTATTTTCTGAAACACACACACACACACACACACACACACACACACACACGGCCTCACTCTGATTAGCTCCCCCCAACCCCTAATCAGTACCCTTACATTAACTTTATCTTAATTTTACAATGATTGCAATCTGGTTCCCAAAGAAAGATGCTAAGAAGGAAGCTGTCTGACTATGCTGCTAGAATCTCACACAAAGAAATTAATTGCCATGACTATGGAGGACTGGGGTACTATGTGGGATGAGCAGCTCTCAAAATGCAGAGGAATTGTAGAGTGTGTAGTTCATGTGATGCTCCTACATCTGGGTAAGTCACAACCACCATTTGATGCCTTCAGAAAGTCTTCACTTGGTTAGATGTATCTTAAAGGCTGTTCATGTTTTCATAGTTTCTTTTTAGATTCCCTGTGCCCCAGTGGGTAATCCTCATCTCTATGCACTGGTTTCAGTGGGTTCAAAACCTAAATACTAAAACTATTATAAAAGAAAGACATGGAATCAGAAAGGAGATGTGTTTGGTGGTGGGTAGAGTTAGAGGAAATAATGAGGTTGGATATTGTCCTAGTTTGCTTTCTACTGCTGTGGTAAATACCATGACCAAAGGAAACATGAAAGGACTTTAATTAGCTTACATTTCCAATTCAGAGTCCATCATCCAAGGCAATCAAGGCAAAAACTCAAGGCAGGAATTAGAGGTGATGGAAGCATGCTGCTTACTGAATTGCTCCCTTTAGCCTGCTCAACTTGCTTTCTTGTATACCCCTCTCCGGGGTGGTAGCACCCACTGTCGGCTGGACCCTCTTAGGACAATCATCATTTATGAAAATGCTCCCACAGACGGGCCCATCTGATGAAGGTAATTCCTCAGTTGATGTTTCCTCTTCCCAAGTGAGTCTAATTTATATCAAATTGCCAATTAATACTAGCCAAGATACATTATCTCCCTGCATTCTATTTCCAAAGAAAAAAATTTAAAAAGAACAACAGAGCCTTTGAGTGGACACTTTCTTTACAACCACAGGTTCACTACATGCAGTCAGTCTTGGAATGCAGATTTGCATTGTATCATTTTACTACATTTATGTGGAAGGTTTGAGGTCACTTAACCATTCATACTGAGTGATAGGATAAAACTCAGGCCTTTGTGACTCTGAAGCTGCACTTTCCACCAAGGCAGAAGACTTGAAAATGACCCATTCCACAGTAGCAGGTCAAAGGAGTACTACCATGGTGTATGTTCTGCCAGGGAAACATCATCACTTTATGTCATCACTTTATGCTACCCATCTGGATGTCAGGCAGCCGCTGCTGGCCATTACATCCATGAACCACACATGTGCAATCTGTAGAGTGTTACAAACTGACATTTGAAAAGCAGCATATTTATATGCAAGTAGCAGAGGTGCACATCCATGTGCTCCATGTAACTTGGAGGGTATAAGCATCTGAAACACAGATCTTCTGTAACACTATAGTTGGCATTTCAGTCAGAAAACACAGTCCACCAAGAAAACAAAAAACAATAGCTTGGGCACTCATTAACCTTCAAAGAAGCTGATTCCATGAGTGAGTGTCAGCAGAAGTGATGGAAGCTGTTCAAATGATACTGATTGGTACCCAGGAGTAGAATGATTGGCATGAGGCTGGTTGTGTTTGGTGTTTGCTGTTTCAAAGAGAACCTTATGTTTAAATAATTTATGTGCACAGAAGAACCCATCTGTAGAAACCAGGAACCCTCCAGAAACATAATCTTCCCTTGAACAAATATCCACTGTGATAGGAAAACTTTGTCTCTGCTGGGTAGAGGTGGAGGGAAGGAAGGGTGCCTCCTAGAGTTAATATGAGAAATAGCAGGAGAGATCTACAGACCCTTCCATGACCTCATCTCCTGCCTTATTGCTTGGATCTGAGGATACAATAGAGCAAAGGTGTGGGGGCTGGAGACAGAACTGTGCAGTTCCTTGGGCATCAGGTTTAAAGAGGTCCAGTGGTTACCTGCCTGTGTATATGACTCTGCTATGGCCTTCAGCTTTGACAGAACTCAGAGACATGTTTCCCATTTACACATGGATACTTCATGTCCCTTATGAAATGGCATCTCAGGTCCTTTTCTTGCATTGATAATCCCCTTCCCTGAGTACCTGCTGACTATCCAGTCTGCAGCTGAGACACGAGTCAACGCATCCAAGACATTCTCAAATCACAAAAAACTTATGAATGTCTATATTTCCCAAAGTCTTCATTTGGCCCGTTAGATTTTACAACATGAACACGCACTCTTCGACTTGTTTTTGTGAATTATGTATGTTCCGTCTCCATTGAATACAGGTGATTTTGATGAGTGCTGTGATTTATCCTGATGGCTTGGTCATGTATTTCAGTTGCATCTATTCTCTGTCCACCCCATAATTCATTTCTAACTATCTTCCATTATCAGATATGCTGCCAGCCATAATGTAACATTGGGAAAAATTCATATAAATCCACATGATCAAATCTCTACTTAGGGGACAGTGAGATGGCTCTGTGGGAAATGGCACCTGTCACCAAGCTTGATAACTTTTGTTTGATCTCTAGGAGTTACTTGTCTCAAGGAGAGTGCTGATGTCTGCTGTGCACACCTGACTCTGACACACTCATACAAAATCCATTTTGTAATATAAAAACAGACTGGAGGGATTGCTTAGTGGTTAAGAACAGTTGCTCTTCTTGCAGAGAGACAGGGTACAGTACCCAAAACCCACATCACATCAGGCATCTCAGAATTATTTCTAACTCTCTTGCTCCAGGGGGAACTTACTTCCTCTTCTGGCCTCTGTGTGTACTGCAACATGTAGTGCACATACATACAGGCATGTGTGCACACATACACACACACACACACACACAAACACACAAACATGAATAGAAATTTTGTAATATCATGATACTTTTTAAAAAACTTCTAATTAGAAACATGTGTTTTTGAATTCAAATCACCCTTCCATTGTTTGACAGAAAGAATCAGTGTGCCTGTATTTAAGCAATGTTAATAATCAATAACAGATTAAGTTGTAGTGAATGCAGGAGAGAGTTAACATAGATGTTCTCTAAGAAGTTTCTTGTCAATGCTCCTTGTGGTGAATGATTTATGAGAACAAATGATGTAGAATGTAATGAAATAGATTGTTTCTTTATGAAATATTAGTGCTCATTAGTCCCGATACCTGTGTGGCCATGTGATTTCTGCTTTATGCATAATCTCACATAGTCTTGTAGGTAATGTGTTCAAACTGATCAACCAAAGGAATATATCAAAGATTCTGCTAAGAATGAGTCAATTGAAATGCAGGCAAAGGTTCCATCAAATAAAATGAAGGGGGAATTAAATGGAGAAGCTCCTATTAAATAAATTCTACTCTACTATTGAGAGTCTGTTGCTAAACTTCATATTTGTAACAAGGAAAAATAGACAAAATGAGCATTAAAAAATCAAAAATGTTGAGGCTGGTGAGATAGGCAATTGGGGAAGAATCTTGCTATGCAAGGACCTGAAATTGAAGCCCCTGAAATTATGTAAAAAGCTGGGCCTAGCTGTATACATGTTTGTAGTTCAGCATTGGATAGGGGTTTGGAGTGGAGACAGGCAGATCTAGAAAGCTTACTGGCTAGCCAGCCCAGCTAAAATGTTTAGCTTCTACTTCACCAAAAGTGTCTGTCTCAGTACAATAATATGGAGAGAGATAGGCGAAGACACTGACAGCCTGCTCTGGCCTCTTCAAGTGATGTATTTGCACATTCATGTGTAAGAAATTTTTATGCACCTTTGCAAGGGATGAATTTGCATACTTGTGTATGTAACATACATGCATCACATACACACACACACACAGTCCACATTCCTCCCAAACTCTTCTCACCTGCACTCCTATACCCCCATACCTCCATCCCAGCTTCATGTTCTCTCTCTCTCTCTCTCTCTCTCTCTCTCTCTCTCTCTCTGTCTTATTAGTGCTGCATGGTGTGTGTGTGTGTGTGTGTCCATCCACTGGAGGGTGTGCAACATATCAGGGTAACACTCTTAAGGGAAACTGACTCTCCTCCCTACCTGTAGCCATCAACTACCAATAGCTCCTCAGCTGACAGTGTACCTTTCTGAACTCCCCCTGCCCTGCCCACCCTGCCCACACTGGGATGTTGACTGGCATGATGCTATGTGGTCATCCACTGCTCTGAGTTCATGTGTTAAATATGAACTTACATAAAATGGTCAGAATAGGTAAATGCAGAAACAGGATTCAGACTAATGGTGGTTAAAGATAGACAAAAAAGACAATGAGCCTGGCTTAATGAGTACAGCCAACAGTCAGGTATACACATGTGGAGTGAATACTCATAGGTGACTAGTAGGCACCTAACAATCCTGTAGCATTCAGAAAATGGTGTTTTGCAGCAGGTTTTCCTGACTTCTGGCTTTTAAAATCATTCTGTTTGTTCTTCAATGATCTCTGAGTGTTTGGGGGAGACATATTTTTGGGAAGACAGAGATGTCCCACTTATGGCTGAACACTTGAAAGTCACTTACTTTTTTCACTTGGGTCAATTGTGTGTCTCGGTAATTATCTGCCACATACCACACAAAGAAGCTTCTGTGATGATGACAACACTCTCTTATAGTCTTTCCTTGTTATTATTTTCAGCCTCTATGCTTCTTTTCTTTCATTCTTTTAAAAAAATAGTAATGTTATAAATTCTTTGGGAATCTCATACACTGTAGTTTGAACACCCCTATCACTTTTTAAATAGATGCTATACAACTTTGTATAAAGAAGGTGGGGAAAATTCTATTTATTTTATTTACTCAGAATAGTCATTTATGATAGCAAGTCTGCATTTTCCACTTAAAGATAGCCACAGTCAAGAGCTGAATGAGAAACTCTACTCTAACCAAGTCTACTAGACAATTTAAAATAGATACAGCATTTCCCTGTATTCACAGTTCCTCTTTGCATGGTCATTTTGCATGAGGAACTGAGTAATTTCAGAATGGAAAATTCCATAACCAAACTCTTTATAATATCTAAACCTGTACTTTCTAGACTACTATGATAAACTCTTCTGACATTCCACTTTATTCCTCCATAGACTCAAATCTTTCCTCTGCCATTTCCCTGCTACTGGCCTATTAGTCACCTACGAGTATTCACCTGTGTCTTTGACCTGACTGCCAGCTGTACCCATTAAGCCAGGCTCATTGCCTCCTCTGTTCATCTTTGACAACCATTAGTCTGCACCCTGTTTCTCGATTTATCTATTCTGATCATTTTATACAAGTTATAACTTGGGACACATGACTGTTTCCCTTTGGCTTGTTGTATTTGACATTAGAATGTGGTATATTTTAAGTTTAATAAGCAAAGCAAGCAGTCTAATTGCTAACATCGACCACAGTGGCCTGGAGAGATGGCTCAGTAGTTAAGAGTATGTACTGTTCTTGCAGAGGACCTGAGTTCAATTCCAAGTACCCACAGCAAATGGTTCACAATCACATGTGACTCTAGCTCCAGGAGACCTGACATACTATTCTGGTCACTGTGGCCACTGTGCTCACAGGAGTGTATATATCCACAGAAACACTTGCATAGCCATGATTACAAATCCAGTCTTCAAAATGGGACAGGGCCTACCCAGACATTTCTCAAAGATAGTCATACTAAGAAGTGGATACTTGAAAAGGGAGGAGCAAAGTGTATCATTGTGTTTACTGTGCAATTTACAAAAGCAGGGATAGCTTGACCCTTGTTTTCCAAGTGTTTGCAAGGATTGCTCAGACATACCCATCAACTGGTGCCAGGAGGTCTGCTGCTTCCTTAACACTGAAGAACTCCAAGAGTCTGGAAAGGAGTTATGGATTGTAAGAACCAGTCACTCTTCAGTCACTACCAGCATGGTTACCACTAAGCTCATTCTCCATTTCAAACACAATGTAATTAGGGAAACTGACTCACTGTCACTCAGCTCCATTACTGAGAAAAATTTCTTTGTTTTTCACAGGACAAGATTGCAGGCAAGGAGGAAGTTAATGATGAGGGATGACACATCATAGAACAAAGAGGGAAGCTGTGAGTGTCTGAGCAGCTTCTCTAGATCAGACTCAGCTCTGCCTTTTCAAGTGACCACAAAATGTCTCTGTGTTTATTTGCGCAGGCGCGTGCGCGCGCGCACGCGTGTGTGTGTGTGTGTGTGTGTGTGTGTGTGTATACCTTTCTGTACACATGTGGGCTTGCATGCATGTAATCATATGTGTGTGTGCTTGTGTACCTTTCTGTATGCCTATTTTTGCATGTGTGTGAGCCCATGTATGTGTGTATTCTTGTGCACATGCATGTGTGTGTGTGTATTTGTGTGTGTGTGTGTGATGTGTATTTGTGTGTGTGTGTCATGTGTATAGTGGGGAATGTGTTTTCTGCAAGCAAATCCAGGCTTCCGTGTGGTTCATAATTCTTTTACTTTGGGTTATTAATGAACAATCCAATTAGTTTTCTGTATTAATAATTGCCTCTCTAAATTTGGAAAAATACTTTTAAAAATAAGGGATGGCACTCTAAGCTACATAGCACCATTTACAGGGGACACAGAATCATTCTTATGGAGCAGAAACCTGCAAGCAGAAGGCTAAGCTGCTCCTTTATCAACTCCTTAGGTACAGCCCTGAGCTGTTCTGTGTCTGATGCCATTCTTAACATTCTCCTTCCACACCCAGAAATGTTCTGTGCAGATAATAAATTATTTCATGGTGCTAATTATAAGTTTCTTTCAGGGCTATTTGCTTAATTGTGTTTTAATACATCACTTTGATTTCAGACTCTTTGAAGAATGCTACTTACTGAAAAGAATTGAAGATGCAGGCTCCTCCCCATGGCCATTCAGTGAGAGTGAAGAGAATCTGGATGGGGTAGCACAGACTACACTCTTCATGTAGCCTGCACAAATTCTGGGTGAGTGGAGGCTGGCTTGAAATCTGTGCTCTGTTTATATGGAAGGTACAATGTTTCAGAATGAACTCTGATAAGAATAGAATGCTTGACTTGTTTTTAGCAAAAAGCATGCAAAATGTTAGTCAAGACAAACAAGTTTTTCTTGTCTTTAAAATGAGATTTATTCAAGAAATATTGCATCTGACGAAAGCTCATGACCTCTCACAGATGTTTCCCTTCATTGTGACTGAGGACATGACTCACTGGTCCTCAAGTGCTTGCTCTGCAGATGTGAAGACATGAGATTGGATCCCCAGCACATGTGTAAAAGTGATCATGGCAGTACATGTCTATAATAGCTGTGCTGGGAAGGCAGACAAAGGCATCTCACTGGTGGCACCATGGTCCAGCCTATCCAGAAGCTTCAAGTTCAGAGAGATGGTGTCTCAAAAAATAAGTTGAGAGAGGATTGAAGTGTCATTGACCTCTGACCTTCAGGTGCATATGCACTCATATACATAATACAAATACATGAATATATACATACACCATACACATAAACATGTATGTAAACACATTTTCACAAACACATATGTGTACACACATACATACATGCATGCACTTAATACACATATATTAACAATTTATATAATGAATGCACACATAAACACATCTATATACATGCATACATATATATATATATATATATATATATACAAGACACACATATATTAACAGTATATAAAATAAATACACACACATACATGAGCACACATAGCCATGAATTTGAAAGAGAGCAAACAAAGTTTTACAGGAGGGCTTAAAGGAGAAAAGGAAAGGTAGAAATGATATTAGTTACATTATAAAATGAAAAAAAATAAGACTAAGATTATACTAATCAACATTGTATGTATGATTTATATTTTGTTTAAAAATGGCATTATGCATGTTAAAGTGTGTGGCATCTCTCTGAAATGGCATTTTAAAGTCTTAAGCATTGTTAAATGCCCAACCCCACCTCTGTAACAATGTCACGTGGAGTGCACTCAAAATGCTCTGCCAAGGATAAACTATCAAGTTCCAATCACCCTTTCAAATACATTGAGAGTCAGGCACATAGGCACAAGTGTATTCCACAGCTTAATTCAGTCATGCAACCAAAGGTATTTATTCCTTATCTACACTGTATATTTAAAGATTTTTTAAGGTGTCTAGACTCTCAGTTTCTGGAAATAAATTTAGAATTTGATCATCACTTTAGTTGATGATAACAATTGTGTGTACAAAATGTCCTATGCAATTAGAAGGAGCAGATGTGGAGTCAGCCTGCAACCTATGACTGCTCCCACCAAACTCAAAAGATAACCAGTTTGTCTGTGAGGGACAATTACCATGCAAACCCCAATGTCAAGAAGCAGGAGAATTTATTTGCCTATGTCAGAGTGGAAGAGATATAGGAAACAGTTATGAGCAAATTCTATTGTTGACTTGAAATGCTCTATTAATAAAGTTTATTAAACACTTAAGAATCCTAAGCAACCAGGGTTGGCGAGATGGCTCAGCAGTTAAGAGCATTGACTGCTCTTCCAGAGGTCCTGAGTTCAATTCCCAACACCCACATGGTGGCTCACAACCATCTGTAATGGGATCCAATGCCCTCTTTTGATGTGCCTGAAGACAGCTATAGTATATATAAATTAAAAAAAAAATTACTCTAAGCAAGAATGAATGAATGCTTACTTGGTCCCCTATTACCTACTTTTCATACTGGAGAGAGTGGGGCATGATTACCCATCAGCTCACCTGACTGTGAGTGCAGAGAAGGTGCCCACTGTTATAGTTAAAAACAGGATCTCAGCGTTCTCTTCTCTCTCTGGCACATAGAGGGGGAAACTATTCATACCTGGCACCTGGAGGTGGGGTTTGAAGATGCCTTGACAGCCATTCAAGTGGGATGTCACAAAATATTTGCTGTTTTGGTCTCCACCCAACATCCTGCTCTTGGACATCTCATGACAACCTGCAAAAGGGTGATTAACCACAGAAGTACAGTCTTCTGTATCTCAAAAGGGGGCCTGAGCCAACAGCAAGGTACTTAGTGAGAGTACTGAGTATTTGGTGACAGTGAACAACTGAGGCCAACTCAGCTGAAGCTGGGAATCAATCCGTGGAATCATGGGAAGGCAACTTATTCTGGGTAAAGTTACTTTGCAGACAGTGGAGCCTGCTCAGCAGAAAAAGCAAACTGACATGCACTCACGACACAAATAACTATTTGTGGAATGAATGAATATACAAATACCAGACATCTGTGTATTCACATTTTCTTATTTTTACACGTATATGCAATGTGGATCCTATACATATGTGTTGCCTTCTGATGCGAGTTGAGAAAACATGATTCCTCCTAGGAAAATGTTCACTTCGTCAGTATGAAGTCTATAGATATGGCTCACTGAAATTATTGGTGGTACATTTTTTTCAGTTGGGGAAAAAATCCAAACTATTGTCAAGTCCAGGGTCTGAAATCTAGCTGCTTACAAAAGACTGGGGGTATATTCAAGGATATGTGGTCACTGGCATTAGCTGTGTCTCAAATGCAGAGCCTGACAAGCAGCCAAGGAAACCCTACATCCCCCAAATTGCAAGGGACACAAAGCTAGCAACATTCTCCCTTGGAGACTTGGGGAAGCCCTTGACAAATGCTCTCAGGTTAAAAAAAAAAAAAGTGGAAGCTGTGGTGGCAGCAAGGGTAATGGTGGTAGTGTGTGGTTCATGGCTCTACCATCAACCCCAGGGGAAATCCTGGTGCACAATATGGTATTACTCCGGAGGGTGTGGGGGGAGTGCAGTGGCCATGGACCTCACCCAAAGTTCATTCTATCACCCTGTTGTCTTAGCAACATAAATAGATGCTCACTGAAACTAGTGTGAATGCATAAAGGAGAAACCACAGGAACACACACAGGCACGACACATATCCACATATACACATGACACACACATATACACATGACACACACATATATACACATACAAACACACTGGCATATACAACACACACAAACATGGTTGATTTTGCAGTTTTTATATTTTGTATTATCATCATCAAGTCTTCTATCTCTGGTAGTTTCTGCTCTTTTTACTGATCTTATTCTCTATTGAGAGTCTAAGTTTTGTTTCTATTTTTCCTTTTCTAGAAAGAAAAGCCTGGTCCATCATGTCCGGAAGAAGAAAAGTATACAAACTTAGTGTATGGATACATACTTTGCCAACAAGTACCACGTTCACAATATTTCTACTGCAAAGAAAGCCAATTCTAAAAAATATTTATACACTGGCATGTTCAACCACTATCATAGAAATGAAAATAGAATGGGCTGGAGAGATGGCTTGGTGGTTAAGAACACTTATTCCTTTTGCAGAGGACCCGGGTTCAGTCCTCAGTATGCAAGTTGAGCAGCTTGGTTGTCATCTGCTCCAAGGAGGGGTATCCAATGCCTTCTGCAGGCCTCTGTAGGAACATCACACACATACACACACACACACACACACACACACACATACACACACAATTGAAAATGAAATCACAAAAATAAAAAATAACAAAACAAAATATTAGGAAAAGCTAGCAACTTAATCAAGAGAAAAAGCAGTCAGTGCATTCTTCAGTGAGAGAGAGAAACAATTTTCTAAACAAAATATAAAACTTCAATAGAATGAATTTCCTTGGCAGAGAAATAGTTATTTTAATTTTTCAGTTGGTGAGTATCTGAACTCAGACTCCAGCCTACCTAGCCAGCACCTGTCTGGTCAGCATGAAGTCACTGCCCATAGTCATCTGTAAGGCTACTACTAAACATTTAAAAAATGGCAGTATGATGCCCAGCTGGAGGAGGCATAGGCTAATACCCCATGGTTCCATTTAAGGACACACTTATCGAATTGCCACATACATAATTGTGCCTGTTTCAGTTTGAGAACAACATGAGACAGGCTTTTTAAATTTTAATTCTTTTCCATTAAAAAATTATTCTTTGAGTTTCCATCAGTGTATGTATGAAGTATGAAAACACTAACTCCATGTTTCCCCTTCCAATGTGTCTTTATCTCCCCCTACACATTTCCCCAACTTCATATCCTCTTTAAAAAAATATTAGCCACTAAGCTCAGTTTGTGTGCAGGTGTATGTGCTCCCCCACACACTTGGGCACTGTTTATCAGATTCAGGTGACATTCACCATGTTTCATTGAAACAAGGTCTCTCTTTAGGGCCTGGAGCTCACTGATTAGGCTAAGTTGGCTACCTAGAGACACAGAAGTATCCTGTCTCCACTTCCCTGACAGATTAAAAGCATTTGCCACCATGCTTGTGTTTTTTGTTTGTTTGTTTGTTTTTTTCTAAAATGTAGATTAAATCCAGGTCCTTGCAGGTATAAGATGACTGCCTTATAAATGCAGCTCTCACCCAAGCATTAGACTTCCTAATTTTCTGGTTGTGGGAATTACAGAGTAAGCAAATAAAATCTCAGACTCTCACCAGGCTTGCTGTGGATGCTCAGTTGTTGACTAGCATTGTTGCAGTTGCTTTCTTTACTGTGTGTGTCTGCATTTCACACTGGTCTGAGCATGTGCTAGTTGCTCTGCAGCATCTTCCTTCATCAAAACTCAAGCTGAAGATGTGCTTCCAGGAATGCACACCTCGGTGAGCATTCTCCATCCTTTGATGTGGTAGTTTCAAGGCTCCCCTGAAGCATGGTTTTTCTGCTTTAAGCCTTTTCTTGAATTGTTCTCTTATTGCCCCCTACTTTGTGGACCTTGAATGATTTGGACTGTGGGTGGGATGGCTTTTGCCTCCCTGTATTCTTTTATATAGGAATTATCAATTTATTAATTTATCAGATATTTTTGGAGACAAAAGTGTGTCTTTCTTTGTATTTTCTAGAATCAGGTGACCCTGAAAGCCAAGTTGGCAAAGAATAGGACTGGGGGGGGGTAAAAACATTAAAGAGCAGGGGAGGTCATAAAGTGGCATTTCACCTACATTTTAAGGAAGTAGCTACACAGCCCATGAGTCTCTACAGCTTAAAGCATTGTTTTTAACAGCAATGGACAAGACAGCTACTGGGGCTGAAGAGATGGCTCAATAGTTAAGAGCACTGACTGTTCTTCCAAAGAACCCAGCTTTAATTCCCAGCACTTGCATGGTGGTTCACAGCCACCTGTAACTCCATACCCAGTTTATCTGAACGTTTGAATACCAGACACCAATATGATGAATAGATATGCACACAGACCAAATATCAATACCCATGAAGTAAAAATAAAGTGCACAGGTGAAACCTCCACCAACATACACATAGAAAAATTAAACAAATAATACCTTTTTTCTTTCACCTAATAGTGTAGCAATGCATGCATTAACTCATTCACTCTTGTTCTAGAACAGGCACTATTAGTCTGGAAAGCTGCACTGAATCCAGGGCATTTCCTATTAGTACAATAGTCACCCCAAGGAGTGTCTGTGGGTCTCTCTAATGCATCTTAGATCCTCAGTAGCTATGAGAAAACCAGGTCCAGCCAGCACAGTTCTCACAAACCTACTACATCTCTGAAGTTCAGCAGTAGCTGTGGCTGTCCCGGAGAGGAGCCATCAGTATCCCAAGTAAGATTTCACATTGTGTGGCATAAGCTTCAGGGCTTCTTAAACAGAATTTATCTTATTCTGAGATGAGATGGCCAAACCATCTGGAGAAACAAATTGAGGTGAGCCCTTCCAGAAGCTCCAAGGAGGCATGGAGCTAAATTGATTTGCTTACAGGGAAAAGGTGTAGACAGCATGACTTGAAAACACAGCAGGTGGAACAGTCATTAAAAGCTAATTAGAAAGAAGATCCAGGTAACAGGCCTAGGCAAGGCAAGATAAGGTAAAGCTGGTTCCACAGGTCTGTGTGGCCCGGCTTCTTCACGTAGCTCCTTCCTCTTTCACTCTTCCTGAAGCAATTAACAGACTCTAACAGAATTTTTGTAAAAGCTGAAGGCGGCCAGATGATGTATTAGTTGGGCTTTGTGTTGCTGTGGTGAAACACTTGCCACAGCCAACTCATGGGAGCAAAGATTTATTTCAGCTCATGGTCTCAGAGGGTTTGGTTAGTTCATAATTCTGGTTTCTATTAACTTGAAGTCTGTAATAATGAGGCATAACATCATAGCAGTAAAAGCACATGGTAGAGCGTAACATGCTTGTCCCATGGCGGAAAGCATGCAGACAGAAACATAGAGATGAAGATAGGTAGGTATGTAGATAGAAAATATATAGGTAGATACAAAAATAGATTAGATAGATAGAAAATAGATAAATACATAAGCAGATTAGATAGAAAATCAGACAGATAAATTAGGAAGATAGATTAGATAGAAAATAGATACATACATATATTAGATAGATAAATGTTAGGTAGATTCGATAGAAAAATACAATATTGATAGATACATGTTAGATTAAATAGAATATCAATAGATAGATGTTAGATAGATAGATACACAGATACATCGATACACAGATACACAGATAGATACATAGATTCATAGATGATACATAGATACATAGATATGTAGATACATACATAGAGGCAGACAGGCAGGGAAAAGGTAAGAAGAACGAGTGGACAGGTAGAAAGGAAGGAACTGGGGACCAAAAATAACCTTCAGAGATGTCCCTTTTGTAGCCTACTTCTTCCACAGAGGTCATACCTCAAAACATTTCCAGAATTTCCCAAAAGAAGTTCATCAGGTGACGGTCAAGTGTTTCAGCTCTGGAGCTCATAGGAGATGCTTCCCAATCAAACTCTAAAAATAGGTGTGAGAAAATTTGTCTTCCCAGGCTGTAGGTTCTATGAGAGTACTAGGAATATACAAGGGCATCCCCGAGGTATGGTGTCAACTCCAAAATCCACCGGGATGTACTGGGTTAACTGCTTCACTATCTGGGAACATGTAGTCAAGATCAAGATCACCTTGTACATGTAACACATGTCTTGTGTTCTGTAATTTCCAGGTTCATCTTCAGGTACAGCAGGCTCATTGGAGTTTTTCAGGCCAAACAAGAGATGCCTGCCATTTCTGGAGTGAAGTATACAAGTCAGATAGGCTTTCTTTACTGCCTCTGCTTTCTGTACAAGGTCAGTGGAGAAGGCAGAAGGTAGTTATGAGAACACAAGATCCAAGAGTCATGAGGAGTCAAGCTCCACATTTCAAAGGTTCTGCTACTACCCTTGCATGCAACAACAGCTGTTGATGAATGTCCTGGTCAATTAGAAAGCTTCTTTCCAATGGTGTTCCAAAACCTACTGCTATAAACACATACAAAAAAATGTCCCATTTTTGGCACAATACAACTCAAAAACAGATTTTTTTTTTCTGTTTCAGCCACAGGCTAATGTAGAGTCATCAGCATTGTTAGTAACCAGATTCTAAAATAGACGTGGTATGTTCAAAGTGGCACATTTCCCAAATCAAATGGAAGACTGGAGCTCTGTGCTTCCTAGTGATGGATCATGCTCACAAGGGCTAAAGAGAGCCAATAAATCATAAGAAATTTATACTGTGAATAGACACTTAATACACCTAACATTAAGCAGCCTGACATTTCACACACCTTAAATGAAGAGTAATGGGCCCTTCTTCGATCATTTACCCACTAGGTAGAATAAAGTACCAGCGCTGAAGGGGCTTTTAAAGCAATCCTGATGAAAGCCCGTAGCTTAATCCCGATATTTATTTTGTTCTATGGACTTGATGGACTCTGGGTGTAAACGAATAGAAGAGACCCACTCTTTTTAACTTGAGGAGCTTCTGTTTTAAGCCAAACTCACCAGAAGACTTAAAATTTAAAGATGTGTGCATTAGGCATATATAGATGGTACTCTGAGGGTTTGGGAAGAGGGATGCTTTGCATATCCTAAAAGGGGACCCGACTGGAGCACAGAGAATGGCAGGCAAGCAAACATGAGGAGAGCATCCAAGGAGGAGGGAGTCTGAGACTGAAGGAATGAAATGTGCACAGCATGTAATGTACAAGGAAAGAAGGTTAAAGTTCTTAATCTGGAGAAACCTTCAAGTTCTTCCTTTGCATAAACTTTGTCCTATTTAGTTGTGTGTTTCTGGAATCCAAGGTACAGGGTGATTGTGTAAAATGTTGGGCAGTGTTAAGCAGAAGAGGAATATCACTGCAAGAGGATGAGATGGCCTTTGTATTGTTACTAAAAGAGATATTTGTTTAAAGGGCTTTACAGGCACATGCACTTGGTGATAAATCATAAGAAACACACACAGGCTGAGGATTCTGATAGAGGCATCCATCCACTGCTCATAGAGAACTTTGTAACATCTGTGGGGAGGTCGACTCCACCAGGGGTCCATCTGTGTGCCATTAATGCACGTGCGTAGTACCATTTGAAGATGAAGAATACTGAGTTATTTTATCATCAATATTTTAATCTACCTTCACATTTTCCTTGTGCCTCTTTTTAATGTTTCTATCAAGACATCACATATTCACTCCATGCAAATAGCCAGGGCCTGTGGAAAAAGCATCTC
Organism: Rhynchomys soricoides; assembly: GCA_019843965.1. Lineage (NCBI taxonomy): Eukaryota > Metazoa > Chordata > Mammalia > Rodentia > Muridae > Rhynchomys > Rhynchomys soricoides. The sequence continues at coordinate 853,888 of JADRCH010000512.1, read as the reverse complement.
CTGATTGCCTGCAGATGCCCTGATTCACAAATAGAATTTCAGCACTGAATGTCATATGTTTCAAATGTTGGAACAGTTTCAATAAGGAGAGAAATCCTTGTAAGAAATATTGTATCCATATGCTAGATATTAAGCCTTTGTGGAAACGGAGCTTTATGTGTTTCTAATGATGTCCTAGTATATCATCATGTGGTTTAAGATCTAAACCCAGAAAGAAGTCTAACAGGTGAAAAGACATAAAATAAGAAGTAAAAAACAAAACAAAACAAAAATCAACCCCAAGGACCCCCATCTCTCCATGTACCCCTCTATCACTCCCTCTATCTATATGTACTGTTTTACAGGTACTTGTAAACTTATACACACAATGGATATAAAACTATAGTTTTAAAAAAGAGAACACATATTAACAATATACAGAGTATAAACTGCTGGGTAGATTGTATAATGATAAAATCAAATTTTTGAGAGATGGTCATATTACCTAGACTTAGCTAGCCTGTGCTTTCCCTTTGTAGGCCAGGTTGGCCTACTCAAAGAAATTCACTTGCTTCTGCCTTTACCTCCCAAGTGCTGGGATCAAAAGGCATGTGCTGCCATGCCTAGCAGTACAAACTTTTTATGTGACTCTTTTGTACCATGCCTCAAAATGGTAACTTTTAACTGAGCTGTCTGATAGGTTTGGAAGGAGAGCCCACAGAAGATGCCTCTGGGACATGACAGGGCCATCACATCTGGAACTTCAAAGCAGCTGTGGTTTGTCTGCACATGGTAACCTAGTCAATATGCCAGCATGGAAGGTGGGTAGTCCTCCTGGGTCTCTACCCCTAGCTCGAGCATTACAAGCAGTTGGCAGCTGCTGCAGAAGGAAGAGAGAGTTTTCCTTAGTTGTGCTCCAGAGGATGACCTTTGATAAGGGCAGCACTAACTGGACTCCAGTGGGTTTTGAAAAAGGAGGAGGAAGAAGGTGAAGAGGAGGACAAAGAGGAGGAGGAGGAGGAGGAGGAAGAAGAGGGAGAAGAGATGAAGTTGGAAAATATGGTAGCGATCTGGAAGCAATTGGGGAGAAGGAAAGAGAAGATAAATATGATCAAAACCAATTGTATACATGTATAAAATTCTCAAAGAATAAATAAAAGGTATATTTTTAAGATAAAACATTAATAACAACAAAAATTAACTGTAAGATTTGACTCACCCATTGACCATATTTATTCTCAAATGTGAGCATCACTCAGTTGCTTTGAATAATTAAAACAGAGAGCTGAGAGAATGCAAAGTAACCTCAGAGTGGGTGAATCCAGGCTGAGTTGCTAACTGGGAGCCTGAAGGGGAGGTGAGGCACCTTTTCTCTGGCCTACTTGCTGATTAAAATAAAACACAATGACTTGTCAGAGAAATAAGTGTTCAAAATGAACTCTGTACCTTGAAAGGCCAGAACATCCATCAACAATGTCTTTAAGGATGCACAAATGAGCTGCAGGTGAACACAGACTGACCTCCTCAGACTGTCTCCCTTTGCCGAATACCCAGTACTCCTTTATGACAGAAACACATGCATTCCCTTTACCAGTCTGGATCCTGTAAGCATTCGAGATAATGGTTCTAGGTTTTCCTTTTTTTCTTTCTTCTTTTGTGTGTTGCACACACATGTGACTGTGTGTGAACCCATGAAAGTACATACAGGGGTCATGCAAGACATTGAATGTCTTTCTTGTATTGTTCTCTGTCTTACTGCCTTCAGACAGGGTCCCTCCCTCCACCAGAAGCTCAGTTTTTTTCTAGCCTAGCTAACAGCAGGATCTGCCTGTCTGACTGTCTCCATTCCTCAGTACTGGAGTCATAAGCATCTATCTGCTATCATGCCAGGTTTTTTACACAGGATCTAAGGGTGTGAACTGAAGTCCTCATGCTGGTAGGCCATGTGTTCTTACACACTGAGCCATCTCTCTTGTTCATGCTACTGGCCTTGAGTTATACAATACCAAGTTTATGTACAGAAGGTACTGTATTAGGGTTCTCTAGAGGACTGAATCAGAAGGACATAGGAATACATGTATAAATACACATATTTATTCCTATGTCTTTCTGAGTTATTTAAGAAGCTTACACGCTAGAAAGATGGATAGCTCAGAAACAGCCATCTGCACATTGGAGAGGCAGAGAGCCAGGCTCCCAATCTAGAGAGTGATATATCTCATGAGTGCTACACCAAGGCTGAAAGTTTATTATGATATACTTAAGTGACCTGAAAAACTTCACCAGAGATCTACAGCTGATAAACAACTTCAGCAAAGTGGCTGGATACAAAATTAACTCAAGCAAATCAGTAGCCTTCCTATACTCAGAGGATAAACAGGCTGAGAAATAAATTAGGGAAATGACACCCTTCACAATTGTCACAAACAATATTAAGTATCTTGGTGTGACTCTAACCAAACAAGTGAAAGATCTGTAGGACAAGAACTTCAAGTCTCTGAAGAAAGAAAACGAAGAAGACCTCAGAAGATGGAAAGATTGCCCATGCTCATGGATTGGCAGGATTGATATAGTTAAAACGGCCATCCTTCCAAAAGCAATCTATAGATTCAATGCAATCCCCATCAAAATTCCAACTCAATCTTCATAGACGTAGAAAGAACAATTCTCAAATTCATATGGAAACACAAAAAACCCAGGATAGCAAAAACTATTCTCAACACTAAAAGGACTTCTGTGGGAATCAGCCTCCCTGACCTCAAGCTGTACTACAGAGAAGTAGTGGTAAAAACTGCATGGTATTGGTACAGTGACAGGCAGGTAGATCAATGGAATCAAATTGCAGACCCAGAAATGAACCTGAACACTTATGGTCACTTGATTTTGACAAAGGAGCTAAAACCATCCAGTGGAAAAAAGAGAGCATTATCAACAAATAGTACTGGTTCAATTGGCGGTCTACATGTACAAGAATTTGAATTGATCCATTCCTAGCTCCCTATACAAAGCTCAAGTCCAAGTAGATCAAGGAAGTCAACATAAAACAAGATACACTGAATCTAATAGAAGAGAAAGTGGGGAAATTCTCAAACACATGGGCACACGGAAAAGTTCTTGAACACAACACCAATAGCTTATGGTCTAAGATCAAGAATTGACAAATGGGACCTCATGAAATTGCAAAGCTTCTGTAAGGCAAAGGACACTGTCAATAGGACAAAACAGTAACCAACAGATTGGGAAAAGATCTTTACCAATCCTACATCCAATAGAGGACTAATATCAAATATATACAAAGAACTCAAGAAGTTAGACTCTAGAGATCCAAATAACTCTATCTCAAAAACAAAAACAAACAAAACAAAACAAAACAAAAAAAAAAAAAAACAGGGAAGAGAGCTAGAGAGCTAAACAGAGAATTCTAAACTGAGGAAACTCGAATGATTGAGAAGCACCTAAAGAAATGTTCAAAATCCTTAGTCATCTGGGAAATGCAAATCAAAGCAACGCTGAGATTCCACCTCACATCTGTCAGAATCGCTAAGATAAAAATCTCAGGTGATAGCAGATGTTGGCAAGGATATGAAGAAAGAGGAACACTCCTCCATTGCGTTTGGATTGCAAGCTGATACAACCTCTCTGGAAATCAGTTTGGCAGACTCTCAGAAAAATGAACATCATACTACCTGAGGACCCAGCTATTCTACTCCTGGGCATATACCCAGAAGATATTCCGATATGTAATAAAGACACATGCTCTACTATGTTCATAGCAGGCAAATTTATAATAGTCAGAAACTGGAAACAACCCAGATGTCCCTCAACAGAGAAATGGATACAGAAAATGTGGTACATTTACACAGCGGAATACTACTCAGCTATTAAAAACAGTGACTTCATGAAATTCTTAGGCAAATGGATGGAACTTGAAAATATCATCCTGAGTGAGGTAACTCAGTCACAAAAGAATGAACATGGTATGTACTCACTGATAAGTGGTTATTAGCCCAAAAGTTAGTAATAATCGAAGAGCCTCTTCACAGCAACCATTGGGCTGAGCATGAGGTCCCAGATGGAGGAGTTGGAGAAGGGACTGAAGGAGCTGAGGTAGTTGGCAGGTCCATGGAGTGAGCAACAGTGTCCATTGGCCTGACCTCCAGATGCTCCCGGAGACTGGCTCACCAACCAAAGAATATACATGGAAGGGTCTATGGTGCTGGACACATATGTGGCAGAAGAGGGTCTTGTTAGCCATCAGGGGGTGAAGAGGCCCTTGGGCCTGAGGGTGATAGATGCCCCAGCACAGGAGAAAGCCGAGGGAAGACGAGAGTGGGTGGGAGGGTGGGTGGGTGGGGGAATACCCCCATAGTGACAGGTGGAAGGGGATGGAATAGGGAGGTTCCAAAGCAGAGATCTGGAAAGGGGGAACTATTTGAAATATAAATAAAGCATCGATTTTTTTTTTTTAAAAAAAGGAGACATTGAGATGAACACCAGCAGTCATCTCTCTACCCCGACTATGAATGCAATATGAGCAGCTGCCTCAAGCTCCTGTCTCCATGCCTTCCTCCCTGTCATAAATTGTGCCCTCTAACTGTGAGCCAAAATTATTCCTCCATTTGAGTTGCTTTTTCTCACAGTAATGAGGAAAGTAACCACTACCTTCTGATACATAAAGCAGACAGTGTTTTCAGCCCATCCCACGACTTGTTTCATAAGTGTTAAATATAGCATCTTTGTTCACTGTGGCCACTAAACTACTTGGGCTGAGGAACTACTGAGCAGTCTAGATGTGTCTGAGGTCGTTTCCTGAGATGACTGTGATCTGTGATCCTGGCCAGTAGATCAATAGATCAGTGAGTAGGGCAGTCTTGCACTGAATGGTGAAGTGACTTCCATAGTCTGGGGATCCAGATGGACAGTAACATGCATGGAGACGATGCTTCTGCCAGTGCAGGCTCAGTACCTTTCCTGACTGGGTACATTTTCTGCTGTCACTTCTGGATGCTGGGTCCAGGTTCTTCAGCTTTCAGTGTGGATTTGAACCAGTAGTTCTCCAGAGAACTTCCATACCTCAGGACTAGGCAGGGTAATTTACCTCTTATTCTGAGATTTTTATTCTATTGGACAGGACAGCTGAAGGTTTCTCTGGCCCTCTAGCTTGTATAGACAGTGATGGGATTGTTCAGCTTCTCTTTGTATGAGCCAACTTGATTTAAAAATATCCCATCCACAGCTTTACAATTATGGATTTATGAGCTTGCAGATGAAGAACCTTAGGCCTGTAGAAGCTGTTGGTTTTGGAATCCCGATAAGTGGCCCCTTTTCTTTCCTTAGTTTATTTTATGTGCATTGGTGTTTTGCCTGGATGTATGTCTGAGTGAGGATGTCAGATACTGGAGTTACAGATTGTTGTGACCTGTTATTTGGGTGTTAGGAATTGAACCAGGGTCTTCTAGAAGAACAGTCACTGCTCTTAACCATTGAACCATCTCTCCAGCTCCAAGTCCTTTTATACTATGAGTACTTAACTTCAAGTTCCTGCTAATGCCAGCTATGAAACATCCTTTCATTCTCTGACTCTGTCCAAACCTCTCCCTGAACCTTTAGTCTCTGGGTTATTATGAATTTAGATGTAGCTTCCATGTTTCCTCAAAGGAGCAAAGCCATTTTCTCTTTCTCCTCCAAACACCAGGAAAGGGTCTATTTTCTGTTGTTTGAGGAGTGAGGATTGCACTCGTCCTTGTTATAATCAGTGGTAGGAAATTAAATTCTCACCACTTCCTAGGACCTTTTCACCCTGAAGCTAACTGTGAGGGCTTTAAACTTTGTTTGCTCTACAGCACACATAAGGAACTAGGACGCTTTTCAAGCCCAGATCTATGGTACCATTGTTTCCAAGACCTATATTTTATCTATAAGCTACAGTCTGGCCAAGTTTATTTGCCTTTATGTGGAAGAGTTTTAATTAAGTTTTTCTAATGAAATTTCTAATGAACTATAGTCAAATGTGAGAAAAGTTAGTAAATCAGAGAGCCATTCCTTCCAGCTGACTAGATGGCTCATCATTAGTATCTATTCTCTTAGTCAACTTTTCTCTTTAAGTAACACTGATAAAAAAAACTGCTCCAGTGAGCTGAGAAGTCTTTGCACATCTGTTCTAATAAAACAGAGTTTTTGTTCTCCAATTTCACAATGGCCTGGCTTGCTTCTGAATCCCCAGCCACTGTGCTCATGAAGGTACAGAAGCACGTGGCTCTCTTCCTGGTTCATTTCTCTTCCCTCTGTCTTATGATGTTTTACCTTCCTCTGCCTGGCAAGTGTGTTGGACAGGAAGCTGCAGCTGCTGCAAGTTTATGGATGCTACACTCAGCATCTTTGAACTAAGCTAAAGGGAGAAGGTGCTTAGGAAGCCACAAAAAAAAAAGTTAGCCATTGTTTTCTTTTATTACTGTCAAACAAAATCTGGTTATCCCCATCCCCCCCCCACTCACTGATATCTTTTACTTTAAAGAAAATTAAATATTGGGACTGCCAAATCATTCTTTGATCTTTTCAAAAAGAACGTAAGGAGACTGACAAGCAACCCCAGGAAAGAATCTGGATTTGGATTTGTGGCACTGCCCTAGCCTTAACCCCCCCCCCCTCTCTCTCTCTCTCACTCTCTCTGTGTGTGTGTGTGTGTGTGTGTGTGTGTGGTAGCTGTAACATCAGAGGGAACAAAGATGGTACAATGTTTACAGTTACAGAGTCTCTAAGCCTTGGTTCGCGATAACTGTCAACACCAGCAGGACAGGCTTCTCTTCTGGAGGAAGAACATGGGGACTGTCAAGACATTCAACTCTGACTTCAAACACAGCACAGGAGGAGATTCATGCTCACGGTTGGGGAAGGAGGCAAGGAATGGCATTTGTGTAGTCTGCAGGATCACAGGGCCAGCAGGAACCAAATCGGAGTGCCAGGCTGAAACAGCTACACTGGAGTAACTTTCAGGAGGCCTGGTGTCAGAAGGATGTTTAAGTCCTCTGAGAGAGAGAGAAAAATGCAGGGGAGACACTTGCACCCCACGATAGTCTTTGTATGTATACACATACTGTGTCTTTACACATATGTACTGTGTCTTTAGATTTTTGATGTTCAGATGCAGAAACAGTGACCACACCACAATCTCTAAGAGTGCAATTGGTATGTGCAGTTATCCCAAATATCAGCTTCAATTGTGGAAGTGTCTTATGGTCACAGGAAGCAGAGCAGAAAAGATCCATTAAATACATACCACTCCCCCTTCTCCGCCCTCCCCCAAAAAACATTAAAAAAAAGAAACAAGAAAAAAGGAAAAGAAAGAAAGAAAATTAAGAAGAACTTGGTGGTGTCTCAGCCTTTTACCTCAAATATTCAGGAGGTCAAGACAGGGTGACCAAGTTCAAGGCCAGTCTAGGAAACTTTGATAGATCCTATCTCAAAAATAAGGAAGTTAAAAGCCAAGTGTGTTGGTAGGTGCCTTTCATCGCAGCACCCAGGAGACCGAGACACTTGGATCTTTCTGAGTCTGATTCTAGCCTTCTCTCTGTAGTTAGCTCCAAGCCATCCAGGGCTGCAGTGTGAGATCTTGCCTCAAAGTGAGATCTTGCCTCAAAAAAAAAAAAAAAAGTTAAAATAAGGTGTGGGTATATCTTAATGTTAGGACCCTTCCTTAGCATATATGAAACCCTATGCCCAGTCCACAGGACCATAAATAAACAAATAAATAAATAACAAAGGTAAATTAGAAAGTATGTCTGTCTTTCTTATTGAGATTTTGTCCAAGTCTGATGTAATCATGGCTTTCTACTGAAGCAAAAGGACATGGAGAGACAGATGCTCCCATGATCCCTGTGCACAAACTAAACAGCATAGACCATAGTGTGTACATTCCTCACATGAGCCTCTGAAGCTCATCATTCACTTGATTTTACTCTTGGACTATTTCTGTCCATTAGTGGATTATTTCTTCTACTTCAAACCCATTTCAATGGGACTTCCAGAGACTTTTCTCCTGAAGATCCTGGGTTGACAGAGATGCTGGTAGTTTCCACTGCTGTACTCCCCTGGATATAAAATACACAAGGCTAATCAAGCTGGTCATTTACCTCATCATGGAGTCCTGCCTTCAGAAGGATCAATGGCTTCATAGCAATCCTATGGAGTACCAGTCCAGGGAGAAACAACAGAAAGATCTGAGCAGTCAATCATGGATATCAGATATGACGCAAAAACCAACTCAGACAACTGACCACCAGTAGTTCCCCCAGCACTAGTAAAAAAAAAAAAAAAATGTATAGGAATTGATTTCTTATTCAGACCACTAAGGAATGGTTCATTCAGACCTTTTTCCCCATCTCATCTTTTCATCCGTGGAAATCTTCTTTGAACCCTACTCCCCACTAAGGTTAGAGTAATTCAGGGTGGATAGGGCATACTTGTGTTCATGACACAACACCAAAGCTGGACCAATTGTCTTTAACTTCAAGGATGAAATTAACAGTCATGAAATGGTTTTGGTGACAGAATAGTGTGGACTTAGGAGGTAGAAAAAGGAATAGGGGTCTATTAAACAAAACAAATGTTTGGTTTGAAAAGATATCTTACACGGCTAAGACTGTATACTCAAAATAAATAAAATAATAAAAATAAAAAAAGTAAAAGAAAAAAAAGAGGCTGGTCCTTATGGAAGGATTGAGAGTCTCTACAAGTGTTTGTACCTGAGAAGCTACAAAGAACTAAGGAAGACATAATTCTTTTCACTGAGGTAGCAAATTGAAAGCACTGTGACCCATATCTATGTTCAAAACTGGAGGAATTAAGAAACGGAACCCTGGAAAGGGTTTTAAAAACTCAAAGCAATCAATGAAGCAACAGTCTTTGATTTATCCACCTTTCCTGGCATATTAATGAAATACTGTGTTGCAAAAGATGGAATTGTTTTGTTGGTCTAGCCCAGAAGCTTCAACTCCACTCAATCAATGAGCTGACTATAGAGTGTATTCTGTATTGTATGGAAGCATCACCAGTCAATAAAAGCTGATGGCCTATTAGCTGAAGCAGGAAATAGGAGGTGGGAGTTCCGGTAGGGAGAGGGGAACTCTGGGAACAGATTCACCCAGAACCCTGAGAAGACAGACTAATGAAACCGAAGAGAGGAAACCAGCTATGTGGCACTCATAGAATAGAATTAATTGGTTAATAAATTACGAGCTAGTCGGAGAATGAGACAGAGCTTGTGGCCTCGGCATTTATTTTTAAACAATAAGTATCAGGGTCATTATTTCGGGAACAGGGTCATGGGTGGAAACGCCTGCAGTTACAAATGATACCCTGAACTTTCTCCAGCATTCTTCCACAGAGACTTCATAAACTGTAGATTGATTTTTTTTTCAGAGACAAAAAAAATGTATATAATAGACTGCAGCTAAGATGATGGAGATGGAGCTGTTTGCCTACAAACACAGGAAAGCACAGTTCATCCATAAATGTTACTTTGTGTGTGTATGCGGAATGTCCCCGACAGGCTCTGGGTTGGAACACTCCGTCTCCAGCTCATGGTTCCATTTTGATCGGCTGTGGAGTCATCTGGAGATGAAGACTAACTGTAGCGTCCATGGACTTGGGTTTTCTGGTTTATAACCTTAATGCCTTTGGATCTCAGCTTCTTGGACTTCTCTGTTCTGAGCAGACAACCTCTAGCTCCTTCTTTCACCTACTGTAACTAGAAGCTGCTCCAGCCACTTTGCTCTATCTGACACAGGGGTTTGCACTGCCAATCCTTGCACTGTCAAAATAAATCCTTCATCACTTCAGCTGCCATCAAGTGATCTATTCCACCATGAACATGGTGGAATGTCTTTGTAATGTCTATTTGTGCTTTTTATTCCGGTGAAAGAACAGATTCTTTTATATTTCTTCTGCATCTGTTCCTTACTATTTCTTAGCATGAGAAATTCATTTTAATGTCCAAAACAAAGTAAATCGTATGGTCAAGGTCCCTATAAGCATTTAATATACAAAGACAGCCACCAAAGAAAGCCCCCACAAACATTACCTGTGGAAGTCCCACTTGCCTTCAGAATATCTAGGGGAGCCCATCCCCAATTGTTTAGGTAGTTAAGTTTCCCAGAGATCCTCTGTCTTCACTTCTTGAGAGCTGGCATTACAGGGAGATGGCCACTCTCAAATCAGCTTTTATTGGGTCCTGAGGATCTAAATTATGGTACACAGCAAGTGCTTTATCCACTGAGCTATTTCTCCATCTCTTATGCACTGCCTTGTCAAGAGGCACTGCAAGCTCTTTCTAAGCTCTGATATCCAATAAAAGCCAACCCTTTCTAGATTTAAAACATCTCTGTGAGCAGCACCATCCCCTAGATAGTATCCTGTATGTATGGAGAGAAGACCATTCGATTGTCTGAAGTATTTATCTCTTTCTGTCTTGTGACTGCAGGTACAATGTGGCCAACTTCCTCAATCTCTTGCTTCCTGACTTCTCCATAATGTACTGTACCCTTGAAATACATAACCCAAAATAAATCTCTTTACCTTCCATTGCTTTGGTTGGGTGCTTTGTCACACCAACAAAGAAAGAACTTAAGATATAAGGTTAACACCTTGTCTTATACCGCTTTGCATTATGGTAGGACAATTCAAGGTCTAGATTGATAATTTAACCTGGAGTAACCTTGAACTTGCCACCCCTCAAATCCTCACTCTCAACTCATACAGGATGGAGGCTGAGGAGGACAGAGACATCAGATGAGATCACTCTTCAGACAAGGGAACAGTCCTAGAGCCTGCCAACCGCCTCTGGGGACTGGCTAGCTCCTTGATGGCAGGATAATGACAGTATCGAAGGAACTTCTCTTCTTATTGACTCACAGTTCTTTGAGGAGCATAGTTTTTAATTTTAAAATATTCATGTACATATTTATCAACAGTGAAGTATTTATGACTGACTCAGAAGACTTGCAAGAGTGTTTTTTATCAGGACTAATCTTCCTCTTACATGCTGACCCTGGGAATGAAATTATGTGTGTTTAATACATGATTTCGCTTTGCCACAACTCAGGAGTTCTCTGAAGGTACTTTCAATTCTGTTCCAATACCAAAACCACATTCAGTTTCATAGATAAAAATAAAAAAATTCTCCAAGTGACTGATATGAAGCATTATGACCATAGTAATTATAATTTTAAAAGCAAATGTCTGTCAAGTGCTAATAAGATGTCAAACAATGTTCTAATTCCTTGCTACAAAGCCAGTTCACTTAATTCTCATAACAGGATAAAGAGGTGAGTACTATGTGTTCTCTAGCTTTGCAGATGAGGAAACTAGTACTTATAACTGAATTCTAAGTCTAAAGCAGTAGTTCTCAACCCATGACTCACAAACCCCTTTGTGGGTCACACATCAGATATCCTGCAAATCAGATATTTACATCACGATTCATAATAGTAGCAAAATTACAGTTATAAGGTAACAATGAAATATTTTAATTTTGGGGGGGGTCATTACAACACAAGGAACTATGTTAAAGGGTCACAGAATTAAGAAGATTGAGAATGACTTGTCTAAAGTCAGATAGACCATGAGAAAGTTAGAAATTTAATCCAGATGTATCTGACCCATAATATGATCTCAAAAACATCATTGAGGCTTGCAAGGTATTCTAGGTATTTCTGAGAGCTAGAAGAGGCTAGAAGAGGGGGGTACAATAGCCGACAGGTGGTCCTGGCTCTGCAAGGTGCAGAGAAAGGAGAAAGCATCAGGAAGGGCTTTGCAGAACCAACAGTGTGAGATCAACAAACAGGAGACTATGTGAGGATGTGGATGGCATAGGAGGTACATTTAGCTTCCATTTGGACGGTATAAGACTAAAAAGAGTAAAATCATCCCTTAGACATTCACAAAGCACCCACTGAGTGCCACAGTGCCTAAATAAGCATAGTGTCCTCCCTCGTTCAATCTGCACCCTATTCAACAAACCAAAGTCAAGCCTGCCCTCCCAACACCCTGTGCCTTCTAATAATATTTCTTGACATCAGGAAAAGGGACGTAGGAAGAACTGAAGCATGTTTACTTGATTGTTATTATTGTTTTTAAAATTTTGTTTATTTTTATCCTTTGCAAATTAGAACACCATGGAAGATTTGGGGTATATATATGTGGTAGAGGGGTTGTAGTTTAGCTGTTGAGCCACCCCACCAACATTGTTGACTAACAGATGGCAGTGCTGTGTCTATTGAGCAGGTGTCTGAATTTTCTACTTGATGGTTTTATTAGCATTCCCACTTAGCACTCAAATGTGAAAGAATAAGAAAGAATATTCAAATGTCAAAACTGGCTTTGACACAATAGGTAAACTGAGGTGGGGTGTAGAGTAAGTGATTGATCACTCAGTAGACTTTTCTCTGAGGGAACAAAGCTTGATTCTCCATGCTGTCAAAATACTCCCTGGGGCTGTCAAGAAACTTTGTGGGGCTGGCAAAAGGGATGAGAGAACAAACAAACACACATGTGCACATGCACACACATGCACATACACGAGCACAAACATGTGCACACATGCATGCACATACACACTCACACAGTGGATGACTCAAGCTTAACCAACTCCAACCACTTTACATACGTACATACACACACACACACACACACACACACACATACACACACACACATTTGGTGGATGGAGCAAAGCACCAACCACTTTATTTTTTTTTGCAGTATGTTCATCCCAGAAAAGTCTTTTAGGTAGTACAAATATCACAATGTGGCTGCATTCTATTTTTCTTCTGGTAAAAGATTATTTAAAAAACACAATATGTTCCACAATGCCTTTACATGAATAAACGTTTCACATAATACAGGTAAAAGACACATTCTCCCCAAGAACCCACATACAATCATAACTAAGTGTCTTGTTATAGATTAGTAGATTGTAAACTTGTAAGGTGATTTTTCTGAGACATTTTCTCTTGCTTGTAGGCTGCAGTTTACAATTACCAAGAAAGAATCAATTATTTCATTATTTATCTTAAAAAGTCATCTTAATATTAAAAGAATAACAAATCTAAACTTTTATGTAAAACCAATTAGTCATTTCTACTTTAAATCTTCAGGGTAACATCTACTCATTTATAATTTTTTATTAAATCATATCCAGGAAGCTGAGGGCAAAAATGAGTACAAGAAATTAATCATCACTTTGATCACTAGTCCATCTTTACCAAGAGACACGTCGGCTAGTACTAGTTGGGCTGTTATGTTCTTGTTCCTGTCTTAGTTTCCATTGCTGTGAAGAGATGCCATGACCAAAGCAACTCTTTCAAAGGGCAACATTTAATTGAGGCTGGCTTACAGGATCAAAGGTTCAGTTTATTATCTTCATGTCAGGAAGCATGGCAGTGTCCAGGTAGACATGGTGTAGGAGGAGCTGAGAGTTCTACATCTCGATCCAAAGGCAGCCAGAAGGACTTTAAGTAGTTCCCCAAGATTTTCTGTGACAAAGCCCCTTGCACAAATAACTTAACTTTACTGAAAATCTATATCTCCAAATTATTTCTAAGGCTGATGGATGTTACTAACAATCTACATCTCTAAGTCCTTTCTGGAGGTGTTGGATGAATCATTAATCTGCTCCAGCTACAATGTTTGGAAAAGACCAATCACTATTACTGAGTGCCAATGATGTTTCACACATCTCACAGCTTAGTAGTGACATGATGACTGTGAGGACAGAGTGAGGCTCCATTACAGCATGAAGTCCTCAGGACATGTAGTTCTCATAGATCTGCCTCTACAAGGCACACCCATAGTGATATTGCTAACAATGCATTGCATGAGTTTTAAAACCATTTGTTGTTCCTCTCTCTGTCTTTCTCTTTCCCTTTTCCTCCTTACCCCCCCCCCCTTTCTGGCCTTGATACTTTGATGTTTAATTCATAATAAAATCTATGTTTTCATTAAATAGGATCCAGCACTGGTTAGTGATCAATGCTATTTCAAAGGGAAGGTGACCTTAGATAATATATAGAAAATAATTTGAAAGGGGTGTGATGAAGTATGTGAGATATGGAAAATAACTCACTTTTAAATATTAAAAATATATTAAGTAGGGGCTGGAGAGATGGCTTAGAGGTTAAGAGCATTCACTGTTCTTCCAGAGGACCTGGGTTCAATTCCTAGCACTCACATGGCAGCTCACAACTGTCTGTAACTCCATGATCTGACATCTTCACACAGATATACATGCAAACAAAACACCAATACATATAAAATAAAAGTAAAAAATATGTTAAAATGTATTAAGTACATACATGCATACACACACACACACACACACACACACACACGCACACACATCTGTGTGTGGCTATTTGTATATGAGTGCAGTGCCCACAGAGGCCAGAATAGGGTGTCAGCTTCCCTGGTATTTAAATTACAGGCATTTATGAGCCACCTGAATTGGGTGTTAGGAATAGCACTTGGGTCCTCTACAAGAGCAGTATGGTTTTTAATGAGGATCCTGCCTTGTGGCTGTGTATGAATCATGAGTTTCTGCAGAATTTTATTATCCTATGAATGATTCTATAAAAAAATTTGACCACAGAAAACAGCAGGCCACCATCCACTCAACCAGAACATTATTGAGGGCAAACATTCTGGTAGCATTAAGTGCACACTGAGGTTTGTTTTGTTTTTATTATTATAATTGCTTGTGAGATGGTGTCTCATGTGGCTCAGGCTAGCCTTGAAGTTGCAACATAGCCAAGGGTAGTCTTGAACTTCTGATCTTCATTACTCAAGTTTCCAAGGCCTTGATTTACAGAAGTGCAGCAACATATTCAGCCTCTTAAGTGCTGGGGATCAAACCTCCTGGCTTTATACATGACAGGCAAGCACTCTACCCAAGTGAGCTAAGTCTTCAGCATTGTCATGATAATGTAAAGTATCAGGTTCTGACAGATGATGTTTACCTTGATTTTATCCAGTATGCCAAACTGAACTAACACAAAAATATTTCCTGGAGATCTCCAACATCTGCCTTCTGCAGCCTGCCTGTGTCTTGCATGTCCTCTGTAGTTTTGTTAGGTAAACATTAAGACATCACTCTTTTCAAGTGCTATTGATTAATTGGTCTATTGCCATAAAGATTAACTTCTTAGAGAATGCATAGAAAGCAGTATCAATATACAAAATCACAAATGTGTTATGGAACTTGGTAAACTCAAATCCACTTACATCAATAAAAATGGTGCTGGCTGCATATGTAACAAAGGAGGGCCTTGTTGGACATAGTGGGAGGAGAGGCCCTTGGACCTGAGAGTGTTGGATGCCCCAGTATAGGGAAATGCCAGGGAAGGAAGACAGAGTGTGGAGGGACACCCTCATAGAGGCAAGGGAAGTGGGGATGGAATAGGGGGGTTCCGAAGGGGAAAACATTTGAAATGTAGATAAAAGTATTATATATATATATATATATATATATATATATATAATATTTTAAAAAAGAAAAAGAAAATTTGGAATGCGTTATGCTCCATATCTATCTATCTATCTATCTATCTATATCTATATCTATATCTATCTATATCTATATCTATCTATATCTATATCTATATCTATATCTATATCTATCTATCTATATCTATATCTATCTATATCTATATAAATATAAATATCCTTAGTATTATGGTTAGGTTTTACATCAGTCTCCTACAAATGGGAATCACCTGAGTAGGGATCCTGGCATGAAGAAGTATCCTGATTGCCTCCACTGATAAGGAACACCTTTTGGTAGCAGCCCAGGCTTAAAGGGTGTGGCAAAAGAGGATTACTTTCCTTTTGCTTTCTTGGCCTTTCCTGTGGTTGGTGAGTTGTCTGGCCCTGGTGTTGATGCTGATTCCTTCACTGATATCAGGGCCACCATTTCCAGGCTTTCATTATGGAAAAGGGACCAACAACAATCCATGAACCTTTCAGGTTTCAGGTGCCAGATTGGGACAGTAGAGGCACTAAGGCTTGAAACCACTGAGATGTTGACCACCCTTGTGAGAGGTAGCTACTGTGGGTCTTATTCTGCCTGCTAAGGCACCCAGCCTCAAGGACAGTACAGAGTGATGGTCAGTTCTCAACCTCTCTGGTGTGAGACAGCTGTCAATATGTCAGTGTAAGCTGACCTACTAAATTCGTACACACACATGTACATGTGGATGCACACACATGCGTGCACACACATGCACAGACAAACATGCACACACATGCATGTACATGCACATGCACATAACAAGCACACACACACACACACACACATGCATACACACACACACACACACCTTTATCCATCCTGTTGGTTCTGTTCCTATAGTGAACCCCAGCTAAAACAGTGAGTTTTGTTCAATTGAAGAAAACCTTATATCCAACCCATTTTTTCCAAGGTGGATTCCAGAGAAGAGTTCTGAAATGCAAGGAAAGAGAATGGGCAGCAGTGAAAGTCTAGAGAAGAGTGCTGTCTTATGAGAAAGGGAGCATAGGCTGCTGGTTCTGTATGAACTTCAGAGTTTAAAGCAAAAGAGTTCAAGTGATGAGAAGGTATTAGCTGGGATTGTGGGATTGAGTGGCTATCCAAAAAGGAAAATATAACCAAATAGAATATATATATAACATATATGTATATATACACATACAAACACATATCTATGTTACTGGTGACTTGATACTATTGTTCTATCCACAGGGAAAGGGTTTGTTAAATCTTATACTATAACTATATATATATGCCATCTATCTATACAAATAATTATATAATCATATATGTGTTATATATTTATATGGTAATATATGGTATATTTATGGCTATAACCATTATATATATATTGGTTTGGATAGGAATGCCTCCCCAAAACTCAACTCATGCATTTAAATGTTTGGCCATAGGGAGTGGCACTATTAGGAGGTGTGGCCTTGTTGGAGGAACTGTGTTACTGTGTAGATGGGCTTTGAGGCATCCTATGATCAAACTCCACCCATTACAGAAATGACCCTCCTCCTGGCTCTTCCGGACATCCTTCAGATCAAGATGGAAATCTCTCAGTTCCTTTGCCAGCATCATGTCTGTCTGTATGCTGCCATGCTTCCTGCCATGATAATAACAGATGGAACCTTTGAAACTGTAAGCCAGCCCCAATTAAATCTTTTCTTTATAAGAATCTTTGCCTTGATTATGGTGTTTCTTCACAGGAACGAAACCCTAACTAAGACACTATATGTATGTTATTATGTATATTGTTACTCACCTGTAAATATTTATGGTAATGTACTTATTTATTTGTATATACACACATATGGTTACATTGTGACAAACCCTTCTCCCCTATAAATAGAATGATGGTATCAAATTACCAGTAACTCAGGAAGTTTTGAACAAAATTTCAACCCTGAGCCAAATGGCATATTTAAAAAGAGTAGCCAACAATAACAAAGAATAGAGCCTTTACTCAATGGGCTTAAATGCAGTACAGTACTCTCTGTCCACTCATAAATAAAGTCAGGATGATGATATGATGATGATGATGATGATGATGATGATGGTAGTGATGGTGATGGTGGTGGTGGTGGTGGTGGTGGTGGTGGTGGTGGTGGTGGCAGTGGGGGCAGTGGTGGTGATGATAGTGATTATTGTGATGGTGATGGTGACAACAATGATGGGGATCGCATGATAATAGTGGCAGTGATGACAGAGTTGATGAGGATTTGGTGATGATTATGTTTGTAATGATGACAATTATTGTAATGATGATGATGATGGTGACTACAGTAACTATCAGGTCCTCAAATGGATGCAGAAATAATAATCTCTTAACTGGAACAGACAAGCAGAAAGAATTGCACTGTAAGTGACAAAATTCTTTGGGTTCAGTAATTCTGAAAATGCCACTTCTTGACAAGCAGCTAAAGCATATGCAGGGCAGGACTTCCTAGTGAATGCTCATTTTAGAACAGAGTCACTCAGAGTTGTGGTACAGAGTTACCTCACTCACTCAAGGACTTGAGCCAGCTGAGATCGGTTCCTTTTGCAACCCCTGACCTCCAACTGCCAGCAGCCATGAATTTCCTTCCCTCTAAGAAAGACTGTGGCCTCTCAGCTCTATAGAAGAGCCCTACACACCAGGGTGCAAGGAGAGTCCATCTTGCCTGGAAGCAAGAGTATAGCTCTCAGGTCTAAGTGGAGAGGAAGAGGCACAGGAGAGGGAGGTGTCTCCAGCTACCATGGAGCTTCACACCTTAACTCCCAATCCCAGATCCTCAGATTTCTCCTCCTCCTCTCTCCTCCCCTCCTCCTCCTCTTCTTCCTTTTCTTCCCTAACTTGATGGGTCCTTAGCATCTTGAAACCTGCAGCCAGAGTCACACACTCACTATCAGGAACTTTCTCTGACACCTCCAGTCAATCTGTCCTTCTCTCTCCTCTGGAGGCCTTGCCTCTGAGCCACACACTATTTTCATATGATTTTCTAGCCCCCTACAGTGGCCAGGTTCAGGGTTTAGACATGGGGCATGGTAGGTATCCCTGTATGAGGACCTTTAGAAATATGGAAGTGTGTAGTTTACAGTTAGAGGGGATAAGGTAAAGGAAGTGAGGCAGGGCTGAGAAAAGAGGTCCCAGTACAGAGGGACATCAAAAGAAATCAAGGCCTTCCAGAGTATAAGGTCACATATGGTCTAGCCTTAGGAATATGAAGCCTCACCACACTGCTGCTGATCATAAGGCCCTTTGTGTTTTCATTACAAGTCCATCATTCCCATGGATGCTGAGTGAAAAGGAGCAGATGGGAAACAAGGATAGATCTTCCTGGTGTGTGGAATAATCTTATGGTTCCTCTGTGGTGAGTAATGTTCTTTCCAGTGTTAAGTAAGGGCTGTTGCCATTTCTTTGGTGACTGTTTATCCATTAAATACTTTTAAATATTTCCCAAGATCTACATCCATAAATGACTGGTCATATGCCTTGGCTGACTATTGCAGATATGAGCTGCTCAACTTTTGTGTGTATATGGTATACATTCATGGTCTTGTGAGTTCATATATGATGTGTGTGTGTATGTATGTGTGTGTGTGTGTGTGTGTGTGAGTGGGTGTGAGCACACTCGTGCGCACACTCACACATGTGTATATAAGTAAGACATCAACATTGGATACCTTCCTCAATTGCTCTTTCCCTTTCTTTTTGAGTCAATTCCTTTCACTGAACCTGGAGTTTACAAGTTTGGTGTGATTAGGTGTGGTCAGTGAGCCTCAGGATCTGTCTGTCTTCATACTCTGAGCACCTGGGTGTTAGGTGATATGCACCACCATGCATGTGCCTAGCTTTTAGAAAGGTGAAAGGGATTTGAACTTGGGACCACAATGTTTGGGCAGAAATCACTTTACCTATGAAGCCATCTCCCAGCCTGCTTTTCTGCTTAACAATACTCATTATATATTTGGTGTGTAGTGCAGCAGGTCTAAAGAAAATAATACTGTCTTTCCTCATGTGTCTCTCAACACAAAGTTGCAGGAAGTAAAATCAATATCTGTGCTTGTCATTATACCTCCAAACTAAATAATTTGGGGAGGGCTGAGAATCATCTCCTTGGACAAGAATTGGATTATAAGTGGCAGAGAAAAGAAAAAAGAAAACCTGAGACTGAATATAGTCCTCACTTCATGGCTGCCCAGTGTGCTGAGGGATTTTTAGCTCCATATGTCACAGTTTTAAGAAAGGCAACTCAGTTCTGAGCTTGGCTCCAGGCTCTGTGCCGTGTAAGCCTTTGTTCTTATTTTTTCTTTTGAAAACAGATTTTTTTTTTTTTAATATGTACTAGCACTTCGCTTTTATGTGTGCTAGAATGCTGCATACCTTACTGGTGCTTTTGGAGGCCCTCGACCTAGTTTTGTAAATTGTTGAGAGGAACCTTGTAAGTGCTGAGAATCAAACCCTGAGTCTCCCAGAAGAGCAGCTCATGATTTTAATCACCAAACTAGCTCTCCAGTTCTCACTGTTGTTTGTTAAATCTATTATTAACATGTTAGCATATTCTGTGTCTAGATACAATGCTGATGAAAAAATGGAACATATGAGAAAAGGTATATTTTCATATATAGATACAGCTTTGCTATTCTTGAAAAGCTTTGTATGGGTGTGTATAAATTCGCCTGGGTTCCAACTGCCCTCCTTCCATTCATAAGAACATTAATTCCATCATACCCTTAACAAACTAAACAATTCCTAACTGTATCCAGACCTAAGCTAAGAAATTAACATTTAGTGATAAACATCCACACTGGTACTTTGACCTAGTAACCTTTCTTTCTTTCCTTTCTTTCTTTTTTTTAATTTTTTTTATTTATTTTTTTATTTTTTTAGAGTAGCTTTATTAATTTCAGGTGAAAACTAACTATTAGATTTAGCAAAAAAACAAAACAAAAAACAAAACCAAAAAGAACAAGCAAATTAAAAAAAAAAAGAAAGAATAAAGCAACAACAAAAATCAGTCAAAGTCAGTGATCTTTGAACTAGATCTCAGCTTATTATGAAAGTTTTTTTCTTTGTTTAGTTGTATGAGGTTAGAATATAATCTGTTAAACACAAAATACTTAAATATTTTTGCTTAATGCATTCTAATGGTAATTACATTCCTGTTGAAAAATTGATAACTTTTAACTGATTGATACTCTCTAGCCAAAGGTTGGTAAGCTCTCAGTTGTCTTTGTGAGTACAGAGTATCAATGGGAAGAGTTTAAGTTATGAATAAGTTTGGTAAGCTTATCTAATTTTTTAAATTGTGCATAAAATTTTATGTAGTAAACTTGTTTCTAGTAATTTATGGTGAAAGAAATATGTGTGTACTGTCGGATATTTTTCACAGTATTATATACAATGGTCAATTGTGAGAAACATGTCAAAATTAAATACAGAAGTAATAAATTATGAAATTACTTGCAGACATTTCTATAATAATTAAAATGCTATTTTCTAGGCTAAAACTTTAGAAGCCAATATTATCATCATCTTATAAATTCACATTATAAATATTATTAAAATAAATTAAACCATTTTGTAAAAACATTATGCAATTGGAAGTTATTTCTGACAGATCACTCGTATAATTTTATAGGTCATTCATTCTTCTCCTTTAAAATGACAAAGGAATGTTGACTTCAGTCAAAATAGCACACAACCTAATCTCATAAGTCACACGTTAACTGTTACTTGTTTTCAGTAGGTTTTGCAAACCTTACTACTGTCACACTCAACTAGAAATAAGTTGACAACTCCTGACTAAATTCAGAGAAAATAAATATTAGTCTTCTAAAATATACAGGACTCACCTCCCTAATGTGAATATATATATATATAAAATTCAAAAACCTCCAATGTTCTCCCTGAAGATATGTGAGCTTCACTCTGAGCAAAGAGCACCATTCCTTTGTGTTTCCCAAGGCCATTACACTGAGATTCATCAGATACCTATAACACTTGATGAAGTTACCCCTAAAATATTTCTATTTGACCAGCATGAAGTGTCCTTTGTTATCTTTTTTGATAACTTTTGGTTGAAAGATGATTTTATTCTATATTAAAATGGCTGCTCCAGCTTGTTTCTTGGGACCATTTGCTTAGAAAATTGTTTTCCAACCTTTTACTCTGAAGTAGTGTCTGTCTTTGTAATTGAGGTGCATTTCCTGCATGCAGCAAAATGCTGGGTCATGTTTACATATCCAGTCTCTTAGTCTATGGCTTTTTATTGGGGAATTGAATCCATTGATGTTAAGAGATACTAAGGAAAAGTGATTGTTGAATCCTGTTATTTTTTATGCTATTTTTATGCTTTTGTGGTGATCTTCTTTTGGGTTTGTTGAAAGATTACTTTCTTGCTTTTTCTAGGGTGTAGTTTCCCTCCTTGTGTTGGTGCTTTCCATCTATTATCCTTTGTAGGGCTGGATTTGTGGAAAGATGTTTTCCATGCTGCTCAAGTGGCACAGCTGTGCAAATTCTGCCTAGGGCATGTGACACCCATAATATACTCAAGTATGTGTCCTGTGTTAGTGTGCTGCTTTATAAGAAATAGACATATGTGGAAAGAGAGGCAGAGAGGTGTGGAGGGAACTAAATGACAGAGAAAGACAGAAACACAGAGAAAGAGAGAGACAGAAGAGGACAATAAATAGTAGGAAGGGAGTGAGGCAGGGAAGGAGCAAGGAAGGGGGGAAGAGAGAGAGAGAGAGGGAGAGGGAGAGAGAATTTGCAGTGGCTAGGAAGTAACTCCACAGGAAGTTGCTTGAACACATCCTATTGTCTCTTGATGTTGTGTGTTTACTCTCCCACACAATCACTGGTGGCCACACCCACACTCGACCCACCTTAAACCACCTCCAGCTAACTTAGGCCAACAAAAGTTACAGTATCTTTTCTTAGATATACTCCTCATTAAGTTAAGAAGATGTTGTTAGGGATCAGCTCCTTGCTTCCTCTTGTTGTGGCTAGGAAGGTGTCTGATTAAATAGAAGGCTTAGAGCCTTGGTATTGGGGTCCACAAAGTCCAAGCAGAGAGCAAGGCACTCCTGAGATACAGCAAGCATGCTGGAAGAAGCCTAGGGGAAATACAGTTCCACTATGTTTTTATTGGGAACGAGATGAGATGACATTAGCACACAAATTTGTACTTTGTTCTATCAGTTGACCAAGGACTACAGCATTATCATATGTACATCTGCTAAGGGAGATCCAGCAGGGGATATCAGCAGGTATTCATATCATGACTTCTCAGAGTTGGTTAAGTCCACAACCTGCCTTTATGGACTTGATGCTATTTTTGTGTGGGTGTAATACTGAGACCTCTGTGTACTGATTCTAGGATATATTTCAGCAGTTCATAACCAGGACAGCCTCTTTGATTTCCTTGAGTCTCACCATTTGATGATGGCTCAATGGTTAGTCAGAACCTCTAAGAGAAAGAGAGAGAGAGGGAGAGAGAGAGAGAGAGAGAGAGAGAGAGAGAGAGAGAGAAAGAGGATGACATCCTCAGAAGGTGACCAGAAAAATCTTTGTGGGAGAAAGTGTATGTTACCTCTGATCATGATGTCAGAAATGAACTGGAAAGAGAACTCTATTCAAACCAGCAAGTGATTTGAATGGAAGGACAAGGGCATCTCCTCTCCCTGCTTAGTGTCTTTCACTTAATGTCCCTGTTCCTATATGCAAAACAAGTATTTGATAAAGATCTTATCATCAGCTATTTACAACACAGGTATAGATAGGGTTTGTTGTGATGGTTATTATAAGGGTTTGCTTTGTTTTCTGTGTATGGGTATGTCTGTGCATGTATGTCTGTGTACCACATGCCCTGGAGGGAAGAAGAGGGCATGGGGGTCCTGAGGCTGAAATTAGAGCTGGTCATGAGCCACCTGGCATGGGTGCTGGAAATTAACCCTAGCTCCTCTAGCAGAGAATCCAGTGTTCTTAACCAATGAGTCGTCTCTCTAGCACCAAGGAACAGATCTTGATGTTATTATAATGGCCAGAATTTGACAGGCTCTTATGGCATTATCTGAGAAAATTACATTGAGAATCATCTCCAAAAAATGTGGCCACTTCAGGTTAGCTTGCATGTCTAATTATAGCCCCTTTTTAACAGTACAGTTACTCATTATGTGTGTATTTGGATGGAAATAGTTCAGAGCAGATTTCAGGAGAGATGGGGGTTCCTAACAAACTGGGACACACTAGGCTCACCAAGCCAAGGCTGGGAATGCTAGACAATGTAAAATAGTTTGCCACTATAAACTGATGGTTATTGAGTCAAAGCACTGCTGGGAAGACATATGAGTGTAAATACAGCACCTTGGTTCTTAGTTTTTTGTTTGTTTGTTTATTTGTTTGTTTCTCCATGCACCAGACTGACAGAACTTTAAAGGGAAGGGGAAGATTATGCCTTCATTATCTTTGCAAAATTGACTGTAAGCATTACCTTGACACATTCATGCATGGCTTTGGGCTCTTTCTGTCTTATTTGGGAAACTTCTGTGTTTTAAGTGGCCTCATTTGGAGATCAGAAAGTGAATGTTTTCCTATTATTTTCCATGTGGCCCTACCTCCCATCATCAAGTCTCTTGAGGCAATTACACAAAACCTCTTGTGATACTTGTCCCTTATTTGGACATGCATTGGTCCTCATAACCACCATGCATTCATTCACAAGTCAGCAGGGGTGTGACCATGAACCCCTGTTCTCATGGGCCTTCCTAAGAGCAAAACAAAGGAAAGAACTTCAGAGTGACAGATGCTGGGTACAAAAGGGTTAAAACCAAGTCAGTTTTATGGTGTCAGCCTGGAATGGGGTGGTAGGGTTGACATATGGTCAACAGGAAAATATTCTAGGAAGAGACAGGGCTCTTCTGTCTAAGGAGGAAGAAAAGTAAAGATCCAGACAGGCTAGACAGCAAGGTAAAAATTTCCAAAGCAGAGCCCAGCATGGGCTGGCTCAACAGGGGAAGACAGACTTTGAGATTCCACAGGCAACTGTTAAACAGCTGTGGAATCTCAAAGCGATGTTAACTGAAAGCAGCCAAAGCTTATACACAGATATTAGGTGTGTGCTGACCTTGTTATTTTTCTCCCCCTCCCCAACTGTAATGGGTCTGGCAGAAACAAGTGTATTGTGAAGAGATATCTATGTCTCTCAATCTGACTACCAGACTACTGAAATACTGGAGCCCACAAAATGTGAATTTTCCCAGGAATATCATGCTGGGAGAAGGAAAAAGCCCCAACCAGAGGAGAGTTTGTCTTCCAGAAAGATTTTAAAGTTCAAGAAATGTGTCAGCCTGCCTTACAGGGTGAGACTGAAGCCAGGCAGTGATGGGCCCATAAAGGGAAGGACTATACCATGACTGGACTCCTTAGAAGTGCACATCCTTTGCCCTGTATTTACATTTCAGTCTCACCGTGTGCTAATAGGACTTGAGGAATGACCCTGGATCTCTGTCCCTCTTTCTAGTGTAACCACATTGGATATATCTCCCTGTTCATCTTTTCTCTATTAATTTGACTCCTTGAAAGGATTACTGAGGACAGGTAGCAGAACCTGCCTTAGAGCACGCAGGTTGAGATCTCTAAGTTCATTAATATAACCATGCATAACTAAGTATCACAGGAAATTCACTAATCTTCTGAGTTACTGGCAGCTTCATGGGCTTAGCCATACTAGCTTAGACTCTTATTTCAAATCATTATTGTTTTTATGCAAAGAATTTACTATCTGTACACACTGAGTAGCCTTGAATAATACAACTAGAATTGTCCTATGACAGCCACAAACCATTGACAATCTTATAGAAAACTCTATTTTCTTCTATTAATATCTGGGGAATCGATTAAAAATTGAAGCCAGCACAATCTAGACAATTCTGTGGATTAAGAAGATGATCAAACCCTTTGTTCCATTCCCTACAGCTGTGAGTCATACCTGAATTATTGTTCACAGCCATTTTCATCTTTTCAAAAGATGAATTAATTTCTTACAGCCAAGTGCCCCCATTTGCCAATAAGCTGCTAAGGTATTGGTTGTTGAAATAAAGCTAATTCTGCTATTTTTTAGTTTGTATTTGATGATTGAATTATACGGGTTGCATAATGCAATAATAATAAAAACATCAACAACCACAAACCAAAAAACAAAACAAAATAACAACAACAAAAAAAAAAGAAAAAAGAAAAAAAAAGCACCCGAATTCTTTCAATAAAGGCAGGTATGGAATTGGATAGAGAGAAACCAAATAATGGGGTTTTCTGTATCTAATGGAACAACATGGAACAAAGACTGACATGATTATTTGTGAGAACAATGACATAATCTGCCATATTTATATCTACAAAAATGGTCCTAATTCTAGTTGGAATCATTTACATTAAATTAAAAAATAAAATATCTTAAATGCTTACTATAAAATTGATGACAATAATGACTGTTTGAGCTATAAAAATGGTGTGTTTTTGTTCTTAATAAAAGATTCTTTCAAGGCTGGAGAGATGGCTTAATGGGTTAAGTGTTGGCTTCATGAGTATATAGACCAGAGTTTAAGTCTCCAGCACCTACAAAAAATGCCAGGCATAGAAATCCATGCACCTATAGCCACAGAACTATGGGAGCAGGGACAGGAGACTCAATAAACATTTCTGGCTGGCAGCCTAGCTCCAGGTTCAGAAAGAGACCCTATCTCAAGGTAGAGAATGAAGGAGCAAGACACCCGTATCCCTCTCACATCTTTCTAAAAGCACACAAGTGGGCATGCACCAACATCCATGTACAAATATAACAGACACACACACACACACACACACACACACACGTACATTTCAAGGTAGTTCTTACAGCTCAGTGGTGGAGTGTTCTATAGCTCAGTGGTGGAGTGTTTGCCTAGTGTTTGTGTGCTTGAATCAAAGCAGATTAAAACATTTAAGACACAGAATAAAGATGACTCTGTAAAAGTTAGCCATGAGCACCAAGAGAATATAGTTTTTGCTTTGATGAGCCTGAGTATGTTATTCAAACAACCCGCACCTCCACCTCCACCCCCACCCCAAGCCCCACCCACACCCCTGCCTGTCTTTCTTCTGGTTCACCTGTGGACATACTGTCCTGCCATTGTGTAAGTTTTGAGAGATTTACATATCACCTTCATCATCTTTTTCTTCATCTTATGCATTTTTCACAATAAGTTCAGTGTGGCAATCCTGATGCAGGAGGGAGCGTGAAGCTGGTTTATAATGAAACACACTAAGAGAGTCTGTTTTCCAGTCCTTAGAACATAGAATTCTTCAGAGCTTGGAATGTTCTAGTCAGAACCACTAACACATCCCCCAAGGCTTTCCTCCTTGGAAAAGCATATATAGTTGTCTTCGAGGTGAATAGTGTCTACCTTATTTTTCCAAGCCTTGAGATGTCAGGAACTCTGTGTACTCTGTCTGTCTTCTCTGAGTTTGCATTAGTGGGTGTTAATTTTACTTCTGGAGCACAGTGATACGAGGACTTGGGTTTTCTTCTTGACATGATTCAAAACAAACAAAATAAACATCTAAATGACCTGTATCATTTAGAAACAACAAGCAAGCAAGCAAACAAACAAACAAACAGAAAACAGAGGAATTGTAGATGATGTTCAAGGTTTGCAAACCTCTCCCGATTCACTTTCACTTCTACACTTTTTTCTCTTTTAGGTGTCAGTAGTGAGCTTGCCATGATAAAACTGAGATCCAAAGAGTGCAATAGAGTCACAACTACATTGAGACATGTACCATTTTCAGAACTGCAGGCATCAGTTCCTCAGGATCCTATATTAGCTTCACAGCTTTCTTTAGAGTGTGCAACAGAAATCTCTTTCAGACAGTCCTGGCCACTCTGTAAAAGAGAGGTAGGTGTTTGAATGTAGTTTCTGGCCTTAGTAAGACAATTTAATTTAATGTATATAAGTTGCATGTGTGAGCACACAAATGTGCAGATACAAGTGTTCAGGTGAGTACACATGGAGGTCAGATGTCAACATTAGGGTTCTTCCCCAGCTGTCTTCCATCTTATTTCTATGTTTGTTTTTAGTTTGTTTGAGACAGGGTCTTATTACATAGCCCTGACTGGTGTGGAAACACCATATAGACTATATTGTCCTAAAACTCAGAGATCTCCTCCTGCCTCACTAACTCTCAAGTGCTGGAATTGAAGGTGTCACCAGTTGCCACTTTTTTGAAACAGAGTTTCTCACTAAGACTAGAGCTTACTGTTTCAGCTAGACTGGTTGAACAGTAAGCCCCTGGGGACTCACCTGGCCCTCCTTCACAGTACAACGATCACAGGCATACCCAGCCATATCCACATGGGTGCTGGGGATCTCATATCCAGTCTTTATGCTTGCCAAACAAGGACTTGACCTACTAAGCCATCTTGCAGCTCTGAGACTTTTTTCAATGTTTTTGTTTTTTAAGTGAATCTTTGTTTGTATATGTTTGAATGCACACTGCATGTGTCTTCAAAGGCCAAAACAGGGCATCAGATCTCCTATAACTGGAGTTACAGGTAGTTTTGAGCTGCCAGATGGGTGATAGAGGCTAGACATGGGTGCTCTAGAAAAGCAACAAATGTTCTTAACCACTGAACTGTCAGTTCTCTGATGCTCTGAGACATTCTTAATGAAAAGTATTCTTCATAAGTAAATTGAATCAATGTAATTACAAGGCTGTTTGTTTGGGCATGTCAAATTGTGGTTGGGACCAACAACAACCTACATGTATTTAGACAGAGTAGCCAATTCCATATCCAATTTTCAACCCTAGCATTAGTCAAACACACCTCTTACTCCAATAGAAAAAAGACTATTAAAAGAACCATGTTGTGCATGGATACCTGCCATGTGACAACATCTCTGGGATCAGAAACAAATCCCTACTAGTCTAAGATAGGAAACCATCTACAGACTAAAGTAATTACACCTCCAATGTCAACGTGGTAAACCAAAAGATTTACTGGGATTTTTATAGGTGCATGAATGAGTCAAAGACAGTGGCATCACTGAAAGCCTACCCCTGTATAGATGACAGCTCAGGAAATCTGTCACCTGGAGTTCTCGGAACATCCAGAATCTACCTCAACAGGTAGATGAATCTCTTTTAAGAAGGAGGCTTATTTGGTATGGCTCTCTTCAGCTGTCCTTCCTGCTCATAGAACCTTGGAGACAGGTTGGAGTAGGCAGCTTGTACATCTGTTCAGTTTCTGGGACTTCTTAAGATTTTTGAGTTGTGTACTTCCTGAGTCTTAAGAGCTTCCTCCAGAATAGTATATTTCAACACAAAAGAAATTGCTGTAAAATAATACCAAAGATGAGCCACCCTAGTGTCCTGATGGAGGACTTGTGTGCACAGTTATTCCTCAACTACATTGTAACTATACTGTCTTTTAGCCTTTAGACATTTCTTTCTCAGGAGTCAATATTAAGTACTGTGATGTCATATAGACACAAAGGCAGGAATTTAAGGTGAAAGTAGTTAGAGCCTGCACTACCTTCATTATCGGATGGTAGAGGTCCTCGTGGAGACATCTAATTTTCTCACTTAAATTAAAGAACAGTGAAACATAACAATATTAAAAATAGGCCACTGATGGGACTGGAGGGATGGCTCATTGGTTAAGAGCACTGAGTACTTTTTCAGATGACCTGAGTTCAATTCCTAGCACCCACATGACTGCTCACAACTGCCTGTAACATGAGTTCTGGACTGAAGCCCTCTTCTGGACTCTTGGGAACTTCACACATGTAGTACACATACATACATGCAGGTGAAATACTCAAGAAATACAAAAATACATTTTAAAAGCAGGCTATTGAATCTTCTGCTTTTAGAGTCCTTCAAGAAAGAGTCTCTCTACGAATTCAGTAAATGGTCCAGAATCAGGCTTCTCTCACTCTTCTAAAACATTATTTCAGATCCATTACCTTATCTTTACTGATAAAATCACCTCCTATCACTTTTACCATTTCAGCCAGCATCTTCCACAGGTAGAGGTTGCCCCCTCCTCTAGAATCAGGTGGGAGACACAGAAGTGTGAACAAGGATGAATAAGAATCACAGCCAGCCACCAACTTACCTGACATTCAAAAAGTCATAACTTGCTGCTCACATGGAAACACAGGCCAGTGCTTCCAAAGATCCACAAAGCAAAGAAACACCCAACTAGATGGATGCTGGTCACATATCTCTAGAATTCTGCATACCTCAAATGATGGAAGGAATTTATGAAACACACTGCAGATGTATCGCCACAGTGATTATTTGCAGGTTACCTTGGCTGAATGATATGAGGTTTATAGTTCACTGACTGACAGGATGTAGGCTAATTGTCTGTCTAATCCTCAGAGACTCAAGTAAAATTCTATCAATGGTTAATACAAAACTCAGAGGCTATATATCTGCAATGATAGAATATCAAAGTTGGTAATGGGAAAGGTCGAAGTCAGCCTTTGATTTCTGTTTAACATCCACCTTTGTCACTATCTGATTTATCCAAGCCTCATCTTTTTATTCACGAAAATTAAAGGATATGTTACTGATACAGGGTTTGTAATATAACACTGTTTTACCATAGAGAATATGAGTGACTGCAGGGGTTGGGGGAGTAGGCTGTGAAGCCAGGACAGCATGAAGCATCCTTGGTGGTGGTGCCTGGGAGAGGAGCTTCCTGTCAGCCTTCCCTCTTTCGTCTTCACCACCTCACCTCCAAACTCCCCACTTTCTTTTTTCCCTTTTCCATGAGGCTCTTATTTTTAACTGATTTGGTGCAGGCTATTTTCAAGCACGAACTATTGAGCACAGAGATCTCTTTCAAACACTTCCTCAGAGGGGTTTTTAGCTCCTAACCCTCCTGATCTGAGCAAAACAACCATGATAACAGTTAACATCATCAGAGATCTTTCATGTGTAACAGAAGCTCTTCCAAGCCTGCTTAATCCTCACCATCACTACCAGAAGCAAAGTGGAGGCCACTGCCTTCTTACAAACATGGAATTGAACACACAAAAGTGGGATATCTGGTGTCCTGGGCCACTAAAGTTAGTGGCAGAATTTGAGCTCACATCCAGCTCAGATGTGTCCCGTTTCAGAACTCTGACATTGCTCACACTTACTAGTGCAGCCTGGCATGTTTCCAGGGAAGAAAGTTCTGATTTGTAGCATGTAAGCATCATGTGTAGCTCATGTAAGACCATTCATGGTGGCAACTGTGTAGAGAGGTTGAAATGGCATTGTGGTGGTCCTTTAAGTGAAGGGGAGGGCAGAAGTGGGAGTGAGCATTAGAAAGGGAGAAATATCATTCAAACACAAAACACAAATTAGAGAAAATATACATTTTCTGGACTAGCCTCCAATTTTGCTCCATCTGGCACAGTTTTCATGGTGTCTCTGCTCTGCATAAGCCCTTTCTTCATTGTCCTATGCCCTCCATTTAACACACAGTAACTGATGGAGTGAGCAGGCTGCATCTGCTCAGGAGGAGTTCATGTCCAACTCTGGTCTTTGTTGTTTATCTCAAGCGCTAGATATCATCACTGTTTCACACAACTCCTGAGCATTCATCAACAGAATAGGCAGAAGATTGTTATTATTTGTAGGTTAACTGTGAACATTACACACTCAATAACATTCATCTGAGATATGCAGAGTGGAAAAAGTCTGAGTTGCCCATTGTCATGTAGCAGCCTTCTGTGGACCAGTCCTCCCAGTAGAATCAATGCCTCCAGGTAGACAAAGGAGGCAAACACGACAAAACCAGGAAAATAAGAACTCAAAGGACTCACCCTGGATCCCTCATGATTCTAGAAGCAGTAAGCGACTGCCAAGAAAAGAGGCTGCCCATAAGAGGCTTTGTGAGTTGCCTGCCAATCCTATAGAGAGCTTGGGCTGAAGCTCCTGGGAGTTGTCACTCCAGCTAGAGTGGGCTTTTCAATGCTTCAAGTGCTTTGGAGCCATCAGTGCTCCCAGAAGTAATCTTTCAGCCATGCTCCTATAAGTAACCTCAATAAACTCAGTGACTCACCAATCTAGACTTTGCAGAATAATTTCTTTGGTTTGTCATCAGTGCCCTATCTATGGCAAGTAGATGCTTGTTCATATCTAGAACACCATAAAAGAAAACATATTGCCTAACTACATAAACCAACGGAGTACATGAAAGTGTCCTATGACTTATTGAATAACATACTTTTTGGATACATATCCCTTTTCTTGTTAGTTTTATTGTTTAGAGTCCTCTGCTTGGTATTAAGGTGCTGTGGAGAGAGCCTAAGCACAAGAAGACTTAATATGCAAGCACCTGTGTTAAATAACACCTGGGACTTTGCTTAGGCATGAATCACAACACTGTTGGCTATGAATGCAATGTAGATAAAATGTTTATTAAATAAGGTGTCATTGAACGAAAGGAATAAAAATAGATTCACATAATTAATCTATTGAAAAAGGAACTAATGACAAATTCAGGCTTGGGAGTACCCCCAGTTGGTAGAGTGCTTGCCTAAGCATGCATGAAACCCTGGGATCAGTCATTAGAACCATGTAAAACAGGAATGCTGGAGTAAGACTGCAGCCTCAGAACACGGGAGGTGAAGTTGACAATCCATTTTCCAACAACCTTTAGCCCATGCCTTTGATGGTGTTCCCCACCTCACACTTGTCGCTGTCTTCTGTCACTGAATGGTCAGCCCTGACAGTGGACTTTAGGGCTTTGACTGCAGTATCATCATCTTCTGATGCAACCATCCTTACTACTCAAACAATCTCTGCTCAGTTATACAAGCTTAGCTGGATCAGCTTTCTGATAGGAATCCATAAGATACAGAATAATGAGCTTCTGAATGGCCCTGGGTCAACCTGGAAGGCCAGTTATGATTTATGCAGGTTTTTAACAGATGGGACTCACTGATCATGTTCACTCTGTATTTTAGTCCCTGGAGCTGTTGTTTAGGTTTCTGTACATTCTGGAGTCTGATTGTCCAGTTAAATCTGGTGCAAATAAAGATTTCATGAGCTTCACAAAACAGTCCCTTGCTTTTCTTTATGTTAGCCTAAATCTATCTCTATTTTTTTCTAACAATGACACAGCTCAGCCTCTTTCTTCCATCTTGAGCAAGGCTAGCATCTTCCATCCCTTTCATTGATCTGTGCAACATCAGTTCACAGCCCTGGATACTTCCTTCAGGGAAATACATAGCACTACATAGCCAATGTCTGTTCATAAGTGGATCTCCTAATAAGTCCATGACATGGAGGCAGATACAGATCCTTAGCAATCCACATTGGGTAGTGAGATGGTGATTCATAGAGAGCTAAGATGGTGAAGGTGGATCCCACATTCCTGGTGTTCATATCTTGTCCTAAACAAGGTACTGAGGACCAAAAGCAAAGGTACAGACTCTGAGGCTTGGAGGATAATTCTAAAAACATGAATGAGTCCTCATTTTCCTGTACAGAGTCATTTGAAGGGATGACAAGAAGGGAATCTTTGTCAAGTTCAAACAGTCATCTTCCCTGAGGCTGAGAGGGAGGAATATTATAAAACACCACCACTCATAAAGATTGGAGCTATGCTCCATTGCAAAGACTTTCTTTTTTTCCATACTTTATTTACATTTCAAATGTTTCCCCTTTCCAGATCTCCCATTTGGAACCTCCCTGTTCCTTCCTCCCTCCTCCTGCCACTAGGGGGGTATTCCCCCACCCACCCACCCACCCACTCTCTTCTTTCCTCCTTGGCATACTCCTATACTGGGGGAATCTAACACCCACAGGCTCAAGGGCCTTTGCTCTCCCTGATGGCTAACGAGACTCTCCTCTGCCACATATGTGGACAGCACCATGAGTACCTCCATGTGTATACTTTGGCTGGTGATCCAGTCCCCGGGAGCATCAAGGGGTCATGCCAGTTGCCACTGTTGCTTCCTCCCTGGGGCTGTAAACTCCCTCAGGTCCTACATTTCCTTCTCCAACTCCTCCCTCTGAGACATCTCAGTCATCTCTACAGTTGCTGTGTTGCTGTGAAGTGACTCTTGGGTATTTACAACTTTTGGGCTAATAACTACTTATCAGTGAGTACATACCAAATTCATTCTTTTGTGACTGCATTACCTAGCACAGGATGATATTTTGAAGTTCCATCCATTTGCCTGTGAATTTCATAAAGTCATTGTTTTTAATACCTGAGTAGTATTCCATTGTGTAAATGTACCACATTTTCTGTATCCACTCCTCTGTTGAGGGACATCTGGGTTGTTTACAGGTTCTGGATATTATAAATATGGCTGCTATGAACATGGTGGAACATGTGTCTTTATTACATGTTGGAGAATATTCTGGGTATATGCCCAGGAGTGGTATAGCTGGGTCCTCAGGTAGTATCATGTTCATTTTCTGAGGGACTGCCAAATTGATTTCCAGAGAGGTTGTATCAGCTTGCAATCCAAACAGCAATGGAGAAGTGTTCCTCTTTCTCCACATTCTCGCCAACTGCTGCTGTCACCTGAGTTTTTGATCTTAGCTATTCTGACTGGTATGAGGTGAAATCTCAGTGTTGTTTTGATTTGCATTTTCCTGATGACTAAGGATGTTAAATATTTCTTTTGGTGCTTCTCAGCCAACTGAGTTTCCTCAGTTGAGAATTCTCTGTTTAGCTCTGTTTCCCATTTTTTGATAGAGTTATTTGGATCTCTGGAATCTAGCTTCTTGAGTTCTTTGTATCCCTTGGATATTAGCCCACCATTAGACATAGGATTTATAAAGATCTTTTCCCAATCTGTAGGTTGCCGTTTTGTCCTATTTGAGGTGTCCTTTGCCTTACAGAAGCTTTGTAATTTTATGAGGTCCCATCTGTCGATTCTTGATCTTAGAGCACAAGCCATGGGTGTTCTGTTCAGGAACTTTTCCCCTGTGCCCATGTGTTTGAGACTTTTTCCCACTTTCTCTTCTACTAGATTCAGTGTATCTGGTTTTATATGGAGGTCTTTGATCCACTTGGACTTAAGCTTTGTACAGGGAGATAGGAATGGTTCAATTTGCAATCTTCTGCATGTAGCCTGCCAGTTGAACCAGCACCATTTGTTGAAGATGCTCTCTTTTTTCCATTGGATGGTTTTAGCTCTTTTATCAAAGATCAAGTGACCATTAAGTGTGTGGGTTCATTTCTGGGTCTTCAGTTCTATTTCATTGACCTACCTGCCTGTCAATGTACCAATACCATGCAAGTTTTTATCACTACTCCTCTGTAGTACAGCTTGCGGTCAGGGAGGCTGATTCCCTCAGAAGTCCTTATATTGTTGAGAATAGTTTTTGCTATCCTGGGTTTTTTTGTTATTCCATATGAATTTGAGAATTGCTCTTTCTAAGTCAATGAAGAACTGAGTTGGAATTGTGATGGGGATTGCATCGAATCTTTAGATTGCTTTCAGCTGGATGGCCATTTTAATATTTATCCTGCCAATCCATGAGCATGGGAGATCTTTCCATCTTCTGAGGTCTTCTACAATTTCTTCAGAGAATTGAAGACCTTTTCCTACAGATCTTTCACTAGTTTGGTTAAAGACACACCAAGATATTTTATTTTGTTTGCAACAATTGTGAAGGGTGTCATTTCCCTAATTTCTTTCACAGCCTGTCTATTTGAGTATAGGAAGACTACTGATTTGCCTGATTTAATTTTGTATCTGGCCACTTTGCTGAAGGTGTTTATCAGCTGTAGCAGGTCTCTGGTGGAGTTTTTCAGGCACTTATTTATACCATCATATCATCTGCAAATAGTGATATTTTGATTTCTTCCTTTCCAATTTGGATCCCTTTGACCTCCTTTTGTTGTCTAATTGCTCTAGCTAGAACTTAAGTACTATATTGAGTAGATAGGGAGAGAGAGGGCAGCCTTGCCTAGTCCCTGATTTTAGTGGGATTGCTTCAAGTTTCTCTCCATTTAGTTTGATGTTGGCTTCTGTTTTGCTGTATATTGCTTTTACTATGTTTAGGTATGCTCCTTGAATTCCTGATCTTTCCAAGACTTTTACATTAAGGATTGTTGAATTTTGTGAAATGCTTTTTCAGCATCTAGTGAAATGATCATGTGGTTCTTTTTTTGTGTGTGTTTGTTTATGTAATGGATTACATTGATGGATTTCCAGGTATTGGACCACTGCTGCATCCCTGGGATGAAGCCTACTTGATCATGGTGAATGATCGTTTTGATGTGTTCTTGGATTTGGTCTGCGAGAATTTTATTGAGTATTTTTGCATTGATATTCATAAGGGAAATTGGTCTGAAGTTTTCTTTTATTGTTGGCTCTTTGTGAGGTTTTGGTATCAGTGTAACTGTGGCCTCATAGAATGAATTGGGTAGTGTTCATTCTGTTTCTATGTTGTGTGTAGATTGAAGAGTGTTGGGACTAGTCTTCTTTGAAGGTCTGATAGAATTCTGCACTGTACCCATCTGGTAATGGGCTTTTTTTGGTTGGTAGACTTTTAATGACTGTTTCTATTTCTTTAGGGGTTATAGGACTGTTTAGATGCTTTATCTGTTCCTCATTTAACTTTGGTATTTAGTATCTGTCTAGAAACTTGTCCATTTCCTCCAGATTTTCCAATTTTGTTGCTTATAGGCTTTTGTAATAGGATCTGATGATTTTTTCAATTTCCTCAGAATCTGTTGTTATATCTCCCATTTCATTCCTAATTTTGTTAATTTGCTTACTGCCTCTGTGCCCTCAGGCTAGTCTGGCTAAGGGTTTATGTATCTTGTTGATTTTCTCAAAGAACCAGTTCCTGATTTTGTTGATTCTTTGTATAGATCGTTTAGTTTCTACTTGGTAGATTTCAGCCCTTAATTTGATTATTTCCTGCCTTCTACTCCTCTTGGGTGTATTAGCTTCTTTTTGCTCTAGAACTTTCAGGTGTGCTGTTAAGCTGCCTGTATATGCTTTCTCCAGTTTCCTTTTGGAGGCATTCAGAGCTATGAGTTTTCCTCTTAACACTGTTTTCATTGTGTCCCATAGGTGTGGGTATGTTATATTTTCATTTTCATCAAATTCTAGGAAGCCTTTAATTTCTTTCTTAATTTTTCCTTGACCAAGTTATCATTGAGGAGAGCATCATTCAGTTTCCATGCGCATGTGGGCTTTCTGTTGTTGTTGTTGTTGTTGCCATTGAAGACTAGCCTGTAGTGATCTGATAGGAGGTATGAGGTTATTTAAATCTTCTTATATCTGTTGAGGTTTATTTTGTGACCAATTACATGATCAATTTTGGAGAAGGCACCATGAGGTTCTGAGAAGAAGGTATATTCTTTGATGTAGGATGAAATGTTCTATAAATATCTGTTAAATCCATTTGTTTCATCACATCTGTTACTTTTACTGTGTATCTGTTTAGTTTGTGTTTCCAAGATCTGTCCATTGATGATAG
The DNA here is from genome assembly GCA_019843965.1 of Rhynchomys soricoides. Taxonomy (NCBI): domain Eukaryota; kingdom Metazoa; phylum Chordata; class Mammalia; order Rodentia; family Muridae; genus Rhynchomys; species Rhynchomys soricoides. Next base: position 816,866 of record JADRCH010000512.1, on the reverse strand, counting down.
TGGGGTGTTGCAGTCTCCCAGTATTATTGTGTGAGGTGTAATGTGTGCTTTGAGCTTTAGTAAAGTTTCTTTTATGAATGTGGGAGCCCTTGCCTTAGGGGCATAGATGTTCAGAATTGAGAGTTCTTCTTGGTAGATTTTTTCTTTGATGAATATGAAGTGTCCATTCTTATCTTTTTTGATGACTTTTGGTTGAAAGTCAATTTTTTCCGATATTAGAATGGCTACTCTAGCCTGTTTCTCAGGGCCATTTGCCTGGAAAATTGTTTTCCAGCCCTTTACTCTGAAGTAGTGTTTGTCTTTAACACGGAGGTGCGTTTCCTGGATGCAGCAAAATGCTGGGTCCTGTTTATGGATCCAGTCTGTCAGTCTATGTCTTTTTATTGGGGAATTGAGACCATTGATGTTCAGAGATATTAAAGAATACTGATTGTTTCTTCCTGTTATTTTCGATGTTTTTTATATGTTTGTGTGGCTATCTTCTTTTGAGTTTGTTGAAAGTTTAATTTGTTGCTTTTTCTTGGGTGTAGTTTCCCTCCTTGAGTTGGCATTTTCCATCTATTATTCTTTGTAGGGCTGGGTTTGTGGAACCATACTGTGATAATTTGGATTTGTCATAGAATATTTTGCTTTCACCATCTATGATTATTGAGAGTTTTCCTGGGTATAGCAGCCTGGACTGGCATTTTTGTTCTCTTAGAGTCTGTATGAGATCTGCTCAGGATTTTCTAGCTTTCATAGTGTCTGGTGAGAAGTCTGGTATAATTCTGATAGGTCTGCCTTTATATGTTACTTGCCCCTTTTCCCTTACTGCTTTTAATATTCTTTCTTCATTTTGTGTATTTGGTGTTTTGACTATAATATGATGGGAGGTACAGTGTATTTAGAGTTCTGTATGTTTATGTTCATCTCTTTCTTTAGGTTAGGGAAGTTTTCTTCTATAATTTTGTTGAAGATATTTACTGGTTCCTTAACTTGGGAATCTTCACTCTATTCTATACCCATTACCCTCAGGTTCTGTCTTCTCATTGTATCATGGATATCTGGGATGTTTTGGGTTAGGAGCTTTTTGCATTTTGTGATTTCTTTGACTGTTGTGTTCATGTTTTCTATGATATCTTCCACACCTGAGATTATCTCTTCCATCTCTTGTATTCTGTTGGTGATACTTTTATCTATGACTCCCGATTTCTTTCCTAGGTTTTCTAACTCCAGGTTTGTCTCCCTTTGTGATTTCTTTATTGTTTCTATTTCTGTTTTTAGTACCTGAATGGTTTTGTTCATTTGTTTTATTGTGTTTTCCTGTAAATCTGCCTGTTTGATTGTTATTTCCTGTAATTCTTTAAGGAATTTTTATGTGTCCTCTTTAAGGGTTTCCAGTTGTTTACCTGTGTTCTCTTGTATTTCTTTAAGGAAGTTATTTATTTCCTTCTTAAAATATTCTATCATCCTCTTGAAATGTGATTTTAGTCTGAGTCTTCCTTTTCTTGTGTCTTGTGGTATCCATAGCTTGCTGTGGTGGGAGAGCTGGGTTTTGATCATGCCAAGTAGCCTTTGTTTCTGTTCTTTGTGTTCTTGCCCTTGCCTTTTGCTATCTGATTATCTCTGGTGTTAGCTGTTTTTACTCTCTCTGACTGTGGCTTGTCTTTCCTGTAAGCCTAGGTGTCAATACTACTTATAGACCAGCTCTCTCTGAGATGAATTTGGGTTGGAGAGTTGTGGTGCAGGGTTAGCTCTGGGGTGCAGACAGAAACAAGAAGGATCTAATCCCTAGCTGTCCCTTGTTTCCTGTGTCCTGATGGCTCTGCAAAGGTCCCTCTTGGTCCAATGAATTTGAAAAGAAGTGGTGGTCTTGCTTGTGCTTAAAGGTGTGTCTGCACTCCTGGTATACTAGCTCTCTCCTGGCACTATTTGAGTATGGAGCCCTGTATCACATGATCTGCTCTAGAGCCACTGAAAGGAACCAGAACCTCTTTCCTCAGTCCCTGTGTTCTGGGGATTCCAGGTGGCTCCCTTTGAGCAGACAGGTTAGCTTCCACTCCTGGGAGGCTAGCTTTCTCCCAGCACTATTTGGCTATGGAGTCCTGGTGGCCCAGTCAGAGGTCTCCTGCCACAGATGGAAACCGGAAGGCTTTTTCCTCCTGGATGTTCCTCAGTCCCTGTATCTGGAACCCTGTGCAAAGACTTTCTAATATATCATAGGAAAGTCTCTGATCGATCTCTATTGAACTTTACATTTCTAATCAGCATCATGTTTGACTTATAGAAGATTTTTTTCATAGAGTACAGGACATTTCTGATTAAGTCACTTTCTTGTTGTCTTAGAAAAAACAGCCTAACAAAAGCAACTTAATGAAGAAAGGGTTTCGTCCACCACACAGTTTGCCTTAGTTAGAGTCTCTATTGCTGTGATGAAATGTCATGACCAATTGCACTTTCCTTGGTGAGGAAAGGGTTTATTCTGCTTATGTTTTTATCACTGTTTATCATAGGAGATGTGAAAATAGGAACCCGGGGACAGGAGCTAGTACAGAGGACATAAGGAGTGTTGCTTATTGGCTTCATCAACAGGCTTTCTTATAAAACCATGGACTTCTTTCTCAGAGGTGGCCCCACCCACAGTGGTCTGGCCCTTCCCCCATCAATCACTAATTAAGGAAACACCCTACTGTCTTGATTACAGCCTAATTTTATGGAGATATTTTCTCACTTGAGGTTCCTTCTTAGATAACCACAGTTTGTGTCAGGTCGACAGAAAACTAAATAGCCCACAATTCCAGAGGGACAGAATACAGCTTGAGTGGCAGCAGGCTTGGTGGCAGGATGGGAGGTTTCATTGTTACATACAGCTACACTCAGTTTTTCACTTTAGTTTTGTTCATTTGCTGGTTTTTGTTTCATTTGTTCTAGTGGGGAGGGGTTATAAAACTGCAGGGCAGAACTGAAAAGACAGCAAGGGATGAATCTATCCCCCTATCCCCAACACATATGTAGCAGATATGGAGCTTGATCTTCATGTGGTCCCCCAACAACTGGAGTGGGGGCTTACCCTGACTCAGTTACCTGCCTGTGGATCCTGTTCCCCTAACTGGGCTGGCTGCCTTGTCTGACCTCAGTGGGAATGTGCTAAAGTGACTTGAGATGCCAGGGTATGTTAGTTCCCAGTGGAAACCTTACCCTTCTCAGGGGTGAAGGGAAGGGAAGCATGGAGAAAGGGGGCCTGTGAGGGGGGACTGACGGGGGCTGCATCATGATGTAAAGTGAGTAAATAAATTAATTAATTGCAGAAAAGAATATTAGCTGCTCTTGCAGAGGAACCAGATGGGTTGGAATCCCAGCACTTAATGGATTTATAACAATGGTCATTCTTAACTTCTGTTACAGGGGATCAAGCATCCTGTTTTGTTTACACACACACACACACACACACACACGCAGAAGAGACACTCATACACATTAAATAAAAATAAATAAATCTTTGAAGTAGTGACTCCTCAAGGCCTGCCCACAGTGACTCATTTCCCCCCGTGAGGCTTCACCTTCTGCATGTTCCACCACCTCACCAAACAGTGCCACCATCTGGACACCTAGTATTCAAACACATGGACTGATGGGGAACTTTCCACACACAAAGCACAATCTCTATGTACCCCATACTGTCCTTCATGTACAGTCCTTTTATTATTAATTACTGTAGGTCAATGCTGACACATCTTTGAATAAATCTATGAATGGGGTACAGCAAATTCATGATATCTTCTGTCCACATTGTAGTCTTACAGAACAGCTTCACCATCTTAAAAAGCTCCATGTTCCACACATTCACCTCAGGCCCATCTTCCAGACCCTAGTGATCACTGACTTTTTGATTACCACTGTAGTTTGGCTTTTCCAGAGTGGTATGGAGTCAGAGTCACCCATTACATAGTCTTTTCAGACTTGTTTCTTTCATTTAAGAGTATGTATTAAAGATTCTTTTCTATCTTTCCGCAGTATGCTAGATCATAAAAACTCTTTTGTATATGTGTATTAAAAAAAATACAGAAACTGATTTATTTTGTCATTTTGTTGGGAGTAATTCCACTGTGTGTCACACTTCCAGAGTGGCAGTAAATAAACAAAATTGAAGTGAGCATTTTCAAAATTATAAAGGAATTGAACGTTTGCAAATGGTTTACACTTTCTAGAACCAGACGCCCCCCCCCCAAAAAAAAAAGAAAAAGGAGATGAGGAAATACAGAAGTTCTCTGTACTTTCAAAAGGAAAAACATTTAAAAGATGTATTTATTTTATATGTACAAGTGTTTTTGTTCTCATGTATGTTTGTGTACTATGTGTGTGCAGTATCCACAAATACCAGAAGAGGGCCTCAGATCCCCCTGGAACTTTAGTTAGAAACTGTGTGAGTGCTGGAAATCGAGCCAAGATGCTCTGGAGGAGCATCAGGTACTCTTAACCTCTGAGCCATATGGGGAAATCTTCTAAATGCAGAGAATAATACTAGACACTGCTCTCTTTCCTTGGAACTTACACTCAGGTGGGAAAAAACAGTAAAAGAGGTAGCACAGACATTCATGTTAGTGAATACTTTGAGGTTAATGAAGTGGGGTGAGTGTAGAGAAGGCTTTTCTAAACTGAAAGCTGCCATGATCCATAGAGTGTGTCCAGAGATGCTCATCAAGGAAGGAATGAAGTTCATCAGAAACCACCTACATTGTCAGAGATGATACTGGTTACCTTGTTACTTCCACAAAACACATTGTACATGCAACTCTAGGAGGAAGGAGTTTATTTTAACTCATAGTTTGAGGGCACAGTCAATCACAGTGGTCACATTGCACACAGTTCTGGTTAGTTTTATCAACACCACACAGATCTGGAAAGGGGAAGCTTTAGCTGAGGAACTGCATTTATCAGATAGGCATTTTCTTGGTTGATGATACAGGTGGGAGGATCCAGCTCCCTGTGGGTGGGACCCCCCTTGGCAGGTGGTTTTAGGCACTACAAGAATGAAGGCTGAGCAAGCCATGAGGAGCAAGCCAGGAAGCAGCTCTTTTCCATGGCTTGTGCTTTAGTTTCTGCCTCGAGGTTCCCTCAGTGATAGACTGTGATCTGAAAATGTGATCCAAATAAACCCTTTCCTCCCCCAAATTACTATCATAATATTTCATCACTGGCTACAGAGCCATGAGGACACTTAGGAAAAAGAGATGAATGGGCATTGATGTTCAGTTAGCTTTCTTCCATTCATACAGTTTATCTGTCAAGTTGACAATTAACAAAATTACCTCAGTGAGTACCCATGATGGTTGTATGCCTGAAACCATATAGACAAAGATAAACCTGTGATTCAAAAATTCAGTCTTGAATTAACATTGTGTTGGAAGATTGAACACTAACAAGCTGAGTATGAGTAAGACTTGTAGGGGAGGGAGCTCTCCATTTTGAGATGCCATCCAAGCTTTTTGTCAGAGTTGTGTGACTCAGAAATCACAAATGAATGAACAACAAATCATTGGGTTTTGTTTTGAGGATCTACTGTTGTTACCATGGAAACCAGATGATAGCCAACTTCTAGCCCAGAAGATGCTTGATGTCAAGGAAATAGACCATGTCACAATGGAGCGTGGAGCCTGGTGCAGACTATGAGGATAATGAACTTGTGCTGTGGTGACATCAAATATTTTGCTGATCACACTCAGGCATATTAGCATTCCATCATGGTGACAGGAATATTGATACCGATAAGTTAGGGAGAAAAGAAATTAATTTTGACTCCTAGTTTAGGGGTTTCAGTCCACCTGTTTTACTCAATTGTCTTAGGATTTGTAGAATCCAAAGGTAGAATATGAAGACAGGGATTACATGGTAGAGAAAAACCATTCACCTTGGGTCAGCTAAGAAGCAAAAAAGAGACTAGAAGGAACTTGGGTTATGCAGTTTTCTACAAGGATTTGTTCCCAATGACCTAATTTCTTCCCATTAGGCCCCACCTGATAAAGATTTTACCACCTCCAAGCAGAACCATGAACTGGTGATCAGCAGTCAATACATCAAACTTGGGGGATATTTTTAGATTCACATGGTCCTGCATAGTTTGTCAAGTTGATATACTGTAAGATCATGTTAGATGAGGGAATTTCAATGAGAAATTATCTAAATTAAATTGGTCTTTGGACATGTCTGTCAAAGACTGCCTTGGTTGTTATTTGACCATCCTACTGTGGGTGTCATTATTCCCTAAGCTGGGTCCTGACTTGTGCAAGAATAATAGAAGTTAGTTGAGCACAAGCAAGTAAGGATGTGTTTATTCTCTTTCTGCCCCTGACTGTGGATGTGATGTCACTAGATGCCTGAGTTCCTGCCTGGATATCCCCTTCCTTATTGGACAGCAGCCTGGTACTATAAGTCAAATAAACTCTTTCCTTCATTAAGTTGCTTTTGGTCAGGTATTTTATCACAGAGATAGAAATGATTGTAGAATGCAGCTCATAAGAGAGGATGCCAGAAGGATCTTCTCAGCAATATCAGCAACTTCCAAGGCTTCACCTGCAGAGTTAGACTCCATGCACTACAGCCAAGGAGACTATTCTCTCGCTCAGTCAAAATGTTCTGAAAAATGAGGACTCTGCCTTGAGATACAACTGAGAAATAATACTCTTTATCAACTGAGATGTCTCGAGGCAGGCAGGTCCAGAAAGTTCAGCAATTGTATAATAGGAAACATATGTCATTTCCAGTTTTGGAAATCTGTCATTGAAACTATATGTTTGCAATTTTCTCCTTTCCAGTATATTTCTTTCTCTCAGAAGCCATGTTCCCAAGGAAGCCCTCACAAAGAAAAGCAAACTTAGGCTGGTCATCTGTCAGTGAATAGGGAGGACTGGGGTCATTTCTAGGAAGAAAATGGAGTAACTGAAATTTTCTCAACAAGGAAGCTGAATGTTTGCCATGTCTTCAAAGTTGGTGATTTGAAGGATGATACTTTTTTAATGCTTTATTTACATTTCAAATGTTTCCCCCTTTCCAGATCTCCCCTTTGGAGTCCCTCTATACCCTCCCCCCAAAGGACAACTTTTAATTCTGCATTTTAACAATGATAATTAGGTACCACTATAGACATGATTCAAACAAGACATAATGAGCAATGTAGATTAATGTATTTAATGGAATGTCTTTAATCATTTGAAATGATATAGGTCTATGTTGCTATACCTTACATTTCAATCATGGATTTTATTACTTGAAAACATGTCTTCAATGTTCAAGGAGTTTGCACAGATAGAAGCACAATACATTGATTGGTTTTATGAAAAATACAATTAGTAACATAGATCAAAATGCTTAAGGAAACACTTAACCTCTGAACCCATATTCCTATTCTACAGCAGCTCTCACAGGAGCCGGTATGGTTGTTCCAGGAAACCTCCACTTCCTCTGATTCTGGAACATTCTATCTCCCTTACGGAGGCTCTTCAGGCAGCTGTGGAGTTGGCCCCCTGCTGCCTTGAGAGGCAAGTATCATAGGTTTCACAGGTTAGAATCTGTGATTCCTGGGGCACTGTGTGCCTTCCAGTTCTTGAGAGACAAATGCAATACCTTGGACAGGGAAGTGTTCAAGCCACGTTGTGTTTCTTGGTATGTTCACATGGAAGTTTGACCAGACAATTGGTCTTACACATAAATCTGTGTACCTTCTACAGCTTGCAAATGTCATTATATCCAGGTAACTACAAAATCCTGGCAATTAGCAATGTATTCTTCTTTTTTTTTTTTTGATAAAGGTACAAAAAGTCTGATTACTCCCAGTTAAATTGCCATAGCCTCAGTTTTTCTGGGGACCCTCCAACTGGGCTGATTTAATTCCTCTTGCCCATATCAAGTAAGCTTCTCCTGGTAAGTAAGGGCAGGCACTTCTAAGTCTCCTCTTTACTTTCAGTCCATGTGTTACCTGGAGTGATTTCAAGCCCACTTCATCTGTGTCCAGTATCCAAGACAATCAGCACATATTATCGGAAGTAAGATTCTAGTTGAACCTGACTCTGTTCCTGAGGACTAGAAGAATCTAGAGATATACTGACAATGGCAAAAGCTTTTAAAAATTGTTGTAGTGTGTGTGTGTGTGTGTGTGTGTGTGTGTGTGTGTGTGTGTGTGTGGTGGTTGTTCAGTTAGCACTGGAAAGATGAATCAAGACATAATTCAAGATATTATGTATTTTGAGCCATTGACACCTGAAGCTAGACATCTTGGAATTTTCTAAGATTGCCATAAGCCATTTCGAATTGGGTTTAAATTAACTGAATATTACAAATTTCACCCAAATATGTTAGATGCTGTTTCACAAAATTTTCTGTGGTGCCTATTCCCCAGACAGTAAACAAGGCCTCACATCTAACACAAAGTAACTAATAATCCCATTGCTCTGAGACATTCTAACTATTACAAAAGAAATTTTATTTATGTTGTTTTGTTAAATAGTTGTGCTTTAGTCAGCATTCAAAGTACAGGATATTTTTATACTTATCTGTCTTCTAAATCTTTTTATTGACCACCCTTCTTCCATTGCCCCCCAAACCTCCTACACCAACATCCTCATGGTTCTAGAATCTTCCAAATAATTATATTCTCAGTTTTAAGACCACAGAATCCATTATTTTGTTTTTACATCTCTTCCATATCTTAATACCTCTTCTTCCTTTTTGTCTCCATTTTCTCTCCATCCCTCTCCCTCCCTTCTTCCCCACACAAACACACATCTCCATATTCAAGAAAAATCTTTGTCTTCCTCTGAGTCTTTACTTAACATAAAGACCACCAGTTGCATCCATTTTAGTACAAATGCCATGGTTCTGTTTTTCTTTATTGATGAACAAAATCCCACTGTGTCTTTGGACCATAGTGTCACCGTATTCTCTTGCCCATTAAACTGTTTATAGACATCTGGAATGGTTTCATTTCTTGCCTGCTGTGAGCAGTGCAACAATAAATACAAATGTGCAAGTGGGGCACTTCTGCACCCCCCGTACGTTCTGATCACCCTGCTGGAGAGATTCTGCTGTACATATTACCTGCTCTCGTGGAACTACATGTTTCTCTGGCTGCACAGCAGGGGAAGGCAGACATGAGGCTGCAGAGGTTGATTCACCTGTCCATTCAGGCTCAGATTCTCACACTCCAGTATGGTTTCCAGTGGATGACATCTGTTTCTTGCCACTTGAGTCAGACTTACTTTTCCCATGAACCTCTCTGCCCAGAGGAGCCTCCTGTCACTGAGTGTTTTGTCATTGTTAGTCCCTTTAGCACTCCACAGCTGCCTCCCAGGACTGACTCTTACCCTGAGGATGAGGTAAACTAATTTCAGGTTCCTTTGCTTCTGGTAGCTCCCTAATCTCACAACCCTAGTGTGGCCCATTTTAAAACAATAGGCTCTCTATCATTATGGCACAGCATTGCCACTCTCTGAGTCACACAGAGTGGTAAAATGAGATCACTTCTCCATGGATGACTCGTCTGCCAGAGGGTTCGTGGATTCATTATGAAAGTGGGTACTTTCTCTCTCTCTCTCTGTCTGTCTCTCTCTGTCTCTCTGTCTCTCT
>JADRCH010000512.1:768525-798901 GCA_019843965.1 Rhynchomys soricoides | reverse complement strand
TCTCTCTCTCTCTCTCTCTCTCTCTCTCTCTCTCTCTCTCTCTCTCTCTCTGTGTGTGTGTTTCTGCCCTCTCCTTTCTGTCCTTCTCCGTACACACCTCTATGCCCTAATAACTCTGCCACCATCTGTCTGTCCCTACCCCTTCTCCAGCCCCTCATTTCCCTCTCTTTCCCCAAATAAATTGTCTTTATATCAGGTCTGTCCCATGGCATGATTTCTCAGGGGAATACCTTGGCATGGGCCCACCAGGTACCCCCTGGACACATTATATTTCATAACAAATCTAATGCTGTTTTCAAGGTTTGAGGGAACCAGTCATACCTAGTGCACAGTTCTATATATACACCCATACACACACAAAATAAAATAAAAATAATTATCAAGTGTGGGAACTGTTACTACTACAGATCACAGAGGTGGGAAGATGAGGCCAGCATCAGAACAAAAGAAGTCCCTAGCAAGGACTGTGTCCTGTGACAGAGGAAGTAGACACTTCCAAACTATGTCTTGTCAGGTACGAAGTTGAAAAAATAAAATATTCTGACCTCTCTTGCCTCTAGAACTTGCTGCCTCTACTAGGTCATAACCAGAAGCAAGTGCATCTAGGATGTTTGGGCTTTTGGGAGAAACAGCACAAAAGATGTTTGCTTCCTGATAAAAAGCAGGGCAGAGCAGGGCTAGATGCAGAGCCCATCAAAGAAACAGAAGGAAGACACCTAGCAAAATGGGCAAATGGCATCCACTCCACTAGGCCAGGCATTCAGTCAGTATGGGGATACAAACATCACATCACAAGAGAGTCATTCATTGCTAAGAACTGGGCATTGCAGGCTTTCTTCAATCTGTCTCAGTGATGCATTTCTTCTTGGTTCTACTTTGCACAAAAGACAAAATTTACAATCTTTCTTTCTTCCCTCCCTCTTCTGTCCCTCCACACCCTTCATCACTCCATTCCTCTCTCCCTCCTTCCAGTCTCCCTCTCTTTTTATAAAATTTTCTGTGTATGGGTGTTTTATTCTATATGTACACATGTGTACCACTTGTGTGCCTGATGCCCACAGATGCCAGAAGAGGACATCAAATCACCTCGAACTGAAGTTACATGTAGTTGTAAGCCATTGTATGGGTGCTGGAAACTGCACTCACATTCTCTGCTGGAGCAGCCAGCACTCTTGACTTCTGAGCCATCGCTCCAGCTCCAGGATACCTTAATATCAAACAAGGTTCAGTAAAACCATACTCACCCTTAGACCTAGCATTCAGTTCTATAAAGGGATACAACATGGAAATAGACATGAAGATTATAATTATTGTTTGCTGTTTGGTAATATGGAATGCTGCTGAGCAACCAACAAAATATCTATCTCTATCTCTATATCTATTTGCCTAAAGTACATCTAATCTTAGAATTTGTGTGTATCACAGCCTTTCTGAAGAATACAGGATGCATGGGATTGGATGTGAGTTTTCCCACATTTTTATTTGGTTTGTGTGTATTTGTTGTGTATGTGTGCATGTGTAAAGGAGGTTCACACACTTGTGTGCACCTGAGTGTGGGAGCTAGATGTCAATGTTATATGTCTTTATCAAGTGCACTTCTTCTTACTTTTTGAGATAAGGCCTCTCACTGGACCTGGAGCTCGTCCATTTGCCTAGGATGACTGACAAAGGGACCTTTGTTTCTGCCTTCTCCCTTCTTTCTGGCTCTGAGGCTACAGGCACTTGACACAAAACCTGTCTTCTGCAAATTCTAGGGAACTCAATTTGTGTCCTCATGCTTGTCCCTGGAGTGATTTGCATCTCTGCTCACCCACTCTTTACGAGGTTCAATATCAGACAGCTAACTAGTTTGCTGTGAACTTTGTACATATCCACAGTGACTAAACAGGACACAAAAGGAGATGAGCGGGTCAGAGTTTTGCCTGTGATCAGAGCTGCATAGAATCCTGTCAGGAGACAGGTCCATGTGCTGTGTCCTGAGTGTGATCAGTCCAGTTACCATTGTTGCTGTATGATTGGCTTTTCCCAGCATGGGATGAATGACTGGTCTGTTCAGCCCATGTACTTTTCTTCTGGATCTGCAAGAATAAAACTTGCTTAATTGATCATGAGGCAGAATGAGCAGTAAGGCTTGAACAAGATGAGAGGTAGATGTCTTCTGATCCTCCACTAACATGTCAGCTTTGTGAACTATTTAAACCTGAGCATTGAGTTACTAGTTTAGGGATCAGGGGATGCTAAGGGAGAAGAAAATACATATACATCAGTACAAATTTCTGGACTGGACTCAGTATCAGATTCCATTGCTGACCTGTTGGTTCTGTGCTCTCACTGAGTTTGATTTTATATTTACAAATGGAGTCTTCAATCTTCCACTTGCTATTCCCTCTGGGTCTCCTTTGTAACTCTAACTAGAGTTTTGGACATCTGTTTAGCAATATAATGGAAGGGAAATCAAGTTTGGCTTTTGTAAGAACAGAAGTAAAATGGCAGCAATTTTACCACAGAGCTGTGTGCCTTGCCTTCACTTTTAGTTTTTTCTTTTATTATTTTACCATTTTCCTTGTATTTATTTATTTAAACATTATTTTATTTATATGTGTGTGTGCGTGTGTGTGTGTGTGTGTGTGTTTGTGTGAGTGAGAGAGAGTAGGAGGTGGTTGACATTATGCACATGAGTGAAGTACCTTCAGAGTCCAGAAAGGGGCTGCAGATACCCTGAAGCTAGAGTTACTGATCATTTTAATTAGCCCGTCACAGGTTCTTGGAATCAAACTCAAGTGCTCTGCAACAGCAGTCAAGTTCTTAATGGCTGACCCACTCTTCAGCCATTCTTATCTATCTGTTTGTCTGTCTGTCTACTCCCCCCCCCCCCGAGACTGGGTCTCACTAAATTGTTATCAAGCTCCATGTGGTCTTGAACTTGTGACTTTCTTGCTTCAGCTTCCCAAGTAGTTCGATGTCAGGTGTGTGCCACCAGGCTTTGGAATTTAACTGTTATATTTTATTTTATACATCTAAGGCCACTATATGATAGTGTCTGGTGCCTGTGAGTCTTAGACATATGACAGTTTAAATTAGGATGGTCAAGAATAAAAAGAATTCAGAAATCATGAAAGAGGAGTGACAGATGACCTGGGCTTCCAAGTGAAGGTTTCAATAAATGCAGGCCTCTACCTCCTACTCATTCATCCATCTGTCTTTCCATCCATCCATTTGTCTACCTGTCTGTCTATCTATCTATCATGAGATAATATCACTTGTTTCTACACAAAAAGATATGTCCCTTTGATACTCAGCAGAGTCAAAAATGACCTTAATGGTTGAGGAGACTGTTGGAACAAACCTGGTGTGGTGGAAAGAAGCCCCTTGTGTCCATCCTGGGCACTGCGGCTCTGGGTGGGAGAGAGGAAAAATGGGAAGTGGCTGCGGGTTCTTCTACAGTCTGACGGGGTCGCCAGGCTGTGTGAGAGGCCTCTGCAGAGACACAACCCATGTATAGAAGGATAGAGGGAGCCTTCCCAGGGAATGCTGCAGTCGGCTCTGGAGTTCCCATGATTGGACATCTTGGATGCCACCAGATGCTGTGGGACCTGGGAACAGATGGGACTGCAGAGCACAGCTGGTGTCCCATCATGGGACCTGGTTTGTGGTAGCTTGGGGCACCAGGCTAGCTGCTTAGGCTTGGGTGAATGGGTACCATCTAGGAGTGCTGGGAAGCCCTTGGTGAGAGATTAGATATGGCTCCTTAATCAAGGGCCAGATCCCTCACTTCCTACAGCGAGTCCAGATGAAGAGACAGTCCATAATTCTAAGATGTTTATTTTCACTGTGGAGAGTAGCATGGATGGAATTGTACCTCCACCACTCTAGGAGAGGTGAGGCAGATATAATAACTGGGAAGGGGCGTGGCTAAGCCTGTAGGTGCCTCATTAACATGGGGATAGCTTGGGGATGTGTGACCACACCTCTACCTGAGGGGGGATGGTATGTGACGTGACCAGAGCCAAAAGCCTCCCAGGAGCATTGGTGTAATGTTTCCCAGTCCCTTGCAGATTCTGCTGGGTCACCTAGAGTTTATGACTGTGCCACAGGAAACAACTCAGCAGATAGGAATGCTTTCTCAGCAGGTGTGAGGACTGAGTTCATATTCCCAGAATCACATTAAAAAAATAAATAAATAAATAAAAAGACCAGGTGTTGTCCCATGCCATTTGTAACCCAGTGCTGTGGGGCAGAGACAGTGAGGACCTCTGGGTTTGCTGCCTGATAGCCCAATTTCAGGTTCAGGGACAGAACCTGACTTAAAGGAATAAAGTGGAGAGTGGTAGAGTAGAATGACTGCTCTCCAACTCTGTCCTGTGTGTATGTATGTATGTATGTATGTATGTATGTATATGTGTGTATACATGCACACACACACACACAACTTACATTTTGGGGGGATGAATTATCCCATGTCAATCCTCCTTCAATTCTGGATGCATCAAGTAGAGAATATAGGTATATGTATACCTATGTGTGCATGTATGTGTATGTATGCATGTGTGTGTACATATGTACGTATATGTACACACAGAGAGACACCTCTTATATCTTTTGTACGGATGAATCATTTCCATGTCAATTCTCCTTCAATCATGGATGCATCAAGTGGAGAATGTATGTATATGTATATATAATTACATATGTATGTATATATACACAAACACCCCTTATATTTTTTGGAGGGATGAATTATTTACATGTCAATTTTCCTTTAATATGGAAGCATCAAGCAGAAAATGTATATATATGTGTATATATGTATACACACACAGACACACTTTATATCTTTTGGAGGGATGCATTATTTCCATGTCAATTTCCTTCAATTGTGGATTCATCAAGTGGAGAATCCATTCGGTGTTGGCTGAAAATTCACATTTTCTGGGCTTCATACTCAGTAAAGGGAAATCACACCTGGACTTGACATTTTTGGATGTCCTCAGTGGAAATTTTGTATTATTGAGTCATTTTGTTGAATTTTAGCTATCTTCTGTCTCACTCAAGAGTCCAGTCTTTGAAACATAACCAAAGTGAGTTATCAAATAACCAGAACTTATTCTAACAGTGAAACACTGCCCTTTGGTCTTCATCAGGACCTTTGGGACACTTGACAAGTAGGGAAATATGCAGAGAGCAATTATGGAGACATGCTTGACTGTCAAAACTGTGAAGTATTCCTGGCATTCAGTAGATAGAAGGCAAGGCTGCTAGCACCTTTCAATGTCAGGTCTGAGTGCTACTGCAAAGCCATAAACTGGCTATATATCACTACAGCTGGGATTGAAAACTGTCATTAATAACCCCAAGAAGCTAGACAAGTATGGAAATCTACAGAGAGTAATTATTCTTCACTGGGGTTGGGATAACACTGCCTCATGAGGTAAAGGCACAAACAGGGGCAGAGGGACTATGCTGTCACCTCAAAGCTCCCTAGGTCTGTTCCTTATGGCATTTGAACTTCTTTGACCTTCAAAGCAGGTGCCTCTTATCTCTGATCCTCACTTCTCATTTTCTTTAAATAGGCTCCTCCATTGTTCTGTATATAGAAAGGCTTCCACGCTATAGCCTATAGTCCTGCAAGACTCAGCATAAGACCCAGGTGCACAGTGTTTATCATTCTTCCTGTGAGCTAGCCAGCTTCCTATCACCATAATAAAATAACTGAGAGCATTAATTAATTAATTAATTAGTCACTTGAAGAGAGTAGCTTTGTTTTAGTTCATGGTGGTGTTGCTCCAGTTATGAATAGGTACCTCTGTGACTTTTGACCTACAGTGAATCAGCACATCCTGGAGGATGAGCATTGTGTACCAAAATCTCGTGGTCCGGGACCAAGAAATCAAAAGAAGAAAGAGTCAGGGGGTCTAACAACCTCTTTCAAAACCTTGTGCTCCCAATCTCTCACTACTCCAGGTTCCTCTTAAAGATATCCAGTCACCACCACATCTCAATGATGTGATGCTATTGAGATTTTGGTCCTTGGGGACCAAATGTTGAATAGACAAGCTTTTAGGAAGCTCCAGACCCAAGCCAGAGCACTTTGCCAATAAATAAAACTAAGTTAAGCAAATACTATGTGAAGTTAATATGCATATAAATGTGACTACAGGTACAAAGAAGACATTGTTTCTAAGAAAATGTCAAAAAACTTCATGGGTAGATTGGAGGCAGGAACAAGAGAGATCAGGTTGGGGGGATGAAGGGAGAGAGTACTTGGAGAGACAACTAGAATTGAGAAGTATCTCATAAAGAGGTAGAAACCTAGTGAATGGTAACTCCCAAGTATCTACAAGGCTGACCCTATCGCATAAGACTCCTAGCAATAGGGGATATAGAGCCTGAGCTGGCCATCTTTTGTAATCAGACAAGACATCCAGTGGAGAGACAGGAATACCATCTCAGCCACAAAACCTATGACCTACAATTGGCCCTGCCTACAAGATGTGCTGGAGTAAAAGTGGGACAGAAATTGACCGAATGGCCGACCAATGACTGACCCAGATTGACACCAGTACCACAAGAGGGAACACAACCCTGACGCTGCCTAACAAGCCAGAACCCAAACGCTGGATAGCCCAGAGACTTAGGGTCAAACCAACCAGGACTGACAAAAAAAAAAAAAAAAAATCATTGAAAGATTCCTAATGATATTTCTCTATATGTATAGATTGGTGCCTACCCAAATGTTATCAGCAAGGCATTATCCAGACACTTGGTGAAACAGATGCAGAGACCCACAGACAAACATTAGGCACAGCTTGGGTAAGAAAAACTGCAGTAGAAAAAAAGGACTATAGGAGCCAGAGAGATCAAGGAAACCACAGAATCAACTAACCTGGACTCTCAGGGGCTCACAGAGATTGAACCACTAACCAGGAAGCCTGCATGGGCCTGGCTTAGGCCCTTGGTGTGTGTGTGTGTGTGTGTGTGTGTGTGTGTGTGTGTGTGTGCGTGTGCGGTTGTGTAGCTTCTCCTAACAGGGGGAGCAGGGGCTGTCTCTGACTCTGTTACCTGCCTTTGAGACCCTTTTCCTCATGCTGGGCTGCCTCATCCAGCCTTAATAAGAAAGGATTGGGAATGGAGGAGGTGACCTGAGGGGTATAGGAGGGAGGGAAAATTTCAATCAGGATGTAATATTTGAGAGAAGAATAAATGAAAACCATCAAAGAAAATAGTCACACTGGTGAATGATTGATACAAAGTCTGCAGGCTGGGTAAAAGGCTTGGTCAGTGAAGTGTGTGCCACACAAGCATGAAGAGAAGATCTGAGTTTGATGCTCAGCAATCACATGCAAAGACAGGCAGGGTGATGCCCATATACAGTCCAAGGGCTGGGATGGAGGATACAAGGAACTCCAAGAGTTTTCTGTCTTCATGCTTGTCAAATGAACCTGAGGATGACCCCCAGAATTGAGCTCTGATCTCCAAATACACTATGTGCATGTCATTCAGACATGCATGAACTCTGTCTCTCTGTCTCTCTTTGACTGTCTGCCTCTGTCTTTCTGTCTCTCTGTCTTTGTCTCTCTCTGTCTCTGTCTCTCTCTGTCTCTGTCTCTGTTTCTCTCTCTGTCTCTGTCTCTCTCTCTCTCTCTCTCTCACACACACACACACACAAACAAACACACATGCAACATATTTATCCTAAATAAGAGTCAGGTTAGGACACCAAGGTAAGATGACCATAGTAAGTGTGAGGCCAGCCTGAGCTGCATAGTGAAACCATCTAAATATAGGAAAAATAAGCAAAGAAACAAACCTGCAACTGACTGCAAGTCCTCCCCAGCCTTAATTTCAACTCCAGTCTTTCTAAGGCCATGGATTGAGGAATACTCATTCACTGCATTCTCCCAGTAACAGTGTTCTAACATTAGATTGCCCGTGTGCCTCATGAAAAAGAAAAACAAAACAAACAAACAAACAAAAAACTACCTTTCACCATCTCTCTTACAAAGAATCTTGTCTATGAGACTTAACTTTAGATAAGGGTGTTAGAAGAGAAACTGAAATTGGAGCATCCAGGAAAGCATTTCCCACAGCACTGGATCACTGGTGCTTAGCATCTTAGTAATGCTGCATGGAGACATGTTGACATGGATGCTGCTACTTCTGAAGTCACTCTCAATAAAGTGACACTTTTAAAAATAAAAACTGGTGACAGAGTGGGAGAAGCAGAGATGTGGGCTGAGCCTGTGGATGATGGTGATAAGGTTTATCTTCAGTGGCTGAGGACTCTTCACTAGAGAACTTTACTTTAGGGAAGAAGGAAAAGTAAAAAGCAAAAAAGCATCCATCTGTGACTAAACCTATTCTCTGCTATTACCTGTGAGCTCTGCTCTGTTACTGGCCATGTTTTAACACAAGAGTAATTTATTTCCCATTACTGCCCCCTGCCATACCTCATTTCCTCACTACCCATGTGGAGTCCATAATATGAAGGGACTTTCCTTTCAATTTTTTATCATGATTCAGTTAAATATTGCTTATTTGTAAAAGCTCTGAAAACTTTGATTCAACAGCTAAGCCAAAAATACTGCTTCTGTCCAAAAAACAAACAACAACAACAGCAAAAACAACCCCTAAACCAAAAACCAATAAAAAACCAAAATATACAAAGATCAAAAACAAAAACAAAACAAAACAAAACAGACAAAAATAAGAGTGAGGTCTTCTCATTGTTCTCCAGCTTTGAAATAACTTTGTTCAGGTTGTGATTTTGAATGTCACAAATGCCTATCTGCTGTGCTTTGTTGGGAAAACATTTGAAGGTCTCTGTATTCCAATAGTAACCAGAGTTATGATCTAGGGAACGTTTGTATCCTTCAGAAAATCTGGAGGCATAAAGATTAATCTGTCCAATCAGGAGATGGAGAAATGGTTGCTGCTAACAAGGAGAGGTACTAATGAACTAGGGATGCTGTGAACTGGGGATGATGATGAACTAGGATTGGTGTGAACTAAGGATGGTGATGAACTAGGATTGGTGTGAACTAGGGATGGTGATGAACTAGGATTGGTGTGAACTAAGGATAGTGATGAACTAGGATTGGTGTGAACTAGAGATGGTGATGAACTAGGATTGGTGTGAACTAGGGATGGTAATGAACTAGGATTGGTGTGAACCAGGGATGGTAATGAACTAGGGTTGGTGTGAACTAGGGATGGTGATGAACTAGGGTTGGTGTGAACTAGGGATGGTGATGAAGTAGAATTTGTGTGATCCAGGGATTGTGATGGAGTAGGGTTGATGATGGACTAGGGACACTGATGAACTAAGCATGCAGTGAATGAGAAATGATGGTGAACTAGGATTGGTGTGAGCTAGAGATGGTGATGGATCAAGGATGCTGATGGACTAGGGATGCTGATGAATGGGAGATGATGACAATCTAAGGATGCTAATAGACTAGGGATGCTGATTAATTAGGCATGGTGTTGGACTAGTAAATGCTATAACCTACCATGCTGTGATGTAAGGAAACTGATGATCTCCTGTTGAATTCATAGAACAACAACACAACCAAGAGTGATCTGGTTCTCCTTACAATCCTTAGATGAAGAAATCATAAGCAAGAAAGTATAAATTGTACAGGATTTTTATTCAAGAGATAGATGGTTTTGCACGAGAACTGAACCGAATACAGCTTATATGGTGCAGTAGTAAGGCACTTTCTTAGTGCTGGCAGGGATCTAGGTTCAAGTCCAAGTGATAAACAAAAGAAAAAAATAGAGAAGAAAAAAGGAGAAGGTGGCAAAGCACATTACACAGGTAAATTGTCATGTGCTGTTTGAACATCTGAGATGATGACTCTGGTAGCCATCCCCAATCCTTCAAAACCCCAAAGCATGTTCAGGTGTGTTCCAAGACTACTTGACAGAAGGCAGGCTGCATCTCTTCCTGGGCTCTGTAATAGGGACAATGAACAGAGTTAAGTCCAGTGGTGAAAACCATATCCTTGAGAACAGCAAGAATGTCAACCATTTCCAACAGAGGATATTACTGTTCCATGATATAGAAAGTGCCAGTGGTGGGAACAGGAAGCTGAAGTATTGGCCAGGAAAAATAGTCCACCAAGAAGACAGAGGAACAAGAAAACACACCTGTTTACTCAGGATGGTCTCAATTTAGAGCTATTTAATCAGCTTCCCTGGGATTATGCTGGATGTTTTTAACGCCCCAGTTTGATGTTGCTGCCTTTTGTTTGACGGTCAATTAGGATACTCCCATCTTCACTGATGGATGCTCTGAACACCAATTTGATGATGCTTTGCTATGTATTTGGTGTTTCTGTCTGTATGCTACATGCTATTTATTATGTTATTTCTTCATTACTATATACTCAAACTATCTAGACTGTACAAAACAAAGAAAATAGAAGGAACACATATGGTTTTAAAATAAGATAAGAACAGTGGAAAAACTGTGTTTCATGAGCTCTCTTGCTGCTTAGCCCTGGGAGATTTTCAGGGTGCATGAGACACATTTATGCTCATTATAGAATAGCAACTTGGGTTTCTTCTTCATGGAAAGTTTGAGGTCTGAGCCCTTCTAGGTAGTGATTAGTGGTGTGTGATCATAAACTCTAACAGCATAGAAGGAGTTAAGACTGGGTATTAGAGCTTGCTCTGAGTAGTGAGCAGGGCTATAATTGTCATCTTTTTCCTAATGCCTCTAAATTGTAAATAAGTGTCCCTTGTTCCCTGCTTTGACAAATTACAATGCCAAGAAGAAGAGAAAATCTGTGCTTGACCCATAACAATTTTACAAAACTCAAATCCAACTAGTAAGAAACAAAAGCTTCCCATCACAAATATCTGCTATTTTCAGACATTGGAGGCAAAACATGATTTAAAAAAGCACAAAAAATTGGTATATTCTAGCCCACTTTTCAAGCATGAGGTAATTTTACAGAAACATGTCGGGTCAGGCAACAAATGTGTGTGTGTGTGTGTGTGTGTGTGTGTGTGTTTAATTAGAGTGGAGAAATAGACACACATACAACACATTCTGACTATTTTCTGTGTTTTAGTTCAGTTTACATTCCAAAATTTTTGCTTAATATCCTCAGCCAGGCTTGGTGCTTGCCACATGCTCTGATGAGCAGCATCTATGCAGGTACTGCTATGGCCCTTTTTCCTGGGGAATAAAAATATCTCCCCCTCCTAGACACAGTGCGGCCACACCAAATTATGTATCTTTCCAAGTCTAGCTTGGTAGCTCAATGAGCTTACTGAGATCATGTTCAGGAACATGAACAGATACCCACAAGAACATAAGTGAAGGGTTACTCACAGGAGCATGGGTGTAGGGTAAACTATATGAATTTAAGCCACTCAAAGGAATATATTTCACCCAACTCCCATGTCATTATGGTTGACAATCTCATGGCAGCTACCTGGTTTAATACTTTCTGTCTTAACCTCTACCACCTATGCATGTAAGCAACCCCAAAACCACATATAACTGGTGGGTAGAGAGCAGTTCCTGGAATATCAGGGGAGAGTCTGACAATATCCTTCGCCTCTCCTAGGAGGGTTGTTCAGTCTCATCTCCATACCTATCCATCTCATTATTGCTTTGGGGCTCTGGTTACTTTTTGTCATGACTGTTGGGCCAATATTGACTGTAGGTCACCACAGAAGTCTCTATTTCATGGTAGCTGGGCTGGTAGTAATGTCATAGGCAAAAGAAATCACTCTGCTACAGTAATATGTAGGCAAAACATGTACTAACTGATCCAGGGCTTGAAAGAGACAGCAAGACCCTTCTGAAAAATGGAGGGATAGGACATCACTCCAGCTCACTTTCTTGCCTTTCAGAGGGAGGCATTTTGGGACTGGTTTTCCAAAAGCTTTGGGGAATGCTTCTTCCAATAGAACAAAGAACCATAACCCCTACCTCCCCTTTTGCCCTCACCCCTCTTTTCTGTCCTGCCAGTCCTAGGCTGGCTATGTAGAATTAGATCGCCTGTCAGAAGGCTCACCCCTGGAGAAAACCAATTTTTTCTCCACTCATCAGCCATTGGTTGCCTGTAGTTCTTCATCTACACATGGGAATTGTGAGATTTCCCCCATTCATTTTGGGATGTCAACAGGTCTTACTTAGTTGAGAATATTATTGTGATTCATGGGTATAGCTACCCTGTCCTGTCTTAAAGAGTGGTCAGCCTTAAAGACATGTGCATGTGAGCAACACTCTGTAATGAGTGTGTGCATGTGCCTCTCTCTCTCTCTCTCTTTCTCTCATCTGTGTGTGTGTGTTTGTGTGTGTAGTGTGTACTGAAGCAATTATAATTATAGAGGACAATATGAATTTGAGGAAAGGGGACATATGACGACCTGGAGATGGGAAGGTGAAGGATGGAATTTATGTAAATACAGCACTATGTAAAAACCTATCCTGTGCTGCACTCAGAATTGATTTATCACCAAAGGGAAACAATAAGCACCCTCCTTTTGTGGTACATGGACCAAGAGTTTAATGGCCACGCCCTTTTACTTCTTGCTTAACTAACAAATACCGTTGTTACTTAAACAAAGCACAGCAGCTTGCTGTGTTTTCCTCTGTGATCCTGGTCAGGCATCTTCCTTGGCCTGGTGTTGTCATGTAGGTACTGTATCTCCATCGCTGCAGGAGGAAGAGCTCACGTGAAATAGAGAAAGGTCTGGCTAACCACACTGGAGTGAGCATAAATAAACTACTCGCAAACCTGCCATATTGCAGTCCAAGGAAAATGATATAACTAGAGGGTGTAGCAGAACATATAAGATATGAAAGAATGGGGGGGAGATCCTGGGATATAAAAGTTTAAATGGGGGTGGAGGTGGGGAGGTGTAAGAAAAGAAGGGCAGAAGATAGGCTAACCACAACTAAATAAGTATGAAGAAGCCTTCCGAGGCCCCACTAGTTTGCAAGCTAATTTAAATATATATTGTCTTTTTAAAAAGGAGTTTAAATGGAAGTTCTGGAAGTTCTCCTCCTCTACACAAAGATTGGAATTGTCACCTACCAATGAAAAGAACACTGTTGTGAAATGGCTCATGCTCAACACTCACAGGTTCCTGGATATCAGACCAAGGACATCAACAGTGAGCACCAGGGAACCACGTAGTAGCAGAAAACAGTGTGGTCCTTCTAGAAGGGGTAGGGCAGGATCTGGGCATCTGTTGCTAAGGAAAAGCAAGAACCTCAAACTGCTGTGTTTGATCATCATACAGGTTTAAGTCATTCATGGTCAGGCATTTTACACACTGGTATTGCTTCAGATTTCACTCACAAATGTAAGTTCTAAACAATACAGCAACATGTTACTGAGCTAGGACTGTTTTCTTTGTCACAGAATTGCTGGGAGCCAAACTCATGAAATTGCCCGCTGTTCTGGGAAGCTAGTCAGTTAAAGTGAAAAGTTAAGGAATGACATTTGTAGTTTCATGTCCCAGGAACTGAAAGAACATCTGATATTTTCCAGAAGCTGGTTATGATAGTGGGTTAGCCTTGGGTCATGTGTATCCTTACTACTTGCTTGCTTTTATAAGCTACTGCCCTGAGATAAAATTTGAGAGCTTGATCAGAATACACGACTTGCTCTCCTTTGTGTCTCTTGTCCCCCATTCTTTCGCCCTCTCCTCAGGATCCTGCTGAATCCCGCAGGCCAGTGCAATTGGCACCCAACTGTGGGGTCTGGGTATGGGGGGGTCTGACTGAATGTTCCTCACCCAGGGAAGTCTCTCACCCATAGGATAACTGCTTCCCTGAGGTCTCGAGAGAAGATCCACATTATGATCACTGCAGAGCTGCCCATCTGTGAGTCTGATCCATTCAGGTAAGATAGAGCAATGCAAATATGGGACAAACATTTAGTAAGCATGACTTATTCTTACAGGGCCTCAAGGAGTCCCTGAAGACACGAGGAACTCAGGTAAAGAAAAAAGATCTTATTAAGTTCTTTGAATTTGTTAATGATGTCTGTCTTTGGTTTCCTCAAGAAGGAACTACTGATGAAAAAAGATGGGCCAGGGTAAGGGACTGTTTAAAGGACTTTTATAACTCTTTTGGTCCAGAAAGAGTCCCTGTTCAGGCTTTTTTCCTAGTGGAATTTGATTAATAAAGTGTTAAAAGTTTATAAAAAATGGCCAGACATTCAATAAGTTGTTAAGGAGGGAGAAGGGTCCTTCAGTGACACTAATGGGCTCCTTCTGCTTGTGAATCTGTCTCTATTTCTATGTCTGAACCAGAGCCCCCCACTGCTGCTGCTGAACCCATTCCTGAATTGGTAACCCCTCCTGTCCCCAACCTCTATCCTTCCCTTGTGGATCTTAAGACATCAGCTCAACAAGAGCCCAGTGACCCCCTTTCCCCAGGGCATCCTTCCTGGAGGAAGAGACTGCCAAATATCATAATACTGACTGGCCACCCTTACGGTCTTTCCAACATCAGCCACCTCCTTATGTTTCTATCCCTCCATTTTGTGCTCCGATTCTTGATCTAGATGGTAGAGACTCCACTGAGAATGCTAAGACAAAGCTCTGTCAAGAGGTATACTCGCTTAAAAATCTACTCCAAAAAAAAGGGGGACACTTAACATTAATAAAAGATCTATGGGTGCTAGATCTTGAATTGATTAATCCAACCCCCCCCCCGCACCTGCTCCTCTTAAGCCCCAAAACAGAAAAAAAAACTCTCTAAAACCCTACAGACATTCCCTGACACATGAATTAAAATATCCACCCCTTCTGAGGGAATGGCTGGGGAGGGCAAAATGTCCAATGATGAAGAAGACCTCCCTTGGCTGAAGAAGTAGACATCCCCCTCAGTTGAAGAAGCCTCTGATAATAAAAATGAAGTTTCTAGAGATTCAGATGGGGAAAGGATGAGGTCAGAAATCAGCAATGTCACCGTCTTGGGTTTAAGCATATGAAAGAATTGAAAAAAGCAGTGATATTCTATGGCCTGGTAACCCCGTTCACTCTGTCTACAACTGAAACCCTGAGTGACTGATGGCTTACACCCAATGATTGGTATCTTTTGGCATGTGCCACCCTGTCAGGAAGCGATTATGTTCTTTGGAAGACTGACTTTGTTGAAAATTGTAGAGAAGTGGTGATCAGCAATTCTGAAAGCAAAACTTCTAAAATGTGGACTAAAAATAAGCTCTTGGGCCAGAGCCCCTATGACACCAATGAAAAACAGGCAAATCTTCCTCTCTGCCTCTTATCCCAAATACAGAATGCAGGCCTTAAGGCTTGAGAATGACTCTTTCCCAAGGTGTGGGAGACTACCTCACTCAGCAGGGTCCTGACAAGCTTTACAGTAATTTCTTGAGCTGCCTCACTGATGTGACTGAAAGTCTTGTCAGACAAGATGAAAACAAGAGCCAAGCGCAAGTTCATTAAACACCTCGATTTTGAAAATGCAAATCCTGCTTGTCAGGCTGCCATACAGCCTCACCATAGCAGCAAAGACATTTCTGAGTATATCAGACTTTCTGCGGGCATCGGCTTGGCCCATTCCATTGGACTTGCCATCAGAGATACCCTTAAAAATTTCACTCCAGACAGTTGTCCCACAACTTCTTTTAACTGCAGACAACCAGGACATTTCTCTAGAGAGTGCAAAGCCCCTAAGGCTGAGCGTCTGTCTCCCTTCTCCCTGTGCCCTCGGAGCAAGACAGGAAAGCATTGGGCCTCAGAGTGCTCTAAGACAGACGCCCACTGCAATACTTTCCCCCCAAAACAGGGAAACTTCCAGAGGGGCCAGCCCCTGGCCCCAAACATGAGACAAATTCCTGGGGCTATCAGGTTTGTCCCTCAGACTCAAATGTTGCTCTCTCCCCCAAGCTACCACAGGTTGCGCAGGATTGGACCTCTGTT
Organism: Rhynchomys soricoides; assembly: GCA_019843965.1. Classification (NCBI taxonomy): domain Eukaryota; kingdom Metazoa; phylum Chordata; class Mammalia; order Rodentia; family Muridae; genus Rhynchomys; species Rhynchomys soricoides. The sequence goes on along the minus strand of JADRCH010000512.1, from coordinate 782,983 downwards.
CCTCCACCAACACAATACTAACACCTGAAATGGGATCTCAGGTCCTACATACTGGAGTCTTTAGCCCCCTGCCTCCTGGTACTTTTGGACGCCTTCTTGGTTTTGTTAGCTCAACTCTTCAGTGTCTAAATATTTCCCCTGGAGTAATTGATAATGATTATATAGGAGAAATAAAAATTCTGCCCTCATCCACTTCTGGTCCCCTAACCATAAAATCAGGACAGAGAATTCCTCAGCTGCTGTTGATTCCCCTCACTCATCCTAATCAAAACATTTTTCAAAAATCCAGGGGCATCAATAATTTTGGCTCCTCAGATGTTTTTTGGATCCCACAAATTACTCAAGATAGACCCCTCTTTAAATTAAAACTATATGGCAAAAGCTTTGAAGGACTTGTAGACACTGGAGCCGATGCCACAGTAATTTCAGACAAAGACTGGCCTTCTTCCTGCCCCCTCATGGCTCCCTTGACTCATCTTAAAGGCACTGGACAAACCTTCAACCCTCAACAAAGTTCCAAGGTCCTCGCCTGGACAGATGAGGAAGGTAATGTCGGCATTGTTCAACCATACATTGTGCCTGGCCTACCCGTTAACCTTAGGGGTAGAATATACTTGTCCAGTTAAACCTTATCATGCATAGCACAAATGAAATTATTTCCCATCAAATGTTAAAACAGGGCTCCTGCCCTGGACAAGGATTAGGAAAATATTCAAAAGGGATAAAAGAACCTATACCCGAGGTTAAAAAATTTGTCGGTCCAGGATTAGATATAAAAATTTACCCTAATGGCTGTTGACATTCCTGTACCACATGTGGACAAAGTCACTTGGGAATCTAATGAAGCTGTGTGGGTTGACCAATGGCCATTGACTTAGGAAAAATTGGCCTTGGTAACAACATTAGTACAGGAACAGCTTGCCACTAGCCACATTGAACCTACCACTTCCCCTTGGAATACACCTATTTTTGTTATTAAGAAAAAATCTGGCAAATGGAGATTATTACAAGATTTAAGAAAGATTTATAAGACTATGCTTACCATGGGCGCCTTACAACCAGGACTGCCCACCCCTGTAGCCATTCCTACTGAATATTATAAAATAGTGATAGATCTTAAAGACTGCTTTTTTACCATCCTCCTACATCTAGAGGATAAAGAGTGCTTTGTGTTTAGTCTACCAATGACAAATTTTAAAGGACCTATGCCTCGTTTCCACTGGAAGGTCTTGCCTCAAGGCATGGCCAACAGCCCCACCTTGTGTCAAAAATTTGTGGTTCAGATTATTGATCCCTTTAGGATACTTTGGCCGTCTATTTATATTGTCCATTGCATGAATGATACTCTTTTGGCAGGATCTGATGGCTTTCAACTGCTCCATTGCTGCCAAGAACTTTCACAAAAATTAACAGATAATGCTCTCCAAATTGCACCAAATATAATCCAGCTAAAGGACCCCTATTTTTATCTGTAGTTTGAACTTTATCACCAAAAAATTGTTACACAAAAAATCCAGTTAAAAGCTAGTCATTTAAAAACCTTAAATGATTTACAAAAGCACCTGGGAGATATTAATTGGATCAAGCCCTACCTCAAACCACAGGAGAACTTAAGCTCCTCTTTGATATTCTCAAGGGAGACTCTGATCCCTCTTCCTGTAGTTCCTTAACTCCCACAGTGGCCACAGGCTCTTCGAGCTGTTGAGATAGCTATTCAGAATCAAGGAGTTACCTTTATTTCTTACAAGAAGCCCCTCCTATTTGCTGTTTGCACCACATCTCGTATACCCACCGGAGTGTTTTGGCAGCATGGCCCCCTTTTGTGGATTTACCTTCCTGCCTCTCCCACCAAAGTTCTTGTCCCTTATACCATTTTAGTTACTAAGCTTATTTCCTTGGGGCATGAGCTGAGCCAACAATATTTTGGCAAAGATTCTGATAAAATAATTTTACCCAATTCCAAAGACCAGTTACATTGACTTATGCAGACTACAGATGAATGGCCTATAGTTTGTTCATCCTTTTCAGGAATAATTGATAATCATTACCCTGCTGATACATCAATTTGCCAAAATTCATCCCTTTATCTTTCCAAAAGTTACTTCTTTTCAGCCACTGCCAGAGGCATGTCTAGTGTTTACTGATGGTTCCTGTAATGGAATTGTAGCCTATATTATTAACAGACAAACCACCACTATTCAGTTTCCCTTCAAATCGGCAGAACTTGTGGAACTTTTTGCAGTGGTTAAATTGTCCAGGCCCTGATAAATTGCCCCATTAATTTGTATACTCATAGTGCTTATGTTGCCCAGTCTGTTCTGCTTCTTGAAACAGTTCCCTATATTAGGCCCTCTACCAATGCTGTTCCTCTTTTTACTCAACTTCAAAAATTAGTTACCTCCAGATGTTATCCTTTCTATCTTGGACATCTCCGTGCTCATTCCAACCTTCCTTGTCCTTTTCAATGGGAAATGCTTGTGCAGATACCACCACATGTTTGGTTTTCCCTGTTTTAATAGATCTTAATGAACAGGTCTGGGCAAGCCACACTCTACACCAGTTAAACACTCAGACACTTCTACAGCTCTTCAAAATTACCTGAGAACAAGCATATCAGATTGTTCAACAATGCCAAGCCTGTGTTACACTTCTGCCTATTCATCATCTGGGAGTTAATCCCAGGGATTTGATCCCAAAAGATATATGGTAGATGGATGTTACCCATATCCCTGAATTCAGCAATCTTAAATATCTTCAAGTGACAATAGATACCTTTAATGGATTCATTTCTGCCAGTTTACACACTGGGGAAGCCTCAAAAAGTGTAATAGTTCATGTTTTAAATTGCCTCTCAGTTATGGGCAAACCTAAGGTTGTTAAGACATATAACGGTCCTGGCTACACTGGAAAATTTTTTCAAGAGTTTTGTCACCAATTACAGATCAAACATGTTACTGGTATTCCTTACAATCCTCAAGGACAGGGCACTGTCAAATGTGCCCATCAATCTATTAAAAAGCCCTTCATAAGTTAAAAAAGGGAGAGTTATATCCCACAAAAGGGTCCCCACGAAATATCCTTCATTGTGCCTTGTTCGTCCTTAATTTCCTCACTTTAGATGCCCAAGGCAGATCTGCCGCTAATCACCTCTGGCATCCAGAAACAAATAAAAATTATGCCACAGCTATCTGGAAGGATCCTCTCACTTCTAAATTGAATGGCCCAGACCCAGTGCTTATCTGGGGCTGAGGATCAGTGTGTCTGTTTGACACTAAAAAGGGTGTGGCCAGATGGTTACCAGAAAGAGCAGTAAAACAAATAGATGCCTCCACAAAGAGGAGTGCACCCATAGATATGCCAGACAATAGTTAAATCTAGGGGAAAATTTTCTCTGATAAAAATTTCCTTCACCTTTTCCTTGCAGTTTGCAAGAATGAATTGCTTGCCATCAAGAATTTTAATCCTGACGCTGTTCTTGACGTCCATCATTGAAAGTAGAAATAACTCTCATCAACCCCTCAATTTAACCTGGCTAGTTATTAGTGGGGAGGATGATGCTGTATGGAGCACATGAAAGGTCACACACCCTAACTCCTGGTGGCCTAGTCTTTATCCTGACCTTTGTAAACTGGAGATAGTTGCCCCCAACAATTGGGAATTGGAGGGACACACAGATTTCCAAACTGCTCCTTCATTGCCCTCCCCTCCTAAAAGACATGCTCTTGACCCTTGGGGCAGCTGTGGCCTAACAGATAGAAGGAGCATGCTGAGAACACTTACCTTTTATATTTGCCCTGGCTTCCACTGAGACCGTGCCTTAAACACAAAGTGCAGAGGCAAAGCAGATTTTTACTGTAAAAATTGGGGCTGTGAAACCACAGGTGATGCCTACTGGGATCCTTCTTCCTCTTGGGATTTAATTAAAGTCGTTGCTAACTATACACATCATGAAATAGGAAGCCAAATCTGCCTAAGTATTCCAGAGTGCTCAAATTGGTGCCACCCACTCTATATTCAATTTACAGAAGCAGGAAAAAGAGTACAGTTTGGACTGGTGGTGCCTCCTGGGGTCTGAGACTTTATAAAAAACACTTTGACGATGCCATAATTTTTACTATATAATTATCAATACAGCCACCTGAAGCTGACAGGCCAACAATGCCAAGTGGGCCAAACCCTGTTCTGAATCTTTTACCTCCACTGAAAAGGCCTCCTATTCTCTCTTCTACCACTCTGGTTTCATCCCTTGCACCTTCCACTATTCCCTTATTCTGAGATGGTGCTTATGAACCCGATACCTGTCATTTTATCCTTGATGTTGTTAATCAAACCGTTTCTGTGTTAAATCATTCCTTCCCCAAGCTTACCAAATCTTGCTGGTTTTGTTATCATTCTAGCCCTCCATTTTATGAAGGGATTACAATAAGTGCAGATATCTCTGAGACTCAAGACTTCCTTTTATGTAGACAGAACCAACAAAAAGATGCTAAGCTAACATTGAGCATGGTCTCTGGCCAAGGATTGTGCATCGGCAATAAGATTTCTTCTACTCATGTTCATCTTTGTAATAAAACAATCCCTTATTCTAGTTCCTCTTCTATTTACCTTCTCCCTTCCAATGATACCTGGTGGGCCTGTAATGATGGCCTTACCCCCTGCATTTATATTCCCAACTTAATGAATAATGTTACCGCCTTTTGTGTGCTTGTTCAGTTGATCCCCTGTTTAACCTATTATACTACAGATGATTTTGCTCAAGCATGGGAGTCCATTATGGATCATGCCCTGCTTAGGACCAAGTGGGAGGTATAACAACTGTTGCTTTAACCGTCCTCCTTGGCCAGGATGGGCATAACCTCTAGTTCTATCCAACAGACATTACTCTGATCTTTGACAAATCATCGATAAGGATATAGAAAGGCTAGACATTGGCATCACCAATTTGGAAAAATCCCTAGTCTCATTGTCTGAAGTGGTTCTATAAAACCATAGAAAACTAGACTTGCTCTTCCTTCAACAAAGAGGACTCTGTGCAGCCCTAAAGAAGAATGCTATTTTTATAATGATTATTCTGGGCTTGTCAGGGATAGAATGGCTAGAGTGAGAGAAGGGCTAGAACTATGGAAGAAGCAGAGAGAGCAAGAAAAGGGTTGATTTCAGAATTGATTTTCTGCCTCTCCTTGGCTTAGCACCTTCCTTCCATCTATTTGATCAACCCCTGGTTGGTTTCTTTCTTCTCCTAACCTTTGGCCCCTGGGCCTTTAATAGGCTTACACGTTTTGTTAAACAACAGATTGACTCCCTGACATCCAAACCTCTACAAGTTCATTATCATTAACTTGATTTGGCTGATAGAGGCCTGGCTTAGCCCTACAATGACGTGTCTCCTTTGGGAGCTGCATAAAACTCAGATTTATGCTAGCCTGCCTTGGAATAGACACCAGCAAGGGGTGTGTGTGAGACTAAGTACTGCAGGGTGAGGACCCAAATGTCCATTTCTGAGTACCCAGTGAAACAAACCTGATTGCACAGAGGTTGGTGTCTGCCTTTCCTTTGATCATACTCTGTGGGGATACCTACAAAAAATTGACAAAAGCTAACCTCTCCTCCCCAAAAGACACTGATGACATATAAAGTGTTCGGAGGATCAGGTCAAAATCTCCCCCCTCTGGGAAGGGAGAAGCCCTTCATCTTCATAATGCAATCATTCCTAATTACTCACTGGACTCATAAAATTCTTTAAAAGGGAGGCGATGCCAGGAGACAAACCAATGAAATTATCCACTTTTCTGGGAAGCCTAGTCAGTTAAAGTGCAAGGTTAAGAAAGGACGTTTGTGGTCTCGGGTTCCAGGAATTGAAAGAACATCTGGTATTTCCCGGAAGCTGGTTATGATAGTAGGTTAGCCTTGGGCTGTGTGTAACCTTCCCACTTGCTTGTCTTTATAAGCTACTGCCCTGAATAAAATTTGAGAGCTTAATCAGAATACACTATTTGCTCTCTTTCTTTTTGTCTCTTGTCCTCCATTCTTTCAACCCCTCCTCAGGTTCCCACTGAACCCCCACAGGCCAGGGCACAGAAGGAGTCACTGAGTGACAAATTTTGCCAGAAGCCAAGCACAGAGGCATCATGAAACTGTTTGTCTCCAATGTAGGACATTTTGGGGATGTTTATGGAGTAGACAGGTCCAGGACACAAAATAGCAAGACTCCAACCTAGAGAGAGAGAGATTGAGGGGGTGGACTAGAAAATAGTTTAGGGATATTTATGGAATGAAAAAGCAGAGGGTTATGGAGCAGGTAGGTACTCAATATGAAAGAAGTCATGCATCATCTGATTTCGACAGACACTTCTATGGGAGACAGTAGCATGAGTTAGATTTGAAGATCGGCTTATCATCTCATTAGTACTCACCCATGTGACAGTTGACACAAGGCAAGTGAAGGGCTTGAGATTTCAGCCAGTGCATGTGAAGGTGTAAACAAAAACAGTCTCTGAGTTTCTTACAAACAGCTCAGGCAAACCTTGCCATCAAAGACTACACACCACTGATGTTGCCTGCTGCAGGGGAAGTGGGGAACAGTGGACAGAGAGCAGTCATGTGATCTTCCATGTTGGTTAGTGATGGTTAAATCTGCAGGGCTCAGCCAGTGTTTCTCTCAGTCTTAGAAAATGAACTTTTCCCTTAGTAAAAAGTTGACTTTTCATGTATGTAATAGCAATCCCAAGTATAAGAGACAAGAATACAGACAGAGTCGGGCAGTGGTGGCACATGCCTTTAATCCCAGCACTTGGGAGGCAGAGGCAGGTGGATTTCTGAGTTTGAGGCCAGCCTGGTATACAGAGTGAGTTCCAGGACAGCCAGGGCTATACAGAGAAACCCTGTCTCAGAAAAATAAAAAAAAAAAAAAAAAAGAGGAAACACAAAACTTGATACAAGAGCCCAGTAGAATTAAAAAACACAGACTGTCTCCATCAATGTGGCCCCGGCTGGGCATTTCGTCTGAGCATAACACTGTAACAAGCAGTGATTGACTTAGCCCTGGTATTGGGAAACTTACCAGAGCTTAATAGCAGACAAGTTCAGGATAGGGTAATTATTCTTTAAATATATTAAATTATACATGTGAACATTCTCTATGAACTAAAGCCCTAAGCATAAGTAGCTTTTCTTTTAAATTCTACCAAATATTTCAGAAAAATTAATACTAACTTTTCATAAAGCCCCTATATCTTTTTTTTCTGTTGTAAATCACTGAATTTAATGCATTTGGCTACCAAAAAACATGGGTGGATGAGGGGCTGTTTGCTTGGGCAAAGACAACCAGCCAGAATTAACACCATCAAGAAAAGTGACTCTCTCTCCCCTACGCTATTAAAGAACATGTATGAAATCGTAAAAGAATAAATAAATTACATTTTTAGAAATCTCCAAAACTATCAGAGGCAGGGACCCTTCTCAATTCATGGAGTGAAGCTGGTGTTATTTTGAGATCACAGCCAAGGGGAGTTCATAGAAAACTAAAGAACAAAATTCCTATCACTATAGACACAAAAACATCCCATTATTTACTTAAGGAAAAGAGCACACAGGTGGAACTTATCTGAGAGATTAAAATCATGTAGAAGCTAAAGAGATGACTCAGCAGCTAAAAGTGCTTGCTAGTTTCCTAGAGAACCTGAGTTCAGTTCACTCCACTCAGATTTGGAAAGCTCACTACTCTGTAATTCAACCTTCAGGGAGACATGATGCTCTCTCCTGGCCACCATGTGTACTGCATTTAAAAGACACACACGTGCATGCATGCAGTCATGCACGCACACATGTACAGGCATGCATGCGCGCACACACACACACACACCAGTAAAAATGTTATTTAATCAACTGAAAATCAATGAATGCAGCACACTGTACTAAAATAATAAAATAATCAAAGGCCACTTGATCATCTCCTAAAACATAGAAAAAAGTAAAATTAAATTCCATCTCGTAATATCTTTATGGGAGAGAATTTGTATATCCTGAAAATACCATTGGCAAACACCTGAAACAACTCTGTCAGAGGTAGTGATGAGGAGCATAGTGGCCCCTCCACGATCTATGAAAGACACAGATCTCTGTGCTTCTGTATTGGGTTTCCAGCACCACAGTGGAGAGTTCTGCTGAGGCCATTTGGATGGAAAGCTCACAGGAATGTATCCAGATTAAAGGGACGAAGCAAAGCTCTGCAATTGCAGATGGCAGCAGCTTCTACTTAGAAAATGTCAAGAGCTGGCTTTAAAGCCCTTTTTGAACTAGCAAAAGACTCTAAGATGTTCAGCCAGTGTGCGGGAGAACAGTGCACAACAGTGCATTGTGCTTCTATGGGAAGGATAAATAATGGGGAACACTAAATTAAGCAAACCATTCCATGTGGTGTTTCAACAAAAAGAATGAGAGACTTGAGGGAAATCAGCACAGGAAGCACAGACTTTGTCTTGAAAAGTTACTTGAATGAAACAGAAAGGATGTGACTTTGTAGTTCAGGCAAATGGTAAAGAAAATGAAACAAGAGACACAAAGATAGGAGAGAAAGATAGCTAGAGTGGCGAGTGAGCACAGATAGCAGAAACTTGTACAAAGGGAATTTTAAGGAATTGTACAACAAAAAATGATTTCAAATGTCAGCAAGTTCAGCAGAGCTTTGAGATACAAGGGCATGAATAAAAATTGCATTTATAGATAAACCAATGAACAAACTGAGAAAAATAAAAACGAATTAAAGTTCAATAGTACTGAGGAGGGGGGATGGAGAGATAGCTCAGTGACTAAGAGCACTGGCTGTTCTTGTGGGAGTCCTAGGTTCAAGTCCCAGCTCCTTCATGGTGGCTCAGTACTATTTGTAACTCTAGTTCTGGGAGATTTGAGGGACTCTTCTGACATCCATGGGCACTGATGTGTGCTACATAAGCATTCATGCAGGTAAAAACACCAATCCACATAAAATTAAAAGTTTAAATATTTTAAAATTAAAAATAATAGTGACTCCAGGCAATGTTGGTACACTCCTTTAATCCTAGCACTCAGGAGGCAGATGGGGCAGATCTCTGAGTTTGAGGCCAGCCTGGTCTACAGAGGGAGTACCAGGGCAGCCAGGGCTACACAGAGAAACACTGTTTCAAAAAATGCAATGATGATGATGATGATATAAGAATAAACAAGAAAGATACAAATTTATACCGCTCAAACTAACAATGTTGTTGAAAGAAAGCAGTTAGATAGCGTGGAAAGAAACACCATGTCCTTAGGATGAAAGATGCCATTGTGTAACCATGATAGCAGTCTTGAGGTTGGTATAAAAATTTAACTTGACCCTTATCAAAACCACAGTTGAATTATTTATGGAAACGAACTGGGTAATTGTAAAATCTACATTCAAGAGAACAAAGTTGCAAGATTTTTTTCAATAGTTTCTAAATTATGGATTGAACTTATAACTTTATTACTTTCATTTTATATTTTTTTTTATTCTTGAAAATTTCATGCATGTCAACAACAAACTATAAAATTCATTCCACATTTCTTCCCTTCAAGTCCTTCCACAGCCCCATGACACATCCTTCTCCTCTTATGAAGCTTTCCTCTTTTTAACAACCTTCTGAGTCCAGTGAGCCCCAGGTGTACATGGCTGAGGGGTTGCTCGTTGGTGCATGGGGAAAAATAAATTCTCCCTCCCCAACTGCCAACTGATCCTCGGTAAGAGGGTGGGTCCATCAAAGCTCTCCCATATCTCTCTGGGAATGGTGACTGGCTGCATTTGTGCATGAGTACTCTAGACAATATGATGTCCAGAATTCACTATTGTGCAGCTCTCCTCTTGACCATTTGTTTTTACACTCTCCTGCCTCTTCTTCCTCAATGTCCCTTGAGCCTTGGTGAGCAGTTGGGGATGATGTTCACACACACACACACACACACATACAATTTTATGAGTCTATACAAAGTCGTTTACCTACAAATGAGAGAGAACAGCTATGTCTGTCCTTCTGAGTCAGACTAAATTCACTCTATGATTATCTCCTCATCCACCCACTTTCCTGAAAATGACAAAGCTTCAGAGTTCATGGCTGAAAATTTTCTATCATTTTATGCATCATGTCCTCTTTGCTCATTCATCTGTTGACAGACACCTAAGTTGGTTCTGAACCTTAGTTGTTGTGACAACCGCTGCAGTAAACATTGATGTGCATGTACTCTAATATGTCTATTGCTTGTGTCCTCAATCCTGCCCGAATCCCCCTTGGGGGCAGTGGGTGGTAGGGTACAAAAACAAGGACTCAGAATTCAGGAGCAGGTAAAAATGCAGAAGCAAGCTCTAGAGCACCACCACCCAAGTCCCATTGGTCCCAAACAAGTATCCTCCAAGTGGCAGTTCCTGATTGGCTGTCATTGTCTTCATCACCAATCTCTAGGCTCTCAGGAAGGCTTCAGTTTGTCCCTCATACAGAAGTTACTTCTGTGGCTGTGCAGCCCCACTAGCTGTTTATGAGGAAGCTGCCACTACCTTGTCAGTGAGGCCTGCTGTTTCTCCTATATATATTGACTCAGAATCTATCACATGTAGATCCAGGAGTGCTATAGACCAGCCACAGGGTAATTCTGTTTTTCATTTTTAATGTAATTTGGGTACTGATTTCTATAGTGACTGGGTTAGTGTCTATTCCCAGCAACAGTGTATAATGGGTCCACTCTTGCCCTTTCCTAGTTGGCATTTGTTTTCTGGGTGTCACTCATTCTGACTTGGGTGAGATGGAATCTCAGTGGAGTTTACATTTCTCTGAAGATTAGTGGCTTTGAAAGGTTTCATGTTTATTGGTCATTTGTATTTTATCCTTTAATGTTCATTTGTTAATGAATTAACTGTTCACATCATGTATTGATTGGGTTGTTTGGTCTTTTTCTTAAAAAAAAAATAAGCATGTATTTATTTAGTTAGTTCTTTGTATGATCCAGATGATAGTCTTCTGTAACACAAGCAGTTAACAAATATTGTTCTCCCCATTCCATGGGCTGTCTCCTCACTCCATTGATAGTTTCAATGAGCATGGTCCTGGCATGAGGCTAAATACAAATCATCTGAGTAGAAACTGAAATCAAGAGATCAAACCCTCACACTTAAGGTTAATTGACTTTTAAAAAGTTCTAAAGACCACTTAATAGGAAAGCATGTAGGTTTTCTAACAAATGCCCCTAGGTAACCAATCACATGCAAAATAATGAAGTTGGACTCCTGCCACACACCACACATGAAAACGAACTCAGGCTGAGTCCAGCAATTAAGAGTAAAAATGAGCTGAAAGGATGGAACACTCAGAAGGAAATGAGATGTGAACTTTCTTGATCATGAACAAGCCAACGGGTTCTCTGACATAATAGAAAGGTTGGGCTCATCACCACAGGTGGGCATCAATGGGAGAGGGTGGGCTTTGCTTAAGTGCTCATTTCAGCAGCCAATCCAAACTTCCTGTGCCTTTTCAGGAGAGTTTGGTGTCCGGAGAAGTAGTGTGTGCTTTTTAATCATTGGTTGCTAGGATAGAATTCTGGTCACAAGGACCAGTGTCCACCAGGGAATCTAACATTGTTGTCTTTCCACCATGTGAACAAAAGATTTCTACCTGGTGTTTGGCTGATGAGTGTGTGTGTGTGTGTGTGTACGTGTGCATGTGCATGTGTATATACATATGTGTGTGTGCCCACATGTATGTGCATATGTGTAAGTGTGTATATGTGTGTATGTTGCATGTATGTGCACATGTGTGTTGCATGTGTATTCATGTATGTTTACATTTATGTGTGTGTGTGTGTGTGCATGTGTGTGCTTTAATTCTAAGGGGCAAGGTTCTGTTGTTTCTAATAGCAGCAGATGCCTCTTGCCAAACAGTGACAGGTGCATAACCCCATGAACACACTAACAGCCATTGAACTGTACACTCTAAAATGGTGGATATTATTGAATGCAAATTCTATTTCAATTAAGCTTCTACAAAGAGATGTTGTTAAGATGGTTAAATGGAAGAAATAGACCATAATAAGATTAATAAGATAATTAGCTACCCACAGTATACATAAAAGTTGAAGCTCCATGCTCGACTTTCGGCATTTAGTAAATGTTAGCATCGCGCTTAAGATCATCTCACCTCTTCCATTCAGTATCCACACCCCCAATGCTTTTACTAATAAACTGGACTTTCATTTCCAATGTACAACTTCTGGTTCTGTTTTTTAATCAAAGTTCAATATCTTCTTGTAACGACTTGCTACTTTTAGTTTAATCCCACAAATTTCTTTGTAGAGATGAGATAAGAAATTCAGCTCAAAGGAGAGCTTCTTACTTTGTTCCCCCTCCATTGCACAGCTGAGCAGCTTGCATGCATGTGTGTCATGGTGAAATAGGTCCCCTAGTGGTGAATGTAGACTGTGAGATGGGCACACTGGAGAAAGAGATTACAACAGGTAGGGTGAGCACAGGTGTTATTTCCAAAGCCTAACTCACTGCTACAAAGAGCACAAGAGAGTATGGTCATATTATTAATGAATTCTGACCTTACCACTGCCTGCAACTCCAGTTCCACAGGGTACGAAACCTTCTGGCCTCCACAGGAACCTTCATACACACACACACAAACACACACACACATGCACATGCACACAAAAATTAAACAAAACAATAACTAAATCTAAACAAGACTTTTAAACAGCCAGCAACAATAAATAAATAAATAAATAAATAAATAAATAAAAACTCAAAGAATAAACACTGTGATTTTCAAACTCACAACAAAGCTAACCTCGTCCATATAATGTCTCCTTGCTTTAAGTTAGACACACTGAGGAATGGAAGAGAGTAGAAGTCTGTAATGAATGCCAAGTGTTGACCGAAAGGTCATGGAAATGTGACATAGGAAATGGTTGGTGGTATTATCGGGGGCTGTGTGTAGACTTATAGGATAATAGTTTTGTTTTGGCTGAGATGGTTCAAGGCTGTTTAACAGTGATGGTGATTAAGTGATATCTTTCTAGAAATGAGAGTAAACAGCATCATGAATATCTGCCCTAAATGGAAGCAACCCAAGAGCATCTATGTTGAATAGATGCTTAAAAAGAGCGGTATGTCCATTCAATAAAATGACATTTGCCCAACCTGGAACAACGTCACAATGATTATGACGTTCAGTTCACTGCATGAAATACCCAGATAGACAGAGCTCAATGATGAGTTAGTTGCTTCAGTTTTCAGGCTTGTGTGGTAACAGGGAAGGGAAGTAAGAGGCTGGTTGGTAACAGGGTAGTAAAAGGGCATGCGTGGTAATGGTTTGGATGGTGACAGGATTGGGTGGGAATGAGGTTAGATGGTATGATGGTTGGTTTTACGTCAACTTAACACAAGCTAGAGCCATTTAGAAAGAGGGAGCTTCAACTGAGATATTGTCCCCACTGGAATGACAAGTCTGTTGGGTAATTTCTTGATAAATGATTGGTGTGAGAGGGTTCAGCCCTCTCTAGGCAGTGCCACACCTGAGCTGGTGGTCCTGGGTGCTCTAACAAAGCAAGGTGAGCAAGCCATGAGGAGCATTTCTCCATAGCCTCTGTGTCTGTTCCTGCATCCAGGTTCATGTCTCAACTTCACTACTGGATGGACTTACAAGCTGTACAATTAAATGGACTTTTCCCTCCCAAAGTTGCTTTTGGTTGTGGTATTTTATCACAACAATAGAAAGTATCTAAGACAGATGGTAATGAGCTTGGGTAGTAAAGCTGTGGGAAGGACAACAGATGAGGACAGGGTTTCATTTCTGTTCACGAAAATCTTTGAAAATGGTTTGCGGCAATAATTGTGTGTGATCATGAGTATTCTAAACATTACTGGATTGCAACTCTAAATGGATGAATTCACTGACACATATGATTTCCAGTGAAAAGATAGGTTCCCCAAAACTGTATCTTGGCATGTTGTAATCCTTGCAATATACAACATTTCGAAAGACATTTTATGAAATGCTCTTATATACTTTGTGCTTTATTTATACTTTAATATAAATAAGAACAATGTAAAATGTGATTATGGTGCATTTTTGAGAGGTTCTGGGCTTGTTTCTGACTCCCCTATCCACGAATATGGAAGTTTAAAAATAAGTAAGTGCTGAGAAATTGGCATAATCCCCCACCTCACGGATTTAATTATTAGGTGAAACTAGGAGCAAAACTTATTTTAATGAAATATTTTGCAAGCCAAAGCTGGAGAAAAAAAGAATTCTATGTGCTCATCACTGTTCAACAATGTTGAACTGACTAAGTCGAGATTACTGTTTTAAAAAATAAAAATCTTCGCATGAACACAAGAACTAATTACAATCAGGCTGTGGAAGAGCAAGAAGAACCCAATTAGAATGCTCATCTTTTATTAATAACATACATTTTT